>PVJD01000341.1:0-480406 GCA_004026545.1 Mormoops blainvillei
TTCTGCAACTTCCATAAACCTCTTCTTTTTGGTCCTTTCTTTTTCCTTTTTTAATTTCATAACACTCACTTACTTCAGGACAAGACGACTTTCTTTCCCTTCAATACAAAGGGTTTCCATTGCTCATACCTTCTTTTACCAAACACACATCTTATTCTCTATCTGCAATGACTTTCCATCACCCTAACATCCTCATCGGGCTTTATCACAATGCCTGGATCTTAACCTGAGGGGTCTTGTGCCCTGTTAGCCTTGTCAAATTGTAGAGGGAGTCAGGGCCGACACCGAGGATGAGATGAAATGTTATCTGCCCTGTTGCAGGTGTTGAGACTATCTGCCCTGACTAATGTTGTAAATGTTTCTCTCCCACTTCTTTAAGTCCCTTCATGCCAAATCTATACTACTCCTCCCAATACCCTCCCCTGCTTAGCCCAGCATAAAATGAATGCGGGGCTATTGTTCTGGGCTCAGAATTTGGAGTTTGTCTCCTTTGGGCCCGTGCACCTAACCCCTCAGTGTCTGGTCGCTTCATTTTTCCGTAACAATAGCGCAATGGCAGGTTTTAAGACTGACCCCCATTTTGAAAGAAGTTTTGCTGTAGGTAAAATGTTATCAAACAGTATCACATGCTACAGAGAAATCACGAAAGAGAGAGTCATTGGTGCAGCCCACTTTATTGTCTTTTTAAAGAAATTGCAACAGCCACACAATGTTCAACAGCCATTACCTGATAATTTGGCAGCCATCAACATCAAAGCAAGGCTCTCGATCAGCAAAAAACTTACAACTTACAGATGATGGTTAACATTTTTTAACAATAAAGTATTTTTAAGTTAACATATGTAAATTCTTTACATAATCCTATTGCCTGCTTGATAGGCTACAGTATTATGTAATAATAACTATATGCACTGAGAAACCAAAAAAAACTGTGCAATCTTCTTTTTTGCAATAGTTGTTTTATTGCAGTGGTCTGGAACCTAGCTCGCAACACCTCTACTCTACATGGAGTTTGCAATCCACTACATCGGGTCTGTTCAGTAGCTGCAGTTTCCTTATATTAAAGAGCTATAGTAAACTTTTTGAGGGTTGGCAATAACCCACATAAAGTGTCTGGAAAGTATGTGCTCAATTAATTATGGTTCTACAGAGAAGGTACACGTTGAAAGAATTTTTTAAAATTATGTTAAAAATTGCCACGGCTGTTGCTATTTAGTAATGTTGTCATGTAAAATGATGTCAAAACATCATTACCTTTTTCTCCTGAGATAGCAGAAGAGGGATGACTGCATCACAAAGTGGACGTGTTAATTGGAGAGTTTAGTTCCTGCTTGACCTCTCTTTACTTCTCCCCAGATCCCAAAACTCCCAGGAGGAAAATGGTCTATAGGTAAGAGGACTTCTCTTAAAAACCATGTGAGTGATTCCTCGAGAGTGTTTTGCAATCTTCTCAAATGCATTTGCCTTTTAATAAGTTGTTTATGTGCCTAGTTTACAGGTTAGATTCAAGATTCATGGTAAGAAGGATGGTACGTTTTCTTTATCATAATAATTGGTACACGGTAGGTGTTTAATAAATGTTTCATTAACAAAGAATTTATAAAAATTTTTACTAAGTACTGAAATTCCTTTGGAAAATTGTGCTGGCAAATGTGGGTACGTAATTAGAGTTTTCCTTCAAGAGAAAGATGTAGAAATTGACTCAGACAAGGCCAATGACAGTATTAAACTCATCCTGTCATTTGCTTCTCTGGCATTATTCTCCTTCGGTTGAAGACAAAATCAATGAAACAAAATTTCAGTTCTAATGTTAGTGTTAAACACTAGCATATTAATAATTAGCATACTAATGAATAATATAAATATTAGTGTTAAATATTAAAAATTAGTGTCCAAATACACCAAGTCCTCAAATAATGTAGTTTTGATCAATGTCATTTTATTATAATGTTGATAAGATGCTGTAGGAACTCCTGTTTATATCAATTAGCCCATAATAAAATTCGTTTTGTTACAGGTGGCTTCTCCCCAGCACCAAGAACCTATTGATGAAGTTAAGTGAGGACTTACTCCGGTTCTTTAACATCCTTAGAGAAATAAGTCTTCCTAGAAGGGAGGATGTCCTAAAGCAAAAAATAATTTCAGAAAATACAAACTATTATTTCCTTATTGGTCATGTCTGTATTCCTTCTTTTCTATCAGGGAGCAGCCTCTATTCATTCCCGAATTCCAACCACCATGACCCCAGCACAGTGATTGGTTTAGGGTCATCACCTGACCGAGCTCAATCAATGACAGAGCCCTCTTCCTGCCCTGTAATGAGGAAAACTGATCGGCGGGCGATGAGCTTGAAGCTGCTGTGCAGGGTGAAGGCGCAGAGGGGCAGAGAAGGAGCTGAGAGCCCCCCAATCTCTCATTCCAGTCTTGCTGTTTCATTTTTGCCGCTCTGGCAGTTTAATTTTAAGAGCTGATATCTTCCATGTTTTGCCCAATTTAATTATATTTATCAGGGCACTCAAGGCATTCTTATGTACTGACAAACACAGCCATTGTTTCAATTTACTTCCCTTTGTCTTTCACTCATTCTCCCTAATCAAAAAAAAAATCAGATGAATAAAGTGAAGTTAGTGGAATTAGACCAGTAGTGCTATTTATCATGCATTAGAAATACCTGAAGGATTAATTTAAACACACATTGGCAGTCCCCTACCTACAGAGTATCTGATTCAGTGAGTGTGTGGGGGGCAGAGGGAAGGCCTGAAAATTTGCGTTTCTAATAAATTCCCGGATATTACTGGCTCAGGCATCAGTTTGAGAATTACTGGATTATATTAAGGTCTGTATGACTTCAAAAACTCAAATACTGCACAACAGCATGTTGCCTTCCCAAAATATGATTCATGGAGCTTTATGGCCCATTAAGTAACAGGTGTTATTGCATAAAAAAGAGGGAGGATTAAATTATATTATAAACAGATACTGTCACTGTAGGTCTCCTTAAAGCCTCTATATATAAATCTTCAAGAGATAGAATATAGTAAACAGTGTTCCAAACTCTGGAAATCCCCTCCTTTATTGCAGAAGTTCCATTACAAGCTATGAAGGTCTATATATATTGGTACCTTTTATGGTGTTCTGATGGCAAATCTCTAGGTATAAGCACCAACCTGAAAATACACTGTGTTTATCCAGAGGCTCTAACAGGGGAAGCAGTCTAAAAATAAAATGAAATGCAAATTATAGGATATATAAAAATTCAGTAGTGCAGTGGATTTGAGAAACACTTAAACTAGTTTTTAAATGTTAAAGATTTATTAATACTGGAACAAGTTAGTCAAAAGGGAAATTTAATTCTTCACTGATGATCTTACTTGGGAATCATTTTGTTCACCTGGTATTTTATTCACAAATTTATATGTTTTGAAACACTAGTTAAATTTACAGAAGTTTAATATAATAGAAATTTAAACATAATTATTACTTGTTTTGAGAGCAAAGTTACTTTTTTATATATGTTTTTAAATGATATTTTACCAGAGTTCAAAAAAAAGAAAACAAAATTGGCTACTTTTGGGAGACTTCAGAACAATATTTGAGTCATGAAAAAAAAAAGTCTAGGGTAATATACATACTACAAATTCAATTTAAATATAAGCCTCTGTGCTCCAAATTCAGTTTTCTCACATGCTCAAAAAGAGAAGACAATTGACCTAGGAGAATCTTAAAGGCCCTTGTATTCTAAAAAGTTATAAAATAATGATTATTCAACCTTTTTTCATCAAAAGAAAATTTGTATGTGCGGGAACTTCCACCTCAAAAAAGGTGCGTTATTTCAAGACTTGGAGCATCTGGTCTTTAAAAGCACACACTCAGCATTGCAACAGGAAAGCGCATAAAATCGCTCTCTCACCTGTCACTCTTTACCACTCCTAGGCACTATTTCTGGGATTGCAACTTTCACAAAGTAAAAGATTGGATTGTGGGGTCCTCCTCAATGTGAATTTAAACAAAAACATATGGAATACAGCATTCAGATATACACTGTATCTTATCCATTAGTACTCATTTGTTCCTAGTAACCTTGGTTTCCCATATCCACAGCTATTGAACATGTAGTAGTCTATAATAAAATCCTTTTATAAGTCTATATAACATATATGACATATACAAGGTCTAGCTGGAAGGTATCCAGTCATGTAATATGAAAAAGAGACTTTTATTGAAGAAGATATAAGATACAAGACACATTGTACATAAGACAATGACGCCTCAGTCTCCTTCAAAGTAGGCACCTTGGGACCTCACACAGTCCTCTCCATTGCCATCAGCTGCCACGTCGTATTTTCCTGAATCTCATCAATCATCTGAAATCTCGTCCCTTTCAAATGTAAGTTTAGTTTTGGGAAAAGCCAGAAGTTGCAGGGCACCAAATCTGGGCTGTAGGGGAGCTGAGTCATCTGGGTGATTTGATGTTTTGCCAAAAAACTGCATGAGACTTGATGTATGAGTGGGCACATTGTCGTGATGAAGCTGCCTATCACCAGTTGCCCATAGCTCTGGCCTTCTGAATCATCCCAGTAGTTTCCTCGAAGGAATGTTCAAGCTTAATGCAAAGTTTGATGCAGATTCATTGCTCTACTCACTCAGTCATTTTGAATGTGATGGCCACACAGTACACAAGCTCACTAAATGGCATCTACCACCCCCACTGACTAGCACAGTGAAGTCATCGTTGTTCATACATGCGCATTCCAGTCCACTCTCTTTGGCTGCCAGGTTACACTGATGTCACACAAACCATTCTCATTGTATTAACAATGGCTGGACTTTTTCTGGACAGACCTCATATATAGTGAATATGACAAAATATAAAAAGTTTGTAATGTAAATTATAATAGAATTAAAGATGTTATATAATGAAACAATAAATAAAGAGCTGTATATCTTTTTATAAAGATATACAACTTGAAAATTTAATAAAATACAATATGATAAACAACAGAATAAATGTAGGACTAAACCAAATCCTTTGTCTTATCAGAAAGTATGCAGAACTACAAAGACAGGGACCAGTTTGTTACAGAATCGAGTTGCTTTTATGTGACTACTTCAGGTGGTATTGAAGTGGTAACAGCCCATAGTCACTAACACTAAATCTTGCCAGAGATGACAACATAATTCAAGATGCCATATTTCCCACCCCTGGCGTCTTCCAGGGAGGTGGGAGAATGAGCAAACGAAACCAGTGTTTCTCTGTGGGTACATACGTAAGCATGTATGTAGATGCACGCATGGATAAGTGATGGCTCCCAGCAAGGAGACCGCAAGCCTGAGCACGCAGTGGGGGAACACCAAGCTCATATTTCCAAAACGAAGGCACACTGGGCGGCAGCAGGAAGCCTGGCAGAGAAGCAGCACCACTCTCAAAACTGGAGACACGCATGCGATTGCTCCCCTCCACAGAGCGATGGCTCTGGCACGGGATTATGGTGCAAAATATCAACCTTCGCAAAAGCCACATAATCAATGGGTGAGCCCCTCTCTCCCCCTGAATATGAGCACCTGCAAAGAATGAAAGCACAGAATGAAGAAAGAGCCCCCAGAAATTCTAGGTGAGAGTGTAAGGGCGTTTTACTTTCTTTCTTAAAAGATAAATTTTATGATTACATGCAAATATGAGGCTCTGAAAATTATCATCTCCATGCTCAACTAGAAACGCAACCACCACTCATTTTTCACTGCCTGTTTGTTCATTTAGAGAATGGGAATGTTAAAGGAAACATTAAAGAAATTATCTCTCCAAAACCTCTGTAATTTGCAGATGAGAAAATTAACATGGCAAAGGTGGAGGGGAGGATTGGGAACATCTGTAATAGTGTCAACAATAAAAAAAGAGTTTTATCTGAAAAAAAAACTTTTTTTAAAGATTATTTAGGTGGATAGCTGGGACAAGGAACCTTTCCCTAGGCAGATTTCTCTAGCCCAATACTTATTTTTCTATACCACTTTTTTTAAGATATCATCAATGAGCTTCATTAAAATTTTAAAACTGCTTGCCGTCAATATGATATGCTGTACTGCTAGATTATTTTTTTGAGAACTGATTTCCTTTCCTTTTCAGTTCTGACAATGTAAGTCACCTAGTATATACAACTGAAGAGACTTCCGGAGGAGATCTTAGCCTGATAAACCTTGAGGGTACACTGATTCCTCTGAAATCTACTCACCACAAGTGATGAAAAGTGGCTGAAACTTGGCCTGGGCAGGAGGCAAGTGGACGAAAAACTTTTGCAGCTTTGGGTATACACTTCAGATTGATTGTTCAATCAGGAACATGGTTACAACATTGTCCTCACGGAAGCATATAAAATATTTATCCTGTGTTATGTTCTTTCTTAAAGTTACAATAAGGAGAGGTCTCATACACAATGCCCAGAGCCCACAGGTGACAATGGCTGAGGAAGAAACAGGACCCTGTAGAAATGAAGCTGAGGCTCAGAGCAGGCATTGCAGGTTTGCATATGGAATCGGAGCAACACTGTAAGGAAATATGCAGCCCAAGGTTATGAGACATCAGTGATTCATTTGTCAAGAAAAGGAGAAAAAAATAGAAATATCTCATTGAATATTATCAGTCTCAAATTTTGCCAATAGATTTATGACTATGTTAGTAAGGAGGGTAATAACAATGTCACTTATGATGCTATATTTTATATGTGTAAGTATGCCTATAGTTAATAGAATTCATCAGGCAGTAGGTCTGGGCACTATTTAAAACACGGGTCAGAGGGGCATTAATTCTATTCAAAATGTCCATCTGTTGCTGCCCAACTTGCGAGGAGGGTTGCATAGCAACCCATAGAACTGCATGGATCTAGTTGGCCTCCCTCTGTTGCTTTTGTTTGCCCTTTGAGAGAGTTGCCCTTGATGGAGAAACAGTAGGTGTTCTTTTGTTTATATATTTATTTATTTTTTGGCTGGAGCTTGGCCTGGTGAGTGGGGGCTCATTATAGCCTGCTGAGCTAGACAGCATTGTGAAGCAATATCTGACATATGAATGTAATTTATCTTCCTGGCGTGATTCTTAGTCCCAAATTGATTCCTAAATTCCTAGGTCTATGGAAGTATAGCAATTAAAAGGAAAATAGCAGGACTTCTTACTTTTATACCCAGAAAAAACACTCAGCAGAGCTGGTAGAACGAAGGTTCCAGAAGTTTGATTCAGTTCTGTGGCGCTTAAGTCACAGTTGTACTTTTCAATTTTAGTGTATTTCTGAACTTACAGCTTTTCAACTGTTCCTACCAGGCGATTTGTTAAATTAAAGATTGCCTGAGGAAGTCAGGCTTTCTTTTCTTTTTTAATCAGACATTCTTAAATGCCTCTTTACAACATGTAAAAGTCTTGAATACTTATATTTTCTTGACTATTACCAGATTTTTTTTAGCTGCACAGTAAAATATGTGATGAATTTGAGCATCTGTAATCATACATAAAATAGTCATAATTTTCTGTATGATCACCTGATTTTCATAATCAGCTGTAATTTAGGGCTAGACCAAAGAGTTCCTGTCTGCTCCATAGGCATCATGGGTATGACTGTGGGCCAGTGATATAAGTTTCTGTCTTAACACACCATTGCAATTCAAAACCATCAATTAAGTGCTCTTGAAGAAAGCAAAATTTTCGACAGAACGTAACTGAAAATGCCATATTTTGAGAGAAACCGTTACATTGCACTAATAGGAGTATGTAATCACGACCCCTGAATATTTTCTGTTAATTGGTTGTTGTAACTCGACTTAGGTTTTTACATTATATTCATGACACATTTTCAGAAATGCCTTTCCTTTATCTCTGAGGAATTCATATCTTTGCATTTTAAGCAATTTTAACCCTGACTTTTTTTCATTAATAATCTTTAAACTAATTTTTAATGAAGACCTAGTTGTCAGGGGAACCTGTAAGTATACTTCCCAGGTGTTTGGTAATATAAATAGTACCCTCTACTTTAACTGTTATGAAAAATACTTAGTTTCTGGATGCTGAAGTGTTTAGTCATATAGTATCATACTAGAAAGAGTTCGTTTTCTTTTCGTTTTTATTTTTCTTCTAATATTTTTTCTTGAAGTAGATGTGAGAAGGACAACCCTCTTCTTGGTCCTTGGAGCATCACTAATGGTTCTTCAGAACATAGGACATTTTTCCTCTAATGGAGGGTGTTGCTCTTAAAAGTACTACTTAGTCACCATCACTCAGCTAACAATATAAAAATGTAAACATTAAACATCTTGATATAAATCCACTATATTGATGGCTTAATGTTATTTGAATCTCATGAGCAGAAAGTGATAAGTATCGTAAGGCCTTAGTATGACATGTATGCCAGAAGTTGGAGACAAAATTGACAGCAATTTAGGGCCATGTTGCACTGGTGGAATTTTTAGTGGTCTGGTGATCTGAGACATGCCACAGCATCATCTCTCAAACAAATCTCTTTCTGCTAAGAAAATGCACAACACTTACAGAACGCTGGATTTTGGAGCTCACGTACAATACATTTGTCAATGCTAATCCAACCTATTTACCAGGTGACTGGGAAGGCAGCCAGAAAGAGAGATTTCTTCACGAAATACCAACTACTACGTAATTGTCCACACCACTCACATTGTCCAACCCTGCAGATTTGATGGTGGTAGAAATGTTTGCGATGTTGTGGGGGGTCTATGACAAGCCCTAACAGGACAGTTACAGTGAAAGTACATAGGTTTCTGGATCAAGGCCATGACTTCTGAGTCAGAGAAATCCTCACTGTTTGAAAAAATTACTCCTAGTGTACTGCCAAGTACCTAATCCTGGTACACCAAGCAAGTAGAAGGAAAGCTCACAATGGAGTAAACTTTTGACCAATGAGAGCTGAAAGCTGGGAAATAAATCCCTCTTCCCTTTTGTTCCTCACAAGGCTGGCTATAGCTGCCCTCGCTCATGTGGCTCCTCAGAAGACGATTGTGTGAGATTGAGTGATCGGCCTCACTAGATAGCTAAGTAACATCTTCGGTTCAGTTATGCTTCTGTCTTACATCACTTCAGTTTTCCCGTACTCCTGCTTTCATGTGATATTTTCTAATGAATTAGTAGTACATCGCCTTTGCCTCAGGCTCTGCTTTCTGGGAGAACCTAACATAAAACATCTGTCCTACTTAAGACTCTTTACTGGTTAAACTCTTTATTTTAACTCTACCTTTCTGATCACCCCTCCCAACACTCCTTGCCTTTAAGTTTATGCTCTAATGATATAAATTGCTTTGGCTTCCCCACCAAAACATGCTATTTCGCACCTTTAGACCACGACGGATACTCTTTCCTCAGGAATGTTGTCTTTCCTTCCCATTTAATGACCTTGCAGTAAATAGCACAGAGACCATTTCCTTCTATTTTTTTTTTAAGTGGTGTGAGGCATGACAACCTATCATTTACCTTAGAGGGGAAGGTCTGTTGTGCCCTAGACCATGGATACACTAGAACTTTCACCAATTTGACAGAATCCTGAATCTTCTTAATATTTTTCTCTCACCTTCTGGTATGCATGTGTCATACTAGAAACTCGAGGATAAACTAGATAGTCATTAGGAGACAATATGAGGAAGAGTATATCACCTACAAGGAAATGTAAAGTGTATTTTGAAGCTGTTGGTTAGGTACCTGTACCCCAGAATTCGAACTTTTGATTGAAGAGACATCCATCCCATGTCTCCAACTTTGAGCGGGAAGACAAAGAACTGACCCGAGAGGAGGCAAGATTCATGAATGCACGTTCACTTTGGGAAGAAGAAAGGAGGGGGTCTTTATGTGTAGATTTCTGGCCTTGACTGTGAGAACCGAGAAAACTTTCCTGAACAGTGGAATCCAGGTTACATTTTACAAACTAAAGAAACGCTGCTGATTATAGCTTAAGCTATTTGTATTTGATTCAAAATCTCATCACATTTTGAGTAAAATTTACCTTCTACTTGGGGCAGGATAACCTGAATCTTCTATTCGGTCAAGTATTCTCAAGCCGTTTATCTTTGCTATGTGCTGTGCTAGGAACTGAGGATACAAAGATGAATCACATGAAGTCTTTGCCTACGGGGAGCTTACCATCGAATGTGGGACATAGAACAGTCCCAGTGATAATGACTGGACAGTATAAGTGCTGTGAGAGGGTGGAGACAAAGCCTGATCCAGTGTGAACTTGCAGAGGATGCCCCACCAGGACCCTTTGTCTGTAATGTACAAGACAGGCCTATCGTGAATAGTTCTAAAGGCTCTGTAGCAATTGAGATGAATAACAATAAATTCCAGGTATGTTTGTGATCACAGCACACTCTGCTGCAAAGAGCTACCAGATTTTGGTGAACAGTGGACCCATTTCATATCATTTTCAGTGGTCTTTCTCTCTGATAATATTTGTTCTCACTCCTGCTCTTTTCTCACTCAGTAAATGACTTCAGAGTATGATGAGGGTGTTTCTATCCACTGTTCTGCTTTGTATTCCATACATTTAGGTTCTTTCTAACATTTTAAAATAGCCCACTCCTTTTCTGTGGTCTTAAGGAGGTAACCTTATTCACTGGTATTTTATAAGTAAGCCAACATTTCTTTCTATGTTCGGTATTTGAAAAGTTTTCCTTTTTCAATTAAAGTATGGTTAACATATAATATTATATTAGTTTCCAGTGTACAAAATAGTGATTGAGTATTTATATACCTTATAATGTTATCACCATAATAGGTCTAGTAACACTGTACAAAGTTATTACCATATTACTGACTGTATTTCCTGTGCCGTACACATTACATCCCATGACTTATTTATTTTATCACCGGGAGTTTGTACCTCTTACTCCTCTTCACTGTTTTCACCTATCTGAAATGAGTGTTTTGTTTTTCCCCCTTCCTCCCACCACCTCCCCTCTGGCAAGCGTTAGTTTATTCTCTGTATCTGTAAGTCTGATTCTGTTTTATTTTTTCATTTTGTTTATTCAGATTCCACATATAAGTGAAATCTTATGGCATTTAGCTTACTCTGCCTGACTTATTTCACTTAGGATAACACCCTCTAGGACCATCCATGTTGTCACAAATGGCAAGATATCATTCTTTTTTATGATTGAATAGTACTTCAGTGTATGTTTGTGCCACATCTTCTTTATCCATTTGTCTGCCAATGGACACCTAGGTTGCTTTCATATCTTGGCTATTGTAAATACACTGCAGTAAACACAGAGGTTCATATATTTTTTTTCAAGATAGTGTTTTCATTTCTTCAGGTAAACACCGGAAGTGGAATTGCTGGGTTGTATGGTGATTCTATTTTTAAAATTTTGAGGAACCACCATACTGTTTTCCATAGTGGCTGCATCAATTTACAATTCCATCAACATGGCATGAGGGTTTCTTTTTCTCTAAATCCTTACCAACACTTGTTATTTGTTGACTTTTTGATAATAGTCATTCTGATAGGTGTGAGGTGATAGCATCTTGTGGTTTGATTTGCTTTTCCTGATTGTTATTGATGTTGAGCACTTTTTCATGTCTGTTGGCCATCTGTATGTATTCTCTGGAGAAATGTCTATTGAGTTCCTCTGTCCATTTTTTAATCAAATTGGTTATTTAATGAGGTCTATGAATTCTTTATATGTTTTGGATATTACCCCTTATGCAAATGCTTTCTCTGATTTGGTAAGTTGTCTTTCATTTTGTTAATGGTGTCCTTGATTTTTTAACTCTTTTTTTTTTTTTACTTTTTTTTTTTTAGTTTTTTATTTAATTTATTGGGGTGACGTTGGTTAATAAAATTATACAGGTTACAAGCATACAGTCCTATAATACATCACCTGTATATTGCATTGTGTTTTCACCATCCTAAGCCAAGCATCCTTCCATCACAGTTTGTCCCCCGCTTTACTCTCTCCTACCCCCCTCCCCAGCTCCCTTTCCCTCTGGTAATCACCATACTGTTGTCTGTCTATGAGGTTTTTTTTCTTAATCCCTTTACCCTTTCCACCCACTCTCCCTCCACTTTCCCCTCTGATAGTTGTCAATATCTGTGAGTCTGTTTCTGTTTTGTTTGTGAGTTCATTTTTTTCATTAGATTCCACATATGTGTGAAATCATATAGTATTTGCCTTCCTCTGACTGGCTTATTTCACTTACCATAATACCCTTCAGGTCCCTCCATGCTGGCCCCAAAGGTAAGATTTCCTTTTGTTTTATAACCAAGTAATATGCATTGTGTAAATGTACCACAGCTTTTTTATCCACTCATCTACTGATGGACACTTGGGCTGCTTCCAAATCTTGGGTATTATGAATAACACTTCAATGAACATAAGGGAGCACACATTCTTTTGAATTAGTGTTTCAGGTTTCTTCGGATATATTCCTAAAAGTGGAATCACTGGTCAAGGGGCAGATTCATTTTTAATTTTTTGAAGTAACTCCATACTGCTTTCCACAGCGGCTGCACCAGTCTGCATCCCCACCAAAAGTGCATGAGGGTTCCCTTTTCTCCACACCCTTGCCAACGCTTGCTCTTTATAGATTTATTGATGGTGGCCATTCTGACAGGTGTGAGGTGACATCTCATTGTGGTTTTAATTTGCATTTCTCTGGTGTGAGTGACATTGAGCCTGTCTTCATATATCTATTGACCCCTTGTATGATCCCTTTGGAGAAGTATCTATTTAGTTCCTTTGTCCATTTTTTATTTTTATTTAGTTTTATTTTTTTATTGTTATTCAATTACAGTTGTTCCCATTTTCCCTTATTACTCTCTGCTGTTCTGCCCACTCCCCTCCCCACATTCAATCCCACTCCCTGTTGTCCTTGTCCATGGGTCTTTTATACTTGTTCCTTGACTTGACCCTTCCCCTTCTTGCTCCCCCCATTTTTTAATTGCATTGTTGGTGTTTTTTTGGTGTTGAGTTTTACAAATTTTTAATAAAATTTGGATATTAACCCCTTATCAGATGTACCATTGGTGAGTATGTTCTCCCATTCAGTGGGTTTTCTTTTCATTTCATTAATGGTTTCCTTTGTTTTCCAAAATATTTTTAGTTCAATGTAGTCCCATTTGTATATTTTTTCTTTTGTTTCTCTTGCCCGAAGAGATATATCAGAAAAAATATTGCTATGAAAAATGGCTGAGATTTTATGGCCTATGTTTTCTTCTAGGATTTTTATGGTCTGGAGTCTCATTTTTTTCCCTTCCAGAAAACATCTTCCTTCTCTCTTATTGCTAATCCCATTTGCTTAAATCCTACCTATGGTTTCTCCTGTGTTATCTTGTATACTGGGCAGCGGGGTGAGATCTCCATCTACAACAGTGATTGAGGTAAACATAACATACTAATCAGGTGGCAATTTATAGGCATCAGCAGTTGCAGCTTAACCAAGGAATGACCCTGACCACAAGAAATTGGGCAAGCAACTCAGGTCAGCACCAGCAGAAACACGATCTGCACATCCTGTTCCCAGATATCAGCAATAAAACTGCAGGTGGAATGATGAAGCTACATGATGACGCACGAAGGAGATAACATTGAGACCACCCAAGGGCAGAACTCGGAAACCTCACGTTGCCAGAAATTCTTTAGTCCCCCCCTTTCCATGGTTCCCTGTCTACATAATCTAGCCATGATGCCTGAGGTGCTGTGATGGGTTTTGGGGGCCCCTCGTTGTCCAGGTTGCCAGTACCTAAATAAAGCCACTGTCCTTTATATCAGCACCTGACTCTCCTATATTGGCTTTCTCTCTTTTTAAAAATTTTTTAAAAGTATATTTTATTGATTATCCTATTACAGTTGTCCCATTTTTTTCTCCCCATTATCACTCTCTGCCCTGCACTTTCCTCTCTCCAGCACCCACTCCTCCTCCTTAGTTTAGGTCCATGGGTCATATACATAAGTTCTTTTGCTTCTCCATTCTCAAAAGAGACCTTACAGGAAAGAAGGGGCTGGAAAGGAGTATTCAAAGTCATGAAAGGGAAGGGCCTACATCCAAGATTACTCTATCTGGCAAAGCCATCATTTAGAATGGAAGGGCGGATAAAGTGCTTCCCAGATAAGGTCAAGTTAAAGGATTCATCATCACCAAACCCTTACTATATAAAATGTTAAAGGAACTTATCTAAAAAAAAAAAAGAAAATCAAAGCTATGAACAGTAAAATGACAACAAAAAACTATCAACAACTGAATGTAAAAAACAAAAACAAACTAGGCAAACAACTAAAACGGGAACAGAATCACAAAAATGCAGATCACATGGAGGGATATCAGTGGGGAGGGGAAGAGGGAAGATGTGGGAAAAGATACAAGGCATAAGAAGCATAATTAGTAGGCACAAAATAGACAGGGGGAGGTTACAAACAGCATAGGAAATGGGCTTTCAAAGCATTGGGCAGCTGGACCTACATTTGGTTACACACCCATGTGGATTCTGGCCCATTTTGTTAGTTCTTTCCTCCCAGGAATGAGCACACAATTATTAAGACTATAG
Source organism: Mormoops blainvillei (assembly GCA_004026545.1). Taxonomy (NCBI): domain Eukaryota; kingdom Metazoa; phylum Chordata; class Mammalia; order Chiroptera; family Mormoopidae; genus Mormoops; species Mormoops blainvillei. The sequence continues at coordinate 14,541 of PVJD01000341.1, forward strand.
GCTTCTTTGAATTCTGTTTGACATTGAACATTGAACCTCCTCTATTCTGAAGGTTCGTACATTGAAACCAAATGTTTACATCGTCAGAGAAATGTATGTGGCGGTCATCTAAGCTGGAGAATATCTGGAAGGAAGGAGTATATGTTGACTGAACGTAGGTTACAATAAGCACAAGTCTTCTCAAGACAGATGAGCAAATTTGCCTCCTTACTTCCTGCTGAACACAGAGCCTCTTTTGTCTCCAATTGTCTTCCAGCAAACAAAGCAGTCACTTGGCAACATATAGCTCACGTTTTATTTATTTAGTTCCCCCCTGTAGTGTTTTCAGACCAAGCTGCCCTATATGAAGGAAACATGTCTACTGATTAGCAAGGCCAGGCTGTTACTTGGGAAGTTTCCCTGTGACCCCTGAAACAGATTAATTGTTTGCCATAAAGAAGTCTCTTAACCTTGTGATATTTCCCTTTATACTCTTCAAATAGAGGATAATAATGCTGGAAAAGAAAAACGACTTCATATCTATGAATGAGAGCATCTCTTCAATGTCTTCACACATATAGGCTTCCTATTAAGATAATAGAACTCTTTTGACCCATTTGAAACAATTCAGGAGAGTTCTAGAACTCTGTTCTCTGCATAAGAAAAAGAATCTTTCCAGATGTTAGCATTACATCTAAATATTTCATTTCATCTGTTGAGAATTTTGTGATAGAAAGTATTTTAAATGTTCTTGTTTTTTTTAAAAGTATTAAAAACTAATTAACATAATTTTATATATCGGCAGGAGGGTGACAGAGCACAAATGCCATTTTACAAATGGACAATAAAGATGAAGTCCATAGTAATAGTTAATATAAGAAATATAAATGATGAATTTTAAAATGGCAGTGTTTGCAATTTGGTCCATGACTATGTCTTATTAGAAATATTAATTAGGATTGAGTGCTAAACCCAGAAGGAAAAGAGCCAAGGGAAGGAAGTCAAGTAATCTTTGGTGTGGGGATTGAAAATGCTGGTTACCATGTCTTCAGAGAAGATATAGAGAAGTATATAATTTACAAAAAAAGGCTTGTACTATGTGGTGGACACAAAAAGCTGTACAGAATAACATTAGACGTGTGAAGGAGAGCTGCCACAATAAATGAGGAAAACAATTACATAGCAATAAATTTTCCGGAATGACCACTGCACTCGTTACCATACAGAAGTGGGGTCCTGCTGCCTACCACCACTCTCTAAGCAAAATTCCAGAGGCAAAAGTTTGGTGATAAAGGAAAGGGGTGTTTATTCAAGAACTACACAATTTTGGAGTAACAGCGTTCCACATATGATAGTCACTTAAGCCTATCAATTAAGGCTAAACTCTTTAACTCTTTAGTTACAGCTTTAATCACTTAAGTCTACCAGTTAAGACTAAACTCTTTCACACCTGAGTTCTCCTATTATTTCCCCTGTTAGTTTTTAATTATCTTATTTCCATAGGATTAGTTTACAAAGTAAAACAACATAAGATACAAAAGCTACACACTGGAAGAATGACAGGCTTCCGCCTCAGCTCATTCCCTCTAGAACACCCAAAGAAGAATAATTAGGCTGTGCCCGGAGTTCCTTCCCGTCCAAAATACTGTCAATTGGGAAATGCAGGCAGCTGCAGCACGAGCATCCAGGCGTCCTTGAGGAAGCAGAGAAAGAGAGCCAGAAAGAGCCCGAGAGTCAGCCCAAGAGACTGAGAGCCCTTCTTTTTATTTCAGATCTTCTAGCCCATAATTCCAGGTGCTCCAGAGGCATTCAGCTTCTCGGGCAATCCCATCCTAGGCTGTTTACCATTGCCTCAGTCACCCCCTCCTAAGGCCCCTCTCTACTCCTCCCCAGTGATCTGATCAGATCTCTCTGTATCACACTTGTACATGATGACTATTTCCTTAAATCCAAATTTTAATATTAAGACTCACTGAATTGTAAAGTATTAAAAAACTCTTGTTTATCAGAAATTTCTTTTTTTTAATTAATTTTTAAAACTGAAACAGTTTTTATGCTACCTTTTGACAAACTGTTATAAAGAACACCACATTACCATCTTGGCGGGATGATAGTAAAATTTTATCCACCTGTATGCTTTGTATGGAGCATAAGGAATCTGTAAAATGAATACTCCAATTACATCAATCCTCATATAAATAGGTTTATATTGTATAGTTTTACTCAATTTTCTTTATTATTTACACTACAGTATTACTCTGAGTTAAAACCGTAACATTATAATCTTTATCACTACATTTACTTTAAAAAATCATTTTCAAGCTATTCACCAATCATGAACTAGAGAAACAATAGTGACATTAAATCATGCGAAATTAACAGTTTAATAATGACATGCAATTGGGACGGAAACCTGTTAGTAGAGATGAACTTATGCTGTTAAATAAATGCAAGTTGATACCATATGATCAATGCAGTTCTTATAGCATACACGCAAAAATTAAGACTATAACAATTATTAATATAACATGCATGAACCCTGAGGACATTATGCTAAGTGAAATAAGCCAGTCATAAAAAGCTGAGTACAATGGTTTCCCCCTTATCCAAGGTTTCACTTTCTGCAGTTTCAGTTACCCAAAGTCTGAAAATATTAAATGGAAAATTCCGGAAATGTTACCTTATTAACATAACAAAAGATCCTTTATTCCTCTCATCACTTAGGAAATTCCAAAAGTTTTAGGAGCTCTGTGCTAGAAACAAGGACAGAAACCAAATATTCAAACTTTATTATAAATGTCTCAGTGGGGGTGAGGTGGATGAGGTGCGAGGAGAGAGAGGAAGAAAGAGAGAGAGAGAGAAACACCCATCAGTTGCCTCCCATACACATCCCAACCGGGGATGGAACCTACAACCTAGGTATGAACCCTGACCAAGAATCGAACCTGAAAACTTTTTGTGTACAGGATGATGCTCCAACCAAGTGAGCCACCTCTTTAGGGCAGGATGCTCTCTGTTAAGCTCTGGGGCCACATGCCATCTATGGACCTCCGCTGAAGGTCAGTTTTGCCAGAGTCCAGTTTCTTCCCCTTTGGGAACACGCCCAAGGAGATCAAATTTGGCGAAGTTTACTTCTGCCCCTCACAACCTGTTCATAATCCCCGTTATCTAAATTTTCACTTTCTGAGGTTTCAGTTTCCTATGGTCAACCGCAGTTCAAAAATATTAAAAGAAAACTCCAGAAATAAACAATTCGTAAGTTTTATATTGCTCACCGTTCTAATTAGCGTGATGAAACCTCACTACACCCAGCTCCGTCATGCTTCTGAGGTGACTCATCCCTTCCTCCAGTGGCTCCATCCCGTAGATGCTGCCTGCCAGCCAGTCGCTCGGTAGCCATCTTGGTTATCATATTATCATATCAGCTGTTGTGGTATCACAGTGCTTGTGTTCAGGTAACCCTTATTTTACTGAAGAATGGACCCCAAAGATCAAGAAAAGTGATGCTGGTAATTCCAATATACCAAAGAGAAGCCGTAAAGTGTTTCTGTTAAGCAAAAGGTGAAAGTTCTCAACTTAATAAGGAAAAAAAATCACATGCTGATGTTGCTAAAATTTACTGTAGGAATGAGTCTTCTATCCATGAATTTGTAAAGAAGGGAATAGAAATTTGTGTTAGTTTTGCTGCCGCACATTAGACTGCAAAAGTTTTGGCCACAGTGCGTGATAAGTGCTTAGTGAAGATGGGAAAGCCATTAAATTTGTGTGTAAGAAACATAAACAGAAAATGTGTTGTTATTGATGGCAACATGTTGTGCCGGAAAACATTGAGCCTATGTGAAGACTTCAGCCAGGGATCCCTTGAAATGAGTGACACCACGCCATTTACCACAAGCATGATATGGTTACACATATTCAGGAATATGTATGGTATTGTATCATCTCACATCATCACAAGACGATGGGTGAGTGCAGAACAAGAAGATATTTTGAGAGAGAAAGAGAAATCACATTCATCTAACTTTTATTATAGTATTTTGTTATAACTGTTTTATTTTATTAGTTATTGCTGTTCATCTTTTACTGTGCCTAGTTCATAAGTTAAACTTTATATGTATAGTACAGATGCATAGGAAAGAAACATAGTATTGATAGAGTTTATACTATCTCCAAGTTCAGGCATCCACTGGGCGGTCTTAGAATATACTCCCCAAGGATAAGGGGAGGCTATCGTACGATTGATTCAATTTATGTGAGATAGCCAGAGTAATCACATTCACAGAGAAAGAAAGTAGAATGATGTTTGCCAGGGGCTGGGGTGGGGAGAAGGCCAAGTAGGAATGGAGAATTAATCTTTAATGGGTACAGAGTTTTAGTTTTGTCAGGCAAAGAGTTCTAGAGAAGGAGGGTACTGATGCAGAACACTTTGAATGTACGTGATGCAACTGAACCGCACATTTAAAAGTAGTTAACCTGTTACATTTTGTTCTGTGCATTTTATAATGCAAAAAATTTTTAAACATTGTTAGCTATATGAGGCTTCTGTGAAAGTTTTAATTGACATAATTGAAAGTATGGCTTCCTCTCCTGTTCTGCTGGGACCACGTACAGAACACTGTGGAACCACCTGTCCAGGCGGCAGTGGTCCATGGGCCACACCTAGAGTTTCACTCATGACAGGGTGCCTTGTGCTGCCAGCCCATCCCCTGCTTCTTTTCTCCAGGTTAGGAGGAGCTCAGATGTTGATAAGACATTGAAGAGGCAGAAAAGGTCTATCTTCTCTGTGCAGCGCCTTTTTCCTCTGGGGATGGCTTTGCCCTCTGGGGAAAGAGCTGATATGGAATTACCAGCTTGGACATTCTCCTGATTGAAAACAATGAGAGGAAAGTGACTTTCTGTTAGCCTGGCTTCGTGTCTTCAATTCGAGCCTGGAAGACGAAGAGGCAAAAATGGACATGAGGCCCTACTCGTGCTGCAATATCCCTCCCTACATGTACACATGTAGGGCCAAAAACCCTAGTTCATGATTCAAAGCAATCCTCGGGGCAATTTCCCACAGACAAAGAGCTTGACACATTAGGATTTGCACGGCTTAATTCTGGTCATATGTAAATTAGCATTTTTCAAATAACCTTGTTTGCTTATGTGTATATGAGGATCTTGATTATCCATGAGAAAAGTTTGATTATTGTTCAGGAACCTGGGAATAAGGAATAAAGCACTAGTATATTATTTTAGTAGTTAAAGATCCTCTTACTACTTAGCTTGGTGTTTATAGAATTTATTTTAAAGATTAAAACTGAGAAGTAATAATTGACCTCCAGAGCTTTCAGATTAACTTGTGCATCATGGTAATTTTACCTCTTCAAGAAAAAAAAAATGTGATATATACAATAGCTTTAGCACAATATAAAGTTCCTTGAACTAAATATGAATTAGAGAGCAAACATTCACTTAAGCTTTCTTATAGTAGCAATAGTTACAAAACATTTTAAAATGTACATATTCATGATGAATATTATTGAGAAAATGAAAATCACTGGAAAACATATTTATAAATAAAACTAAAATTTCAGTTCCTTAAAATGAAAGATTCCTCCCTCCCTTTGGCCTAACCACATTAAGGCTACTTCAGTCAACCAGCAGCATTAAGCCAGCATCCACCAGCACAGAGCCTTGCATAAGTTCTTCGAATTCAATCAAAATAAAATACATAGCTCTTGCTTTAAATGCCTTTCTTCATAATTAATCCCCATTAACACAGAAGCATTAAAATACATTCAGAACCCACAGAGGCTACACTAAGGTTTATACAATTAATATGTAGAAAGTTGAAAGAATGAGGAAGCAAGGAAAAGACCAAAATGGAATTAGGAAGTGCTAACTTTGATCAAAGTACCAGATCCCATCAACTTGCACTGCACCACGAAATCTTTCAGAGTCAAAAGCAGCTATAAACACAAGCAGCCAACAATGAGAGCTCAGCCACAGATGTTCCTATGGGCGTGTTTGTTGTTCCTACCCTTGGCTGGCTACCAAGGAGCTGCTTGGATGGCTTATGAGGCTGGAAGATCAAAAACCAGAGGAATTAAGGAGGTTTCCTTGGGGAGACTTGACAGGAGATGGACAGTCTGCCTGTTTCTAGACTCCCAGTCTGGGGAGAGGTGAAGCCCTAGGGTCTCTGATGACTTACTCACTTTAATGGCCGCCATCTCTTAGGAACTCCAACACACAGACAAAGCCATAGTGAGCTAAGAAGGAAAAATAACATCCATCCAGGGAAGATCAGGCAGTGTAAATGAAACCCATGCCCAGACAATGGGAGAGTTTGAGAAAAGATTTGACAATCTGAGTAAAGAATAAATAAAAACACTTCCATAAATTCAAGTATAACACTTAGGAGACTTTCTAAAGATAATAAAGATGGTTTCCAATCTAAGAAATTTAATATGTGAATTACAAGAGATATGCAGGAGTGGCCTCGAGGATCAAGGGCAACAACTCTTTCCAAAGACATAAGAACATAAAAAGTGAAAATCATGACTGTAAAGCAAATATATTAAAGAGAGGTCCAGGAAACCTATCATGTAGGTAATGGGAGTTCCACAAGGAAGCGAAAAAACTGTGAGAAGGGGAGAATAATTAAAGAAATGATAGGTGAACATTTCCATATGTTGAAAAACAAAAACTTTCCCTCATCTCAGAGTAGGTAAAAAAGAGACATAAATATAGGACAAAATTTATATCTACATTTAAAAAAATCTCTGAACATTAGAAAAGGTTCTGGATGAAGAGATAATCTTAAAATTTCCAAGCAGAGAAAGTTACTCAAGAAGTGGGGAGGGGTGAGGGATCTGACAGGCAGTAGGCTTCTCATCTGTAATACTGCAGAGGAGAAAACAATGAAATAACACCTCCAGACTACAGAGGAAAATTATTGCAAGCCATCATATCAAAATATATTATAAATCCATGTTATTTAAATAAATATGGTATTGGTATGAAAATGGACAAATGTTGGAGAAAGAGTCTAGCAATTTAGAAACAAGCCTATGTACATAAAAATATAAGACAAAGGTAAAAATTTAATTTATTGAGAAAACTGTGGATTACTTGAATTCTGATAATACAACTGCTCACTGATTTAAAATAACATAAAATTGTACCATTATCCTACACTATATTCAAAACTAAATTTCAAGTGAATAAAAGAACTAAATTTTAAATAATCTGAACAAAATACTTGAAATTCAGGTGACAAAATTATTAATATTCAAGTCATACAAAGAAACTGAGTTTCCTTACCAACTGGAAATACAGTAAATGTCCATCAATAGGAAGCTAAGTGAAAATTTATGGTCTGTATTTTAAGGATTATCACAAAGTCATTAAACAAGGATTGGAGCTATTCTAATTAACCCAAAATGATTTTTGCTGGTCATTAAGTGAAAGCCAATAAGAAAAGAACAAAAACCTAACAGAAAACTGAGTTTATATCCACATGTTTATAAAAATTTAAAAACATTGATTACATGTATTATTGGAAAGCATGCAGGAAAAAGTGTGTTCTCATTCACTGATGTTTGAACTTCAAATGTCCCATCTTTTGTTGGAAGTATATGGCTTGGCTTCTTTCTGTACACACCCAGGCCCAGCAAAGGGAGCTATAAGCTTGGATCACTGACAGTTCAAAACAAGTTGCCCAGGGCCAGTCACAGTCACTGTCTGACATAGGTCACACCAGAATCTTTGCAGGTCTACCTAATATATAGAAACAAAGAGGCAGCTAATGGGAAGACACAGAAACAGGCCCCAAATGAAAGAACAAGAGAATTCTCCAGAAAAGAACTAAATAAAATGGAGGCAAGCAATTGATCAGATATAGAGTTTAGAGTAGTGATTATAAGGGTACCCAACAGCATGAAAAAAACACATAGAAACCATAAAAAAGGACCAATCAAAAATAAAGAATGCAATATCTGAAATAAATAATACATTGGAAGGAATAAATAAATAGATGAAGCAGAAGATTGAACTAGTGATTTGGAAAATGAGGTAGAAAAAAAAACCCAAGAAGTGCAGCCAAAAGAAAAAAAGAATGTTAAAAAATGATGAGAGTTTAAGAAAACTTTGGGACAACATAAAGCATAACAACAATCACATTATGGGAATACTAGAAGGAGAAGAGAGTGAGCAAGGGACCAAGAACTTATTTGAAGAAATAATAACCAAAAACTTCCCTAACATGGTGAAGGAAAAAAACACACAAGTCTAGGAAGCACAGATAGTCCCAAACAAGATGGACCCGAAGAGGACCACACCAAGACACATCATAGTTAAAATGGCAAAGCTAAAGACAAAGAGAGAATTTTAAAAGCTGTAAGGGAAAAGCAGTTAGTTATATACAGGGGAGCTCCAATTACTAACATCTGATTTCTCAACAGAAACATTTCAGGCTAGAAGGGACTGGCATGAAATATTCAAGGTGATGAAAAGCAAGGACCTGCAGCCAAGGCTACTTTACCCAGCAAAGCTATCATTCAAAATTGAAGGAGAAATAAAGAGCTTCCCATACACGGAAAAGCTAAAGGAGTTTATTAACACTAAACTAGTACTGCAACAAATGTTAAAGGGAAAATATCATATGATCTCACTTATAAGAGGAATCTAATGAACAAAAAAACTACTGAGCAAAATAGAACCAGGGAATAGATTGATAGCTATTAGAGGAGAGGGGGGAGGTGGAGACTGATTGAAAGAGAGTAAAGGGATAAGTTGAAGAATATACATGAAGGACCCATGAATGTAGACAACAGTGTGGAGATTGACTATGGAAGTGGGGGTAGGCTGGGTGAAGGGGAGCAAAGGAGAAAAAATGGGACATCTGCAATAGCATAAACAATAACACATTAAAAATGAAAAAAAATTTAAAATAAAATAAAATAATTTTTAAAAAAGAAAAAAAATAGGAAAATAGTTAAAAATAAAACATTTCTATCAATAATAAATTTAAATGTAAATGGCTTAAATACTCCAATAAAAGACATTGGGTAACTGAATGAATAAGAAAATAAGACCCATATATATGCCATCTCCAAGAGACCCACCTCAGATCAAAGATACACACAGAATAAAAGTAAAGGAATAGAAAAAAAATATTTCATACAAACGGAAAGGAAATAAAAGCTGGGGTAACAACTCTTGTATCCCACAAAATAGACTTTAAAACCAAGGCTATAGTGAGAGACAAAGGAGGACGCTACATAAAGATAAAAGGACCAAGCAAGAGGATATAACCCTAGTACACATTTATACACCCAACATAGAAGCACCCAAACATGTAAAGCAAATCCTGATGGACATAAAGGGAAAGAGGACCAGAAATGCAGTCATAGTTGGAGATTTTAACACCCCTTTGACTTCAATGGATAGATCTTCCAAGCAGAAAACTGACAAGGAGACAGCAGCCTTAAATGACACACTAGATCAAATGGTTTTAATAATTATCTTCAGAGTATTGCACTCCAAAGCAGCAGAATATACATACTTTTTAAGTGCACATGCAATATTTTCTAGCATAGGCCACACGTTAGGACATAAAACAAGTCTCAATAAATTTAAGATTGAAATTATATCAAGCATCTTCTCTGACCACAATGCTATGAAACTAGAAGTCAATCACAAGAAGAATACTAAAAAAGGCACAAAGATATGGAAGCTAAATAATATGTTATTAAACAATGAATGGGTCAACAATAAGATCAAGAAAGAAATAAAAAATTACTCTAAAACAAATGAAAATGAGAACACAACAACCCTGAATCTATTGGACACAAGGAAAGCGATCCTAAGAGGGAAATTCATACCATTACAGGCCTACCTCAAGAAACAAGAGAAAGCTCAAATAAACAATCTAACTGTACACTTAAAGGAACTTGAAAAAACACAACAAACATACTTCTGGCCAAGAAGGAGGCTTAGGTAGATACATTTTGCCTCCTCGCACAACCAAAGGAAGGACGACAACAAATTTAAAAACAAAAAATAGCCAGAACTGCCAGAAAATTGAACTGTGTGGAAGTCCAACAACCAAGTAGTTAAAGAGGAATCATTCATCCAGGCTGATAGGAGGAGTGGAAATGGGCAGCTGGGGTGGAGAGAACATATGGCAAGGTGGCAGCTGGCAGACCAAGTGGGCAACTTAGTGGCTAGCGGACCAGGCGGTCCCACATTTGCATGCAGATAAACTGGGAAGAACAACTGGGGCGTGAGACAGACCATGCAACCCAGGGTTCCAGCATGGAAAACGAAAGCCTCAAAACCTCTGGCTGGAAAAACCTATGGGGGTTGTGGCAGTGGGAGAAACTCCTAGTGTCACAGGAGAATTCATTGGAGAGACCCTCAGGATCCTAGAACCTACACAAACTGTGTAGTGACTGAAAGCTGGCTAAGAAATGCCAAGCAAGTGGCATTGTTCCCTCTCTGATGCCCTCAACATAGAGTGTCATAAGGCAGCAATGTGGGTCGCCCTGCCCTGGCGAATACCTAAAGCTCCATTCCTTACAGTGTAACAGGAGTGCTGAGACAAAGAAATATGGCCCAAATGAAAGAACAGGTCAAAACTCCAGAAAAAATACAACTAAGCGATGAAGAGATATCCAACCTGTCAGATGCAGAGTTCAAAGCACATGTAATCTTTAAGCTCACAGCTATGGTTGAGTATGGTCACAAAATAGAGGAAAAAAATGAAGGCTATGCAAAGTGAAATAAAGAAAAATACACTGGGAACCAACAGTGAAGGGAAGGAAACTGGGACTCAAATCAATGATTTGGAGCAGAAGGAAGAAATAAACATTCAACCAGAACAGAGTGAAGAAACAAGAATTCAAAAAATGAAGAGAGGCTGAGGAATCTCTGGGACAACTTTAAATGTTCCAACATCTGAAGCATAGGGGTGCCAGAAAGAGAAGAGGAGGAGCAAGACATTGAAAACTTATTTGGAAAAATAATGAAGGAGAACTTCCCCAATCTGGCAAAGGAAATAGGTTACCAGAAAGTCCAGGAAGCTCAGAGAGTCCCAAAGAAGTTCGACTCAAGGAAGCACACACCAAGACACAACATAATTATATTACCCATGATTAAAGATAAGGAGAGAATCTTAAAAGCATCAGGAGAAAAGGAGACAGTTACCTACAAAGGAGTTGCCATAAGACTATCAGCTAATTTCTCAAAGGAAACCTTACATGCAAGAAGGGGCTGGAAAGAAGTATTCAAAGTCATGAAAGACAAAGGGCCTACATCCAAGATTACTCTATCTGGCAAAGCTATCATTTAGAATGGAAGGGCAGATAAAGTGCTTCCCAGATAAGGTCAAGTTAAAGGAGTTCCTCATAACCAAGCCTTTATTATATAAAATGATAAAGGGACTTATCTAAGAAACAGAAGAAGATTAAAAGTATGAACAGTAAAATGACAATGAACTCACAACTATCAACAATTGAACCTAAAAAAAAACAAAAACAAACTAAGCAAACAACTAGAACAGGAACAGAATCACAGAAATGGAGATCACATAGACGATTATCAGCAGGGAGGGGATGGGGGTAGAATGGGGGAAAAATAAGGGAATAAGAAGCAACAACGGTAGGTACAAAATAGACAGGGGTAGTTTAAGAATAGTATAGGAAATGGAGAAGCCAAAGAACTTATATGTACGATTCATGGACATGAACTAAGCAAGGGAGGGCAATGCTGGGAGGAGGGCGTGGGCAGGGTGGAGGTGAATAAAGGAGAGAAAAAGTGGGACAACTGTAATAGCATAATCAATAAAATATACTAAAAAATAAATACATAAATAAAATGATCAGTAGCCAAAAAGAAAAAGAAAAACAAACAAAGCCCAAAGTGAGTAGAAGGAAGGAAATAATGAAAATTAGGGCAGAAATAAATGAAATAGAGTCTAAAAAAAACAGTTCAAAAGATCAGTGAATCCAAGAGCTGGTTCTTTGAAAAGATAAGCAATAATGACAAACCTTTAAAAAGAGTCATCAAGAAAAAAAGAGAGAGGACCCAAATAAAAAAAATCAAATATCACAGAGGAGAAATGACAACTGACATCACAGAATACAAAGGATTGTAAGAAAATGTTATGAACAACTATATGCCAACAAATTGGACAACCTGGATGAAAAGGATAAATTCTTAGGAACATACAATCTCCCAAAACTAAATCAGGAAGAGTCAGAGAATCTGAATATACAGATCACACCTAGTAAAACTGAAGCCATAATAAAAAAAACTCCCAACAAACAAAAGCCCTGGATTGGATGACTTCACAGATGAATTTTCCAAAACATTCCGAGAAGAATTAACACCTCTTCTCAAACTATTTCAAAATATTCAAAAGGAGGGAAGGCTCCTAAGCTCATTTTACTGGTCCAACATTATCCTAAGCTAAAGCTAGATAAAGACACTACAAAAAAGAAAATTTTAGACCAACATCCCTGATGAATATAGATGCCAAAATCCTCAGCAAAATATTAACAAACCAAATACAGCAATGCATCAAAAAGATCAAACACCATAATCAAATGGGATTTATTACAGGAATGCAAAGTTGGTACAACATTCACAAATCAATAAATGTGATACCCCCCCATTAAAAAAAATGAAGGATAAATACCACATGATCATATCGATAGGTGCAGAAAAAAATTTAATAAAATCCAGCACCCATTTATGATAAAAACTCTCAGCAAAGTTGGACTACAGGAAGCATACCTAAACATAATAAAGGCCATATATGACAAGCATCATATTCAACAGGCAAAAACTACAAGTGTTCCCCTTAAGATCAGGAAGAGGACAGGAATGTCTACTTTCACCTCTTATTCAACAATGTACTGGAAGTACTAGCCAATCAATCAGACAGAAGAAGAAATAAAAGGCATCCAAACTGGAAAGGGAGAAGTAAAACTGTCCATATTAGCAAATGACATGATACTGTTCAGAGCCCCAAAGATTTCACCAAGAAACTGCTAGAGACTGGTGGAGAGCAGAGCGAGGGTGGGAGGGAGGTTAGGGAGTGGAGGGATTGAGCAAACAGGAAAAAGGACTCATGGACATGGACAACAGTGTGGTGATTGCTGGGGAGAAGAGTATATATGGGGGTTAAATGATAATGGAAAAAAAATACAATCACCCACAAGTGGAACCTACTCAACAAAACAAATAAGCAAGCAGAATAGAACCAGAAACATGGAAATAAAGAACAAACTGACTGTAACCAGAGGGATTGGGGGAGGGGGATAACAGGAAAGAAGGGGAAGGGTCATCAAGGAACATGTATAAAGGTCCCACGGTCAAAGCCAAAGATGGGTAGGAGTGAGGGTGGGAGGTGGGGGTGGGTGGGGCTGGGGAAAGTGGCGGTGAGAAAATGGAGACAACTGTACTTGAACAGTAATAAAAAAAGAAAGAAAGAAAGAAAAAAGGTTAAATTAAAAAAAGAAACTATGAGAGCTGATCAATGAATTCAGCTAAGTAGCAGGATAGAAAATTAATATCCAGAAATCAGTTGCGTTGAACCATTTTAAATTCAACTGAATCAAAAGAAATCAAGTGCACGCTCTCATTGTTTCTGTCTCATACCCTGTTTTACAAAGAAAAGAATGGAATAGACACGGATAACCATATGCTATATTTAGAAAGTTTATAAAGGAGGTCTGAACTCTTTAATATAAATGTTCTAGGTTATTCAGAAATCCCTTATTCAAAAGTACATTGAATATCACATTTTCTTAGATATAACTTTCTCAGCTCATGGATAGATAATGCCACACATTGTTCTCCAGGAGCCCATGTACCGTTAACAACTTCTTGTCTTAAAGCACCTTGGATGTTGGCATCTTGTGAACAATGCCTCTCCTTACACTAGCTTTACATATACACTGTACCCATTTAATGCTGTGTAATTATTTTAAAGTTTGTTTTTATTTAATTATCACAACATATAAAGTTATGGTGCAGTAACAGGGTAACCTGGAGATCTCAACGGCTTATCAAAACTAAGGCTTATTTCTTACTCCTGCTATATGTTTATCAATGGTCTCCTCCAAATAGTCATTCGTGAAGCCTCATTGTTGGCAGTTTCACCATCTTCTTTTCCTGCAGGAACATGTGCCAAAACATTTTGCATGCTCTCTTAATGGTAATTAAATTCTTTGGCTTGTCTGCTCATAACTTACTGAAAACAACTATTTGCGTGTTGCCACCTGACCATGAAAGGGTTGTAAAGGGGTATTCTCAGAAGAGTTCTTGAATCCTCTACCAAAGTTTGTTTTGGAGATTTGGGATTTTGTTTGTGTTTTGTTAAAATATGTCTAATTTATAGGTGGTGGTCATGGAGGAGAAAGCTACAGAAATAAATTTATAAATAATCAATAAACAAGCAATATGTAAGAAACAAATATAATAAATAAGTTTTATGAGGAAATTTAGGCACCTGCTAATATGGTTGCAAAGAAGGGAGACCGAAAGTCCGCAGGGTGGCTACTCTGAAAGAAATGGGTGCTAATATGTGCATTATGAACGAGGTGTGGTGTTAGGTTATAAAAACAATATATAGGAATTGCAAAGGAGGGACAGAAAGACAGCTCATAAAGAAAGCAGAGGGGGCTGCTATCAAGTGAGGCAGCAAAACATGACTTGAAGATTCAGATCTTTTTCTCTAAAAATGACACAGTTACAAAAGCTAGGCAAGGGAGTTCACATAGATCCTCAAATTAACATTAACAAATGCCTTTTTTCAAAGAGGTTTAGTTAGACATTTTGCTTTATACAGCAATATACATCCAATGTGCATAATCAAGATTTATCTAGGAAACTATGTCTAAACACCAAAAGCCAAGAGTAGACTTCCCAGGTGAATTAGACTGTAATCATAGATATGACCTTGTGGGCTGTAAATTTAGATGGCATAATATAACCCAAAACTTTAAAATATATACAGACCTCACCACCCTCTATTAATTTATTTTCTTTATAATGGATGTCTGTCTGACTCACCTCTATTATAATTATTTTAAATTGCATTTCACACATTGTTTATCATGTGTATCACAAAAAAATTATTAGACATTTTCATAAACATGAACACTCTTGAAAAAGAAACAGGTCGTTATGTAACTTCAAAATAAAATTTGAGAACCCATCCTAACTCATTACTGTGGACAAATATATGTCAATAGTGACATTTTAATACAGGCACTCGAACAAACGTCCTTTTAAAAATTGATAAATTACTACCAAAATTATATTTTCTAAAAACTAAAAGTTTAGGAAAAGGACCAAAAGCCAATTTTAGTCATTGAGGTACATAATTTCCTTTGTAGATGCCTTAACTTCTCTGCATTAACCAACTTATTTTCAACTTACTTGTTACCCAACATAAAAGATGGTTAGGGATTTATAAAGGAGAAAATCTTATAAAGTGAAAATTATCTGAGTCACTAATTATGCCAGCAGTTTCATGACTTGGAAAACACAAATTCTTTATCATATATTTTACTGATAACCAAAGTTAGCTTCCACATGTTCTATTAATAATGCAAAACCTTAAGTGTAATTATGAAGGGATCAACACATGCTATGTCTAGCACATCACCTACATGAACAAATTTAAAGTAATGGAAGAATTGCAGCAAAAATTAAGAATTTGGTTTTTTAAAATTATCAGTTAAAAAAAGAAATGATGCAAATGACAGCACTATTTCTAACAACAGCTACTGATATTATTTGTTAAAAAGCTGATGTTAATTTTAATATTTATATGCTGATGACTTTCATACCTTACAGCTCTTGATCTTGAGTTTCAAGCCTTCAGGAAGCCTCCATCTCATTGTCCCACAGGCGACTCAAACTCAATTGTTTCAGAATTAATCTTACCATCCTCCATCTCCTACCCCTACCTTGGACCCAAGAACCATGTTCCTTCAATGACATTTCAATGAATACACCATTATACGCTGAGCTACTGTTGGCCTCATTCTGCACTGCTTCTCCCCTGCATACTTGCCACTCCCCAAAATATGTTTAATCACAGCCAAACCAGCAGTTCTACCCACAAAAAGTAAAATTCCATGAAATTAAATCTCCTTGAGATAGAATGTTCCTTTCCACAAAATTCATTGTTTCTATCATAATATTTAATTCATCAATATTTTATAATATTCAGAGATACCTATGTTGCTTGCTGCATTTACCTCTTTACATAAAACTTGGCTTTCATTTCATTTGTTACCCATCTCTGTGCATTGTTATATAGAGTTCTAAAGAACAGGTGAATGTAAATACACTGGTCTCAGCCTGGGTGCCTAACTCCCATCAAAGCAGAGACTGGCACAAAGGTTTATAAGAAAATAGCTTATTTAACAACATTTGTCCAGAAAACAGGAGCAAATGAAAGAAGAGTAAACAGCGAATTTGGGAAAGCTAATACAAAGGAACATTATTAAGTAGGTCATTCCTATAGGCAAGAGTTTTATGATATGAGAAACAGTCACATAGAGAACAAATGCAGGAAGCATTTATCCATTTATTTATTGACTTCCAATGCCATTGGGTTTGGTCTGGCACATTGGATTCTATCTTCTTCCCACTTCTGGGGTGTTCACTATCGGGTTCCTAAGACAATCCAAGACAGTGGCACCTGAGAAGCCCTGGCGCAGTGGGGATTTCTAAGGTGAGGCACTGACAGAGTGAGGCCAAGGTTTCCTGGATCTACTGCCACAGCCAGGGCAAGAACCAGATTTGAGGTCCAGAAGATGAAAGATAATGCATAAAAGGCATCTTTAATTTTAATAACATATAAAATATAAAAATAGAGAAATTATTCCCTTGTATTAAAATGTATATCTATATAAAAATATAAATTATTTGATACCTCCTTAACAATGGGTACTCAACAGTTATGATTCCATCTGTCCTTTGCCTCTTTTCCCATCTGAATCACATTAATTCCTTTATACTTTAATTTACTATATAAATCGAGTAATGAATTAAAATTATTAGTTTATATATTTGCTCAATTCGTTCAGTATTATGTACCAAAAACTGTGATAGATATGAGACTGTACTCTGTTTGCAAATAACAAAATTCTTAAATGCTGGGTCAGAGTTGAAGGACAGGTTATTTTTCACAGAAATAACAGTAGCTCAAGTACCAGCATTTTTTCATTGCTTCCCTGTGCCCCAGTTCCCACGAGACAACGTGCAGCAGGTCGGGGAACTCACACACACTGAGAGCTGTTTTACAGGAGAGGGACCCTGACTTTAGCAAACTCAATTCTTTTAGGATCGGCAGGAAGCATACCTGCCCTATGCTTCAGAGGGAGATACTATCTTTATTATAGTGAATAGCAGGCAGGTTTACCCTTTGCTTCAGGAAGAGACAGTGTCTCTGTCTTCAAAGGTTGTATCTCACCTTACACACGTCCTTGAAAAGTCAGTCCGGAACACAAGGCCGTGAGTACCTCACTTGGAATACGTGCAGAAAGCATAAAACCCAAGGACGACCGTCTCCCACCATTATGTTCTTAGACAAGACTCCAAGGTATTACTCAAATAAAGCTTACTAGTCAGCAATAATTTCCACTTTATGTAAACAAATTGGTGCATATACTATAGTGGTAGTTCAGGGGGCTAGCTTGAATAAAATAATCTTGTAATGAATATGATTATTCTTGGTGCTGACATCACAGAAGCCATGATTATTTTTAAATCGAAAGCAACCAAATTTAGGGAACACTATATAACTTAGTTTTTCATTCTGGTCTTTTAACATATCCCACTTCATCAGTAGTTTATATTTGAGACAGAACAAGTAGGATGATGGTTGTTCAAAAGATGACGGATGTACTTGGTAATATGTTTTAATTTAGATGCACAGGAAAAGCAAGGCATAAAATGGACTTCGGTCCCAAAATAGGGTTCATTGAAACAATGGATCTTTAAGAGGATTTTGTCTGATGGCCTTTTGCAGAGCCAAGCAATTTCGAGACCTGATTATTATTGTCTCAAGAGTCAGGCGTAGCCTGGGGCCCCTGCCAGAGGTGGTGAATTCCTGGGAAATGGCTCTGTGTAAACTCGGGACTCAAGTGGTTAATAGCCTCGTCATTATAAACCCCCTTCCCTTTGCAGGAAACTGTGAGGAAAAAAATGCCTTGTGAGAAAAAGGGAGCAAATTCTCCTCTGAGAATTTACAAACACAAGCTGAGGGTGAGGGGCTTTCCAGTCAAAATGTATCTTACCTTGTTGGTCAAGAAACAAACAAAAAACCACGCCCATAAATCCCTTAATTTAGCAAGAATGGCCCAGAGCTCGTAGTGCCCTCCCCACCCCCAGATGCTTTACTAAAGCAAATTCAAATTCCCTCTAAAGGAACCCATTTCAAACCAAGCCACAAACTTTTCAGAGTTCCAAGAAATATGAGCTCTCAGTAAAAAAAAAAAAAAAAAAAAAAAAAAAAAAAAAAAAAAAAAAAAAAAAAAAAAAAAAAAAAAAAAAAAAAAAAATTTAAAAAAAAAAAAAAAAAAAAAAAAAAAAAAAAAAAAAAAAAAGTAAAATAAAGCATATGAGCGAGAGCTAAAAAGAAACAATGTAAATAGACTCAGTTTGACAAGTATTAAAAATAACAAATAAAAATATAAAATAGATATATTTAATAGATTCAAAGAAATAAAAGTCACAATCCACAGATTTTAAAGCATGATTAATACCAGGAAAGAGAAACTAAAAAATTTACACGTTGGCACATCATAATAAAATTGTAGAATATCTAAGTCAAAGAAAAGATCAAACTAGCCGGAAGGACAATGTAAGGACAATGCTAAAAGTCAATCTAAAATTGTACGTTCAGCAAAATATCTTTCCAGAATGACAGCAAAATACGAGTGAAAATGTTTCCAGAACAACGTGATAAAAAACAAATGGACCAAGTGTTCCCATCAACAGGCCCTCGCTAAAAGAAATTCTGAAGAGTATACTTTGGCAGAAAGTGACCACAGATGGAAGCTCTCAGCATCAGCCAGCATCAGCAGAAATGATGTGAAGAGAATGTAATAAATATATTTAAAAAACTTAATAATGTTATTGGGAAAGAAGCGCACAATATAGAGCTAATATACACAGCAAAAATATATAGCCAGCTGGGGGTGATTGAGGTGAAGTGTTCAAATCCTTATGTTGTTCAAAAAAGTGATAAAAGTATGGATTAATTCTAGACTTAAACTAAACTTAAAACAAGTAGAGGAGAAAACAGAAATTAATGAGATAGAAAATAACCATATCCGGTAATGAAGAGGAGAATCAATAACGCCAAATGTTAGTTGTTTGAGAGGAATAATAAAATTGGCTGATCTACAGCAATATTAATCTAGAGAAAATGAAAGAGACACAGTAAATATTATTAACAAAAAAAGTGAGACAAGTATACATGCTGCAAAAAACAGGAATGCTATCGAGACTTAATATAATCAAATTTGAAAAGAAATTGACAGATACTTATAAAATTTGCCAAAGTTAATTCCAGAAGCAACAGAAAACCTCTGTAATCATTTAATGAGTAAAAAAATCAAGCCATTAGGTAATTGTCTTTACACAAAGAACACACCAGGTCCAGATTATTATACTGGTAAATTATAACAAATGTTCAAACAACAAATAATTCCAGTCTTACCCGAACTATTCTAGTGTGCATAGAACAAGGGATTTCTACCCAGTTCATCCATGAACAAAAATCCAAACCCCAATATTAACATATTGAACCATGTAATGCATAAATAACAGTATACTATGTCAAAATTAAGTTCATTTCAGCAATACAAGATTGGAAAACAATTTATGTAACTCATTATATTAACATATTAAAAGAAAATAATTAAATAATCATTTTTTATAGATACAGAAGAACACATTGAAATTCAATATTCAGTTTTGGCAAACCAAGAATCGCTTAACGACTGATATCTACCTCCAAAAAGCTTTACAGTGAACATTATATCTAATTATGAAACATTAAAAACATTTCCAAGGTTAGAAAAAATTAGTATGTCCATCTTCATCATTTCCATTAAACATCATAAACTCAATGTCCTAGCAAGAATAGGAAAGCAAGGAAGTTGAAATATGGAAGGCTTAGAATGAAAGACACAAAATTGCTCTTATTTGAAAATATGACTCTAGACATAAAAAACGCAAAAGAATCTACAGACGAATTGTGAGAATTTGAGGTAGCCTTAGCAATATTTCCTCTTAAAAACATACACAAAATCAGTTGTATTTCTATATATCAATAATAAATATTTAAAAATTTTTTAATCACTCCTGCTTAAATCTCATTGCATAACCCTGAGTCACATGGGCTCCTGTAACTAAAAGGGAGGCTACCAAATGCATACAGTTTACCTGCGCACACAGGAATAAGAGCAAACACATAGCTGACCTCCATGTCAGCATGTAAGTTGTTAGAGATGTTTGACAAAGCTGTTTTTTGTCATCTAGTAAAGTTGGACACATAGACAACCTTTGATTCTCTTATGTGCACCAGCAGGCAGTGACAAGAATGTTATATATTTATAATATTATATTATACACCATAATAGAGAATAACCTAAATGTCCAACTTTAAACAGATAAATTATAGTATTAAAATTGAATAGTATATGGCAGTGAAAATTAAATCCTATCTGTTTTTAACAATGTGGATGAATCTCAGGACAACACATTTACAAATAAACCAAGCAAAATATTCATCTTATAAAGTGATCAATGTTAAAAACAAATTTTAACTATAAAACTTAATACAATTCAGAGATACAGATACACATGGAAAAACCACCAGGATAAACACAATGTTCAGAATAGTGATTAATCGTGAGGAAAGAAGGAATTGAATGGGATGAGGAGGAAAGCAAAGCCAGTTTTTTGTACATAGACAGTGTTATTTTCCTTAAACAGGGTGCTGGGTGAGTATTTATGAGTGTATAAAATACCACAACTCTTTAATCTTTATGCTGTACATATATTTTGTACATGTTCTTTTGCAACTATTCAGTATTTAATTTCTAAAAACGGTGCTTCATAAAAATAGTTACAGTTCTTATAAACCATGTTTAGTGAAAGACCACACAAATGAAGTGTCTAGGGTCTGCATTTGTAAATGCGTGGAATTGGGCCCTTGCTGACATCTTCAGTGAATGTTTTATACACTCACGGCCATCTCTGTTCTGAAGGTTAATAACTACTGTTAATTTAGCCATTATGTTTTAATTTAACGCAATTACTCTTACACAAGCTCGCATCACAGTTAACTTGCTATTAGAACTGCGTCCTTGTTGATCATGAACCTGGTTTTGATTAAAATTATATCCTTATTACATTAAACAACAGCACATCCTTTATTTCCCTCACTTCCTATTGACTTACTTTACTGGCCACCAGCTTTTTCTCTAGTAAATTATTTTTACTTTTCCACTCAACATTGTCTCTGTTTCCCCTCATTTTAATAGTTGCATTGGCAAAACTCTAATTAATATCTCTAATACCAGAATCTTAGAAACCTTAATCAATTCACATTTTAATATATTTTGATGTCTTTGTACTTTAACTATAAAATTTAATATGATGTCTTGTATTTAATGGCATGTTACTATATTATTTCTTGCATGAAATGGCATCATTCCTTCCATACAGTCTCTCATTTATCATGGTGAAATACTTTCCCTTCGATTAATTATTTATACAATTTTAGCATGAAGGGATGCTGTTTTATGTCACATGATTTTTGTAATAACTGCATTCTCATGAAAATAATCTCAGAAAACTGAAAGTATTTTAATGCATAGTAGATTGTGCAGTATTCCTAATTGTTGACACTGTTTATAAAATATGATATTAAAGAAAATTATAAATTAGTAACACCATTTTTCTGGAATGGACAAAAATCCCTCCTTTTAAACTTCTGTTAGTCTTAGTGTAGATATTTTAAAAAACCAAGTATTTGAGTATCTGATTTTAAATCATTTACTTACATAAACAGGGGGAGGGTTCTGCCAATATTTTCTGGTTTAGTTGTATCTATGAGAACTCCTTAAGTTAAATTGCTACCGCAAGACGTCCCTAAGAAAATATTATGTTATGTATTAGGGGGGGAGGCATGAGAGGAAGAGATATGAGAGAGGATATAAATAGATTAGATAGATAAGTAAATAGATATAAATATTTTCACTTTTTTAATTTTGATTTTAAGGTACTGCCGGTTTGTGACGGAATCTAGTGACCAGCGGACTTACTGGTTACAAGAAGTTCCATAAGAAGTCCGCGTGCCAGTTTTTCACTCCCGGTTGCCAGGCCGGTGCCTGACAGCGCTGGGCGGCCGGATGAGGCAAGAGGCATTCTTATGTCAAGCGGCAAAAGAGGCCCGGGTAGCCCTATGTCAATACCCCATTAACATCCAGAGACAGCCTTGGGGGAGCAATAAAATTGCTCTGATCAAGCTTCCCCTGCATGGCCACGCCAGACTAATCCTGAACATATCTATTCACGTCTCTTAACTGCAAAGTCAAACCAGCTTTCTGAGAGCATTCCTTAACTACAAACGCCCTAGATTGGCCAGATGACCAGGGTTCACGTCTAAAACCCAGGCAGCCCAGAGTCCTTCAGCTGGGTATAGAATATAGCCAGACTGATGTCAAGGGGGGCAAAGTCAGGGCTGGCACCTCATTTCCTGGGGCCCCTATGTGGAACACTGCCCTTGAGCCCAACTTTGACCCAGGATTTTTGGAAAGCTTCTGTGAAAAGAGTGTACCATGCTCTGAGGTTTCCCCCACAGGACACGCACCACGCACCGTGTCCCAAGCCCCCCCCACCCCCCCCGGACTGTTTTGAGTCTCTACCATTATCTTAAGCAATGTCCTAGAGGCTCTGTTTCTAGGCTGGGATGGCTCTAGAGAATTTAACCTTGGATGTTTTCTGAGCAATGTAAATGCTCTGAAGAGATTCAGGGGCCAACACTCTGACTGAAGCTCTCACATTGGTCCAGAAAAGAAATTCTTGTATTTACTGTGGCTTTAGGATTAATCTTGAGAAACACAAAGAAAAGGTGAACTTGCCTGCAGATAAACATTTTCTTGCCTGCTGGGGAATCTAGTCCTACAGGTCAGCTTTATTTAACCAAGAAATAAGATGATCATCTTTCTTTTCCTTATCCTCTCCCTCCCTCTCCAAAAACCGGAATCCCACATACACACACTTCTAGATAAGGAGCAGGAGATTTCAAATGGCATATGGAGAGAGACTAGGTAAGCTAGCCACCCTTTAAAAAGCCCTGTGTCCTGCATCCCTTTCTTTTCAATGCCATGGTGCACTGACTCCAAGTTCATTTCCACCCTCTCCAGTGCCTCGGGGTTTAGGACATATTTTCAGCAAAGGAATATTTGCATGATTCTTTAGACATGTGTCATTTTCCTCACTGTGTATTGAAAATAATTAAAATGGCTCAGAAAGGTATGGCCCAAGGCACTAACTCCCTGCTGATCACATTCACCTGCGTGTGAGAGACCAGTTCAGCCTCCTCTGGCGGACCACGGAGGAAGGCTGAGCTGTTATAAATGATTTTAATAAATGCAAACTACATCCAAACGTTTTAGGCCTTCTAGAGGTGGCCCTTTAAGTTGATTATCAGTTCGTAAGTTATTTTGTAAACTGCATACATGAATTTTATATAAGTAATGATATTATATGTACCCAACCCTCATTCATCAGTGAGATGGCGTATGACCCAGGACTTAATTTTTATGACCCATGAAATACTAAAGGCTTTAACTAGTTGGAAACTGAAAAATAAAATGAAATTCAGCCCTGATTTGACCAAATAGACATTGAGAGGCAACAGTTCAGGATAGTTGCTAGACACATGCCAATTTCTTCCTCTGTGTAAATGTTTTGGCAAAGATCACGTGCATTCACTGTATTTTGCCATGTATAATGCACACCGTTTTACCCAAACTTTTGAGGGAAAAATAAGGGTGTGCATTATATATGGGAGCACATTATGTTTCCCTCAAAAATTTGGGCAAAACGTGCTCATCGTATATGGCAAAATATGGTACTTACCGACCGTGCAGCATCTCCATGGTGTTGTGATGGTCTTTTACATGAACTGGAAGCTCTGTTCATAGCTTTCCCTAACTGCACATTTGACTTTGCTCACATTTCTTGTTGCATATATGCCACTGAATTTATGAGGTTCCCATTCAAGTGTTCACAGTTTTTCTCCTTGATTTAAAAGAAATGGTTGATTTTGCATTATGGTTGGGTTTGCTGTGGAGAGATAGGCCTAAAAAAATTATTAAAAGGTATGTGCAAAGATTTATATGTTCATTATTGTTGACCTAGTGGTGCCTGAAGCAAAGGCTGCAGTGGGCATTCTCAGTTATGTTTTACCCTGCACAAGACATACCAAATAATCTATGTTATTGATAACATCGAGGGCTCACTCAAATTTCTCTGGTTTATTTTAAGAGAAACATACCAATAGAGAATTAGTAGATGTTGTACATGATCATCTACTCATTTGAATTTAAAGTTGAAGTAC
Source organism: Mormoops blainvillei (assembly GCA_004026545.1). Taxonomy (NCBI): domain Eukaryota; kingdom Metazoa; phylum Chordata; class Mammalia; order Chiroptera; family Mormoopidae; genus Mormoops; species Mormoops blainvillei. The sequence continues at coordinate 39,169 of PVJD01000341.1, forward strand.
AAAGATTTTAAACAGTCAAAATGGTTAAGTTCTCCTTACAAAGCTATTATTTCTCTATTTTTATGGCTATGGTTAAGAATGTCACAAAGAAAATTTCTTGTTGAAATGAATGCTATTGATAATAGTAATAATATGTAGGAAATATAAAAATAAAACACGAAATTGGTGGGAGAAAGCAATTTTAAGTAGTGCTTCTTTACGCTTTGGCGTGTGCAGCTAAAAGAATACACACGTGAGTCTTTTTAGTATTAATAGTCTAGGTACCTGAATTCTTTGGCCTGTTTCTGAATATTTAAGTCAGATTGTAACAAAATCATGTACTTGTTCACTTTGCAAAGATGCACTGGGAAGATAAAATGACAATAACTTATTTTATCTGTAAGGTTTGAGGTTAAGCAATATTAATGGTTGGTTAATGGCTTAATGAGTGGGATACAAACCATTTAAGCATGCAATGAACCTTAGCTTTTCAATGACTTTCTTAATGAAAGATCTATATGACTGCCTGTCTGTGTCACAATAGAGATAGTAGGAAAGATACCTAATCAATTGTGATGGTAAATCAATTGATCTGTAACCCTGTTTTCATACAGGGAGGAAGATATGGAGAGAGCATTTTACTATAGCCTTATTTCTAGCTGAAGATCAATAAATAAAAGAGACAGCTCACTATTTGAAAACGTTCCATTTTACTGTGTGCTCTAAAGCCAAAGCAGGTAGATTGATATCCTATTTCATAGACGTGTCAGTTTCCTCTGTCATTTCTCAAAGATTTAAAGTTCTTCAAAATTAAATATATTATAGAGAATATCTGTGAGTCTAAACTTTACTGTCATGACTAAGGTTCAGATTGAAGATAAAACTGTGGCATGATAAAAATTTGCTATATGGTTTTATAATATTCATGGATGTCATTTTTAAATTGTCCATCAAAAAAGATTCTATTATTCCCATTCTCTTTTAGAAAAATATAGAGTATAGTGCTATTAACATTTCAAAATATAATAACTTGAAATATAGGTAAGCAATTATAAAGATAAGCCACAGACTGGGAGGAAATATTTGCAAAATATATTTATGATAAGGTAATTGCATCCAAAAATATACCAAAAAAAACTCTGAAAACTCAAAAAAAAAAACCCAAAAGACTAAATTTAAAATGAGCAAAAGATCTGAACAGATTTTTTACCAAAAAGATATATAGATAGCAAATAGGTACATGAAAATACATTCGACAATATTATTCATTAAAGAAATCAAAACATCATTGAGATATAACTACCTACTTATTGAAAACATTAAAATAAAAAGAAGAAACAATATCAAGTGCTGAGAAGGATTTCAAGCAACTGAAACTCTCACACACTGTTGGTAGGGATTTAGGGGTACAGCTGTTTGCTAAACAGTTTGGCAGTTCCTTCTACCATTAGACAAATACCATGCAACCCAGTGATCCTGCTCCTAGGTATTCACCCAAAAGACAAGCAATCTCATATTTAAACAAAAACCTGTACACAAATGTTTGTAATGGCTTTATTCATCATCACCCCCTTCCCCCCAAAATGGAGGGAAAAAAAAACACTTTAATTAGTGAACTAGGAAACTTGAAAAAATTCATGCAATGGAAGAAAGTAATAAAGAGGTATAAGCTGATATAAACAATATTTTACATAAATCTTAAACACATTATGCTCAATCAAGGAAGCCAGGCTCAAAAGGCCACATAGTATATTATCTCATTTATATAACACTCTTAAAAAGGCAAAACAAAGGGGACAGAAAATGGATCAGTGATTTGTAGGAGTTGGGACTTGGGAAAGAGGTTAACAATTAACAAGCATGAGAGAAGTATTGGAAAGATGGAACTTTTCTGTGTATAAAATTTAGTAATGTTTATGCAGCTATATGTATTTGTCAAAGCTCATAGTATTTTACATTAAAAAGAATAAATTTTATTATATGTATATTATACTTTAATAAACTTGAAATTGCAATAATATAGAATTAACACTCACCAAGAATTACAATCTTTCAAAAACTAAACATATGAATTCTTAAATACTTTAACCATAGATGAGACATTTAACCTCAAATTGACGAATTGCAGCCCTTTGGCCAAATCTGGCCTACCACTTATTTTTGTAAATAAAGTTTTATTGAAACACAGCCAAACTTTTTTTATAGACACTTTCCTGCTCCAATGTAAAAGCTGAGTACTTGTGGTTGGGATCATATGGTCCACAAAACCTCAAATATTTATAATCTGGCCCTTTGAATAAGAAGGTTGTTGACCTCTTGTTTAGGGCTAAATACTATACTCATTAAAACCCTTGATTGTTCTATAAAATTTAGTATTTCCTTAAAGATACCCACATTTAAACAAATGCAAATAAAGGAAATCCATCATTAATAAAATCAATCAAGCTTTATAATAAATATTTATTAATGGTTCCAGTGTGCCAAGCACATAAATGTGAAATAACCATTTTTACCATCACAAAACTTAAAATTCAAACATAAAATTTGATTTTTTTTCTTAAAATGTAAGAAAGTTCTATACAGTAATTAAATTTCAAGGAAGAGTTATTTTATTAAATATTTTATTCTTCCTTTCCATTTCTACTATACTTGTTTAGACTTTGGGTCTTTAATGGACTCCTGACTTGGCCTCCATGCTGATCAAGCTGTTCACCTTCCTACTAATTCCAGAAATCTAATGCTAACTTTACCTCTTCTCAATAGAGTTTAACAGCTCTGTGTTGTTCATAGAATTATGTTCAAACCCCATGTTAGCATGCATGCATGGACCTTCATAACCTGGTCCCAACTTAGGTCCATGTTAATTTATTACTCTTATTTTTTTATCTGATGTTCCTGCCACTCTAAACTATTCTAGCCCTTGAACATGTAATATTTCTCTCCATTTACACATTTTTGTCTTTACCCTACAAGGTCTTTTTCTAAATTCATTTCCCAAATTCTCTCTAAAGTTTTTTTTTTTATTCCATATATGGCGTAACTGTTTTTTCCTGAGTGTTTCCATAACACTTTGTTTATACCTGTAAATCTAACACTAGTGATATGATGCCTTATGAACTTTCCAATGTTTGTCTGCCTGTCTTGATTACATGTGCACCAACAGGAGGGAACCCATCTTATCATTTTGTGACCTTTCTCCACAGCACCTTCGTTTATGCATTACTTGTAATAAGTAATAAGTATACCTTGACTTGAATTCAATTAAATTTAATTTTTGTAAACTCTTATTTATAATAATCTATTTTTGTAAATTCTTGTTAATAGTGATGACAAACTCCAAATTCATTAACTATACAAGGGGGGACCCCAAAAAGACCAGAATTATCTTCTGGAGGCAAGGTCCCTTGTTCCCGTGCTAGGTGAGTATTCTAGGAACACATGTGTATCAGTGTGCCAGCTGCCATTGTTGTGAGAGGCTGTGTTTCGTTTCAGTGAAGTTTTTTTAAGACTCTTTCAATGCATTTGCCCATTCCACGATGGGCGATTTATGAGCCCACCTGCCTACTCTGCACTGAGCGTGCAGAAGTTCTTGATCAATAAACGGCATAATCCCTACACCTCCATTCCCCACCGTCTCTAGTCACCCAATCTTGCCCATAGCAACTTTTTTTTCTGTTTCCCCAGGTGAAAAAAAGTCCTCAAAAGGGCCAGTTTTGTTGATGTGGAAGGAATGAAACAAAAAATGACAGAAGCACTAAAAGGCATCCAAATCAGTTCCAAAACTGTTTTGAGCAGTGGAAAAAAAGATCTTAATAGGCGTATTGCATCAAATGGAGAGTACTTTGAAGGTAACTGAAGTTTAAACATGTAAGAATAAATATACAATTTTTTATAAATAAATTCCAGGTTTTGGGGGGATCCTCCTCATATTATCTTATATTCCTGCATCTCTGGCTATATACCTATTTTTACATTCTCAATGGTATAGGAGTCAAATACATGGAATTTAGTGATTGTTTTTAAAATTCTTTGTCAAAACTTGTCTAGCCCCTTTAATCTTTCTAATCATTTTTATGTTCATTCTAATCTGTCTTTAAATCTCTCTGTATTTTTATTATGTGGATGTGCAGGACGGATGGAAGCTGTCTCACTAGAGGCAAAGAAAAACGAGATGATGCGTTTAGAGTGTAGGCACGTCAGCCTTTTCCCCACTTTTCCAGTGCAGTTCATCTTTCCAGCCAATATGACTGGGTCAACGTGATTGTTTCCATGTGTACAAATCTGCTTGTGTGGTGGATTATATCTAGTGTTACCTGTGCCACTTACCTTGAGTCCTCACTGCCATGGGAAAAGGGTCATTTCTTTCAGCTGTTTCTCTTTTGCTGTCGGAATGAAGCACATTTTCTTTTTCATTCAAGTAAAACATCTTTTCACTAATTGATACGGTGCCCCGTCCTCGATCATTCTATGCTTTGAATTGCAATGGTCAGCCTCACCCAGCAACGCAGCCCTTCAACCTGCTCAACCAGCATCCATTAATAATCACTATGAGCACGGCCTCCGGATACTGGTATCTAGATCGGCGTCCCCTACTTCGCTCTTAGCTTCAAGGTCCCTGGGGCCTGCAGTGGATGAAACTAGACATGAAGGATTCCTTTAATATGTTTTCTGGATGTTATTGTACATATTACCTTTGTCACCTCTCATTTTTGAGCTCCGAGTATATGTTACATTATATTTAGTTGGCTATTTACATTCCTGGATGCCTAGTGTATGATGGAATCCTTTAAGGGCCAGCATTTATTCATATTTCCTTAGCACTTCTAAAATTGGCTGTCTTTTAGTAAGGCCTCAATATGTCTTGATAAATAAATGAAAGCCATTCCTTTCATCCTAAATATAACTCAATCTTCAGGGGTTCTCAGGCTCTTCTTAAGTTTCAAGCGAAGGCCAAATCTTCATTCTCCAATGGTTAAAGTGGGAGGGTCAGGTTGGTAAGTATCCCCTACTGAGTATTTTTTGAAACTTGTACCTAAGGTAGAATAATAGAAGACGACAATGAATTTTTGTAAAATACTCAATTACAATCCAGCAAGCTAGTAACCTGTCCACCAATTATTTTACACCATCCTCCAAACATTAGCACACTTTATTAGAGTATTTTCAAGACATTTTCCCCTTAAATAATACCATGTTACTGTGCATCTCTTAAATTCTTCAACCTGTGGTTTTTCCATTTTTACCCCTTTAATTTTTTCCGCGATCGTTGTTAACAAATGGCGTACCTCGTATTCTCACAGCTGTTCTTCATCCCCCTCACCTCTCCAGGGTTTTTACTAGTTCCAGAATGTTTTTCTATGTATGGTAATATGATATATTCTTATCCCTTCTGGTGTTCATATACCAAAAGTAGCACGCTACCTGTTCTGGACCTTAGGTGAAAACCTTGGTTTTTCACCTAACAACGCACGCTGCATCTCTGCCACCCCACATACAGGGATGCTCCGACCTGTTCTTTACAGCCACATGACATTCCAACTTGTGTCATAGTCTGTGCGGGCTTGTTTTCAGGATTTTATTACAAGCAGCATCACAGCACGATATTATAATCGCGTCAGTTGAGTTATGCAGTATACCTGTCGACTAACTTATTATACCAAAGCTGGATTTCTGGGTTAAGAAGTAAGCATGTCTATAAATTTGATAAGCATTGCTGAGTTTAGTACCAAAAAGGTTGCATCATTCTACCTTCTTTCCGGAAATGTATAGGGGTTCCTGTTCCCCGCTAGCCTTGTCAGCAGAGCATGTTAACAACTCTCTGATTTTTGCCAATCTGTTGGGTGAGAAAAGATATCTAGTCTCATTTCACAAATTACTTATGATGAATGAGGATTATCATTTTTCTTATTTTTAATACTAGTTGTATTTATTTTTCTGTGAAGTGTCTGGATCTCTCTTGATAATTTTTTGTATAGAGTTACTGATCAATTTTAACTTAATTTCTGGTAGTTATTTATATGTTGTGAAGATTAACCCTATTTGTGATGTAATTTGTAGATATTTTTCCCTGATTTGACATTTGTTGTTTGACTTCACTTATATTGAATTTTTATCTTGGTAATATAGTTTTACTTTTATGTAGAAAAAGTTGTCAGTCCTTCCTTTTATGGCTTCTGGATTTTGGATCATAGTTAAAAAGCTTTTTGTTTCCAGTCCAAAGTTATAAAAGAATGAACCCCTGCTTCCTTCTAATGGTTTCCCTTTTTACATTCAAATCTCATATTTACTTATCTTGGAGTACAATACACAGGATCCAACTTTGTCTTCTTCTCAAGTAGCTATCCCCTTGTTCCAAGGGCATTTATTGAAATAGTTGATCTGAGCCGTCATCTTTATAATAGCCTACATTTCCGTGTATGTTTGTGTCTATTTCTATGCTTTCTATTCTGTTTCTTCATCGGTCTATTTGTCTATTATGTACTGTAATGGCATTTTTATATCATGCCTCCCTTAATTAAAAGCAGAAATGTCCAGTGATGCAGGGAATATGGCTTGCATTTCAAATTAACAAGTATGACAATTATTTGTCACTGTGTCTCTAGCTCTTCCTAAAGTTTAGATTACCACCTGGATCTCATTTTCTAGTTTTTAGTCTGGCAAATATATCATTATAGATCACATTGCAATACAGAAACGTTCTTTTGGAGCTTTAAGCTCTGTATCACCGTTAGAGATCTTGAGGCATGTATAGGGTTTCTCCAGAGCAAGCTGATGCATGACCTTAGCCTTCGGAAGTCAGGCTGTGGGTCTGTAACCCATGCTGACAGTGCAGTAGAGTCAACAGTATATTTCATGTCATCTTATGTGTACTAGAAGGCTGGAAACATAATCTTTCCTCAGCCCACCGGAGATAGGAAACAGTCACACAAAATACTACCAGCACAACATAACACAACTAGCTGTGCTTCTCACATTCCCAGCAAGTTCAGCATGGTTGGTGAATATCGAACCTGTAGGTAGAAGAATGTTGCCCATGATGGCAGAAAAAAAAAAATGTATTAGTCATTTTAATGACTTAATGTAGATGCTTGGAGGTTGTTCCTGGTACTGTTCATTTGACTAAAACATTGTTCAAATCACAGCAGTTTTACCATGCTAATGCCTAGTATCACATTGTTAGCATTATTTTGGTAAAAAGTATTTGATACAATAAATTGCAGGTAATATCTTCAGGCAGTAGAGAAGTATTGAGATGCCTAAACAGAACATTTTTCACCATTTTTTCAAGTAGTGGCAATCATGGTTGCTTTTTAAAAACAGGTATTTAGGAAATGCCTAATAATAGTAATGGGAGTCAGTATTTATTTATCTCTATGACATACCAGGTCCATCTTTACTCATCAGTATTGACCGAATACTGACAAACTCGTTCTACATTGTGTAGAAATCTGAAAACTATAAATGTCTCTATTTCTTCATGTTTGTTTAAACTTCTTTGATCTGCCAATAAGAATTGCAGATTATCAACTTTGTGTTAAACATGTTACCTCTCAGTTTCATATGTTGAGAGCTTACTGAACTATCTTCAGTCTAAATAAATGGGTATCCTAAGTTTTCTGACTTTAAAACTTTCAAGCTTTAGAAGCATTTACTATGTTAAGTGCACGCTGTCATGTCAAGGCATCATAATTTTCCACAAAACTAAAATCAGTTCCATGACCTTTAAAATTTCTTATTTGAAACATCAAATTTCATATGTGTCTTTGCACTATTTATAAGGTGGTGACCTGTGCATGGGTGGGAGGCAGAAAATGGGGAAGAGGGAATCTTCTTTCCCCTTTAGAAGCTTACAATCTAATGCCTTCATATCCTGTGTTTCTTGCTCCTTACTCCTTCTGCTGCATGAGGATGATATGGCTCTTCTGCACGACGTAGTTCACCAGGAATTGTCACAATTTCAAAGATGTCCCTCTCTTAAGTGTGTACTGCTAATAGCGTCAGAAGCAAAGTTTGATTGGTTCTCAAAATAACATATATATGTATTTATATACATATATATATTCCAAATTAAGAAACTATTTATAAGATAATTTCTTTAAGACATCAAATATTGTTCAAACTGAATACAATATAAGGAAATTGGATTTTTAACCTATGTGTCCTGCAGCCCCGTCCTGTTATGAACAGAAGATAAGATGATTAACAACTGATAATTGTTGTAATCTGTAAAAGAGCCTTCTGTAAACTGTGGGTAGAAAATCTGCTAACATTTCAGAACTATACATTTCAAGTTCTTTAAGGTGCCTGGAAATGTCCCCAAGCAGCATTCTTAGGAAAAACTAACCTGAAAATAGGCAGCTAAGACCTGATTCGCCAATCCTGGACTATAGGGTAGTGGTCGCCTAATTTTTAAATGCTGGCCCCAAAGCTTTCATTATATCCCCCATTAAGATGAAAGCTTATGCTTTTTTCTGAAGATGTGATCACCTGCCTTTTGCCTTTTGCATATGCAGAAACAAACTCAGAAAGGGTAAGAAATATACCTTTGTCATCACATACCTAGGTAGTATGACAAGTTAGAAATAAAAGAAAATCATTAGGGAATGAGGGTGAGAGGAGCAAAAATGGAAAAATAAGTGCAAAATTAGCAAGTGTGGCTTTAAAGAGACAGCCTTAAAATATTTACTTAGATGAAAGTCAAAATGGACCCCTCGTTTTTATGACCTGTGTAGCAATAACCTAGGTTTATGGCTTACATACTCACCTCAGGAAGTGGTAATAACAGCCATTATTTTTGGTGGAAGCAATGCCTGCAACCATGTCATCCTCTGATAAATCATACCAATTGCATCTTATTATCACACCAATGGTTCAATTAAGTCACATCACCACTCAATTTATCAAATTAAAAAGGAAGGGTTTTGTGTGTTCTAATAATTGTTTCATTAACATAAAACTAGTTAAGAACCATGAAGCTTCAGATCTGGATTCATATTGTCTCTGTGCAGTTTTGTTTTGATTTGCCTTGAGAGTCGTACAGTGACATGACTTGTATTCTATTAGTTGTCGTGATTATTCTTTCATTAACATACATATGGCTATTGAATGTGGCAGGTTTTCACAGAAGACAAATACAATATTATGGGGAAAATGGTAACCATAATTTTGAAAGTCTGGGCATGTTTTTTAACATTCTTACTGCTTTAAAATAAGCATTGCTATGAGTTTAGGAGTGTGATCTTTATGAAAGAGCTACATTAGCATAATATATGCAAGGAGTCTTAAGACTGGAGATCAAGGAATTTCATAATAAATTTTAAATGATTCTTAAAACTTTTTGTCTCACCAGAATAGACAAATCTGTTGTTTCATTTTTGTACAAATAAATCAAGTGGGAGAAATATTTCAGAGGTATTTGCCCAATAAAAATTATTTTTGAAAAATTTAAGTCAGACAATTAGAGATCATCAGTCATACTTCAACACTTTTATAGCTACCTCTTCAGTTACAGTTGTACAACTGCATGTTCAAAGCAGTGTGCTGATCATTACATACTAATATAAATTCTATGTTCCAGTATACAACAATTTGTACATCCTTTCACATTGTTTTAATCTTACGGCAGCCATGTAAGTTAAACACTATGATTTCCACCTTATAGATGTAGGAACAGAGGTACAGAAGGATTATATTGCCCAAGTTGCTCATGTATATTTAGATAAAGGTGCAGGTGGTACTTAAAAGATGCTGGCCTTGGAATCAGAAAACCAGCTTTGCTGCTTATTAATTGAGAAACCTTGGTTAATTCACTTAAAGTCTATGATTGACATTTTTCTTACCTCTAAAGTAACAGTTCTACCATCTTGCGTGATGATTTTGTTAAACAGGAGGTGGGAGTGAAAGCACTTGGTATGTTGTGTGAACATGTAATAAACACCCTTTTAAAAAATTTCTCTTTGTGTGATGCCTTGCTGCCTTCTTCCTTTACCTAACCCACTGCCAAATGGAGGTGGGTATTTGGATCCTGTTTCTGGTAATGCTCACAGCTGAGTCTGTGCTGTTCTCTGTTCCTTTTATCACCAGTAGTGGATTTTTGTGTTTTACCCATGCAGGTAACTGAGAATGGCACTGTTGCCCATCTCCACTTGGGCAAGTCATAAACCTAAGTGTCCTCATACTGAATTCATCACTTCTTCACTCTATTGGTTATTATTTAGGCTTTCTCTTCTCATGACAGCCCTGTAATACAGGTATTCTTATTCTCAGTTTGAATTCATTTTAACACCATTGTCTCAGTCTTGAAGACACAGAGCTTTCCTTCTGTTTTCAACTGTCCTCCCTAGTCATTTCCCAAATCCAGTGAGGCCCAAAGTGTTGTCTTGTCAATTTTAGCTTTGAATTGCCTCCACATCCTTTACTTCCCTTTTATTTCAAATTCTCCCCACTCTGGTTCAGGTTCTTTGGCTACACAGCTAGACTGTTCCAATTTGTTGTCTAGCCTCTAGTTAATCTCTAGATCAACCTTACCATATTTATTCCTAAATTAACCTTCTAAAATAGAACTTTCATCATGTCATCCTTGTGCTCAAAACCTGTGTCTTCCCAACACTTTTCAAACCAAGTCTATAAAGTCTTTAGCTTGGTATTAAAGGTCTGCCTTCACTTTTATAATTTTATTTCCTCATTGGACCCATATAAAATCAGCCTACTATTATTTCCAAGGAAGATCTGGCAGTGGTGTACCTATGGAATTTTATTCTCACCATATTGTCCTCTTGGAATTCCTTTGATTCTTCTTTCAGAGTTTCAAAAACTGACCTGTTCTTCGAAGTCCTGTACAAATTTCTTGCCTTCCATGAAGCCTTACAATTGATCTTAAGAACTTCTCTCCTGGCCAGTTAAGTTGATCTTCATAATCTTTTCTGTTGACTATGCCTATTTCTAGAGGCATCTTTCTCATAATCTACCTGGAGCCTTAAACCAGGCTTTCTAAAATTCTGTCTTCAGTTGCTTGTGCTATAGCTGGCTACTGTGTATTCTTACTCAGCCATCCTTATCCAGTAGGCCCTGTTCTGGGGGGGGAAAGTCCATTGAATTTTTTAATCCTTTTCAGGTTATAAACTGAAATTAACTAGAACAGAACCTAAACTAGCATACTGGACCCTCTGAATGTTTTCTGTTTAATGAAACATCTTTCTTTGTTGAGTACAGGAACCACTTAAGCTCACAAAACCCTTCTGCTTTTGAACATATTTGGAAAAGTTTCTATTTAAGTTATTGTATAATTAATTGTTAGATGCAAAAGGAGAACGATGCTGAGACTTTATTAGGATTTTACACTAGAATTATACAGCTGGTAGGAAAGTTATAATCTAATCCAAGTCTTAATGAAATATGTTACTCTTCTAAACATGAGCCTTTCTGATCCCAAAAACACAGCTATTGAATATGGAAATGAAAACTATATAAGTCAGATTAACAAAATAATAACTGATATTATATAGTGTTTTTCATCTTGCCTTATTTTATTTATTTTTCCTTGCATTCTTCTATTTCCTTCTCTCCACAACTATATCCTAAGAAATGTAAAAGCTATGAGTTTCACTAATCTCAAGCATCCATAGTGCAGAGCACATAAACTGTGTCCAAGAAATGCATGCTAATTGCCAACAGCAATGCACGTAACTAAACTAATACAGAATAGATACTTAAAATATTTTTTGACTTAATTTAAAATAACATTCCACTTCTTTTTCTTTCTTGACAGATTTTTTAATTAAATATTTTGTTATTCTGTTACAGTTGTCCCAATTTTTCCCACTTTGCCCTCCTCTGCGCAGCCCACTCCCCTGCTCCCACAGTCATTCCCCACCCTGTCGTCCATGTGTCATTTGTACATGTTCCTTGCCTGGTCCCTTCCCCTTCTTTCCACCCTTATCTCCCTCCCCCATTCTCCCCTCCACTCTGGTCACTGTCCAACTGTTCCTTGTTTCCATGTCTCTGGTTCTATTTTGCTCACTACTGTATTTTGTTCATTAGGTTCCTCTTATAGGTGAGATCATATGGTATTTTTCTTTCACTGGCTGGCTTATTTCACATAACATAATTCTTCAGTTCCAACCATGCTGTCACAAAAGGTAGGATCTCCTTCTTTCTTTCTGCTGCGTAGTATTCCATTGTGTAAATGTACTACAGTTTCTTGATCCATTCATTTATTGATGGGTACTTAGGCTGTTTCCAGCACTTGGCTATTGTAAATAGCATTGCTATGAAAATAGGGGTACATAAGTTCTTTTGAATTGGTGTTTTGGGATTCTTAGGGTATATTCATTCAACTTCTTTACAAAGGACAAAAAAGCAAATTTACTTCTGTGATGTAAATTACAATTATAAGATGGAGTTGTCAGCATCAAGATCTGCTACCAGTCTCTTAATTTGCACCAGAAATTAGCTCAACACTGAGTATTCTTTATTTTTAAATGATATAATAGATGGTTCAATTGCAGTGAAGGCATTCATTCACAAGCAAAAGAAAACAGTTAATGTAATTATCTAGTCAATTTGAGGAAACCCCCCCCCACAACTTTATGTCACTTAGCTCTCAACTCTGTCTTAAGCCATTAACAAGGACCCTTGTTGATCGTGACCAAAGTGTTGATAAAGTCAGAGAATACCTATCAGATGGAGCCCAGTGCTTCCATATGCAGCAACTTGTTCCTTTAAGGGTCACTGCCAAATCAAATACTTGATGGAAATATTTCCAATTTGTATCAAGATAATTCTTAAGGTAATTTTAAACCTGTGTAGTAGAAAGTATTTTGACAAGTTGCTAAGCCTTTGCTGTTAGTTCAAATGTGCCATCTTCTTCACATCTCTCAAGTGGGAAATCACCGGAGATCTAACCAGTGATTTAGCAGGTGTCCGTGCCGTATAAAGGCTTCAGTGGTTCGTTAATGGAGGCTGATTCCCAGCCCTGCTGTCTTTGATTCTGGTTTTAATCTCAGCTCCCTATCAGTGTGACTGTCACAGGCATAACCCAAGCACAGAGACGACAGCTGAGAAACCAGAAAGACTGTATTTTTCAATCACATATAGGCAGCTTTATTAGTTATGCCAAAAAGATGGTAACAAATGTAACCTTTTCATATCACCCAAGTGACCGTCTTGAGGATAGTGTTTGTAAGTGGTTGTCAACATGTAAAGATCTCTCCTGTTGCATAAATGAAAAGTGATTTTCGTCCTGAGATCCCTTTTAGAAATTTACATTAATTCTATATTCTTCTTTTTCTGTTCTGTATTATCCTTTTTCCAGCTAACAATTATTTTGTATGACCAACAGAGCATCATAAGACGTTTTTCTTGCATTGATACTGAAGGACTCATGATACTGGAAAACTAGCAAGAAAGCAAAATAAGATGACGAAAGGAGGGATGCCTGGATTTTATATACCAAAAACTCTTGATAAAGAAAACTTTAGTATTCTCCCCAAAGAAGCAGTGATCTACTCATTGGCTAAACCAAGCAATAATGAAAAGGAACAGTGTCAAAGGATGCTTTAAAAATCCATTTGTACCTCCTCAATGGCAAAGTACTGCCTAGAGATTTCTTTCTTTCTTTTTTTTTTTTTTGTTTAACAGATGGAATGAAAAGGTCTCCTTTTAAGTAGCTCAATGAGGAAGGGGAACAGGGAAGTTGGAAGGATCTTAAGTCACTCATACAATCTGAAGTGTCTCAGACCTCGGTTTGCTCAAGCTGGGTTCCCATTTGAGCCAACACCCATGAGGTTTGCATTAAATATCTAGGCTTTAAAGTGGTTCACATCAAAGCAAACAGGCAGCAGAAGATGGAAGGGATGATGCTACCTCAAATTTCAGCACTAATTAGGTTAAAAGAGGACACAAATGAACCATGGTGTTCTGGACTGAGTCCCGGAACAAAGAAAGAATATTATTGGAAAAGCCAGTGAAATCTGAATAAACTTTGTAGCTAAGCTACTAGTATTTTACCAAAGTTAGTGTCTTAGTTTTGACAAATGTACTACTTTAAGTAACACGTTAACATGAGAGGAAACTGGACAAGGGTTGATGGGGACTCTTGAACTATCTTTGGAACTTTTCTTTAAATCTAAAATTATTCCGAAATAAAAAGGTAACAAAAAAGAGATAGCATGAAAGGTAACTGTTAACTCCTCTGCAGCTTTTGGGTTGTTGTTATAGGAGAAATGTAAGATCTAAAATAATGTTATCAATAACATCCCGACAACAATTACAGAAATTACAACTGCAACCATTTCCATAGCTGCCAAAGGACAACTATTATCAAACTGGACTCACATTAACTATTCATGCCTATATCCTTTTCCTCATTACACTTTGTTTGTGCCCAGTCTTACACATTCTTCCACACTTGTATAGGAAATACAAGCTCTATGTTCTAAACCCCAATTAATTAAAATAATTGAGAGCCCACTACGCATGTTACCCATTATTCAGAACGTGCATAGGTTTCAGTGACTGCTTTTTAACAAATAAGGGAAACGATAACATTGACCCTAAAAGCATCCATTTAGTGAAGGTTGGATGGTTTTGTGTGTTCAAACTCAACTAAGAATGAAATTTACACATTACAGAAGGAAATCCTTTCTGTACAATCTTTGCAGGTGTCTCAAGTGCTCTACGCTTTAGTTTTGGAGGTCACCCCTTCTCAGATTAAAGCCTTCAGGGGTATCTCTTACCTCCAGGGACAGAGCGTCACAAAGTGTGTAACCCTACCAATCGGCAGGCACTGCCATGTCACTCCCTAAAGTGCCACTTCTTGTGGAATGTGAAAGCAGTGTGGCCAGGATTAGCTCGGCACGTGGGGTGGTCCGGAGTGGTCCTGGAAACAACGTGGAGGCCCCTGCTCTCCGAGCACTTTCTTCCCATCCAGTTTTTCTGCCAGAGCGCACAGCCTCAGCAAACTATCTGCTTGGTCAATTCTGCCATCTAGTGGTCACTTTCCACCTTACTACTTTTCCTTTCAGGCTCTTCCTAACATAATGAAAAGGCAGGTATTCATGCTCAGAGTGGGCACCACTTGGTAGTGAGTGGTGGGGAAGTGTGCGAAGGGAAACCATAACCCTCCCATAAGAAAAATTTTCATTGCATGAAAAAAAAAGAGGCTCCCGAAGCCTTACCTCCAGAACACCAAGCAGGCTGGAGTCGTGCTGAGCGGTGTGTCTTCAGATCAGTCGAGACGGCAGTAGGCACAGAGACCACCTGTTAAGTGAAAATCCAAAAATCTTCAAAGACCTTATCATGCTGAAAACCTGTGATGAAAATCCCCCTGGGTTTCTACCACCTTTGAAGGCAGCCCTCTGTTAGACCCAGCCCCCTCCTTTCACTGAGGGCCGAGTGTGTGCCACCCTCTGGGCTCCACACTGAGTTTTTTGAAGAAAAAGAAAGGTTATTTGTACTTCTCCAGACACACAGGGAAAATATATGATTACTTCTAGCTCAACACTCATTGCTTTCTAATGTAAGGTACCTACCTTATGTCCAAAAACTCTGATATTAATGAATTGCCATACATTTTAATTGTCAAATTAAGACAATGTACTAACAAAAATTTCCTATGATTGAGACTGACAAACCCTTTCTATTGTTGTTAGAGAACAAGTATAGAGGTCTTTGGGATATTATCCTGAGTTAGAAAAATAATTATTTCCACAATTACTGAAGCATTTCCAGACTGTCGATTTTAAAAATACAAGCAATGGAGGGACATTCAAGAACAAAAATAAAACGTTATTACAAACCAAACTATTCAGGTTGCTTGCAGCATTTCACATAAACAAAATTCAACTGGAAACTTTTACCATTAAAATTTTACCAATGGTGATCTGTATCACCATTGACCTGAGAGCAGCTCTGAAAGATGTCCCCAAGAGTTAGTGTGTTCGATGCTGCAAAACAGAAAACTTCACAATAGCTTCTCGTGTTATAAAATAAATACCAGTTCCTGGTGGACGTTTTACAAACTAGAGAAAAATAAAAATTAGAAAATAATAATCATTTGCACTTCCACTCTTCCGATTAAAATATTATTGACATATACATATTTCTGTACTAACCCTTTGGATCTTTATCGAGGCCGTTGTTTGCGTTTCTGCTGACTTTCCCATACGGCTTTTATTTCCTTAGGCAGCTGGTAATTCTTACCGTAGCTCATCTTCAGTTGGTATTTCAATGTTGCTGCTGTCGCTTCTGTAGTTTGCTGGTTGGTTGGTTGGTCGGCGGTTTCCCGTGGAGGTCTTGTGCACTCTACCTTAAGGAGGAGCCCCTCTCTTGGCTTTCACGGGACCCTACAGAGACTTTGTTAGGCTAGGACTAGGCAGTCCACTGATTCCTCTACTTGGGAACCATGCACAACATGGATGTATAAATTTAGACTCCACACTCCAGGTTTTTATTTATTATGGGGACTTATTTATTCGTCTACAGACAAACATTCTTAACTCTTCCCAGGATTTCTTTAAGAAAGGGGCAGTGCTTCCAGCCTCCTGGTTTTGTCCTCCCTGCCTACTTAACTGGGTCTGAGGCACACTGTCTTTTTCCCTCTTGGACTTATACTCTAGCTTGTCAGTATCCCAAGGACCGGAGCCCCAGTTCTTATGCTTACGCTTTGCAATTAAGAATTTTCCTGTCTTTCTAGCTCATATTTGTATTTCCGCTAGAACAATACCATAATATTATATGCAGAATATTATGAGTTTTAGTTAAGGGAAAGGGGCTCATATTGGGTCCATCTGCCATATTGCTGGAGCTCAATTTTTTCCTTTCTGTATATTGTTTCACATAGTTCAAATAGTACTCTTTGTCCTTACACCAAATTACATCTTAAACTAGAGGAAAAAAATAAGTCTTGTCATTCAACCCTTTCTAAGCTTCCAGGGTGAAAATATAAGTCCTGCTCCATCTGTCCTTCTACTCAGACATATCCAGCACTGCCATCTGTTTCTGTTTTGTGTTATGGTAGTGTGACCATTGCTTTTTGATATTTATTAAAAACCACTATGATGTGAAAGTATCAAAATGTACAAATGACATACAATAATCTGATAAAGCAAGGCATTCACCACACAATTATAGGATGTTACATTAAAATCCACAGACTCAGTATTTTAGATCTGAAAACTGCCTTAGGAGACATTGCATCACAACTAACTCTTCCTTAAATCTGAGGAAACCAAAGCCCTGAGAGTTCAAGGACAATTTTCTAAGGTCTTTGCAATACCTCTACCAAAGTAGCACTAAGACACTGAGTCTACTCTTCCGGGTCAACCTGTCATTCTAATGCTAAAATAAGTGTACAGATAATCTCTTTATTAAACATTAACTTATAGTAAAGCAATTATCTGGGGGTGTGGAAAACTGTGCAACTTATAAACTTTTTGTTATAGTTTTCTGTTATTTCACAGTTTATTCATGTTGTAGTTGGTTCAGACAAGTCCATAATTTACTTTTTAACGTTTCAACAGAATTAAAGGAATCATGACTAATAAATGCCTTTATAAATCAATATAAGCTATTTTATATGTACATTTGTAAATGTTTTTTTCAAGTTTACTATATTATGAAACTCTCTGGATATATAAGTTGCATAAACGGGCTTCTCTCATTTTATCAGTTTTACATTTGTGTCATCTGTGTTTCTTTTTCATCTTTTGTTTGCCCAGATGTGGACTTTATGGGAAAATGGAATTCTCTAAAGATGGCATGACAAGACCAATACATTTTGCTAGAACAGTTACCTTAACCCTTATTGTTCTGCCTTGAGGAGATCACAGTTCTCAGTGAGAGGGTTTTAGTTCAAAGCACTCCCCAAGTGACTCAATTCTTTTCCCCTGAGAACTTGGAAATAATTTCTTTAAAGTTTTTAATTGCTAACTTTTTCTCTATGGGTAAAGCAATAATTCTATACATATTTTCTTAATATGCCAGAAATACAAATGTAGTATTAGCAACAAGGTTTAAATAGATTGACTCATTTCCGGGTAACTGAAAAGAATACATAAGCAATGATTTTCCCAAGGGCCAATGCTAATTCCAGGCCAGGATGGCAGTCTAAAATTCATTTGGTATTCAGATTAGGGGAGATATTAGTTTCCACCCCCAAACACATAACCCCCTGGCAGGCATTTTGAATTCGCACTCATTCGAGAGGTGATATTTAGGATGTGATGTTTTTAAAAACTGGCACAAACATTAGGTAACTAATATGTGAAAAGACACATTGATATTAAAATGCTACAGGAGGTCTGGCTCTCCACGATTTGGTTTTAGAAAGCAGTGCATGCCAGATGTTTCAGGGAAAAGCATAAAATCTACATTATGTGCTTAATTGTACTGTATTACATCACAGGGATGGGGATTTTTTTTTCCCTGACCACAGCTGGTGATAACAATATGCCCTGGAGCATGAAAGGACCAGGCACCCTGTATATAAGGCAGATCCTTACTGTTTTTTGTTGTTGTTGTTGTTGTTGTTGTTGTTGTTGTTGTTTTGGAACTGTAGGGAAAATTTTTAGTTTAAAAAAATCTCTATATACATGAATGATAACACTCTCAAGTTAGTAAAGTCGGTGGATTTGGGCCAAAATACTGAACTAACCAGGTTGGATCACTGCTCTGGAGAATGATCTGGAAAAGAGAGAACCTAACAGTATTGCAGATCTGGACAAACCATGTTTTATAACAGGGGGCTACCATTGGGGTTCCAAAAAGTCCCTAGTATGAATTAATGAGGATCATGCCTTGTTAAAACATGTCATGGAATCAAGCTGGTCCCAACAGGCTACTTTTCTCTCGTTATGTCAGGAGCTGGCCATACAAAGGAAGGAGATGAGTGAAAAGGGTTTAAAAAAGTGGAGGAGTTGTATCGTGCCCTTCAAAACTTACATTCACCGTTGACCAATTAAAGAAATAGAGCCTTTCAGCATTACTATCTTCTCCATTCCTACCTAGAAATATAGTGTTTCTATATCAGCAAGGAATACTACCTAGACTTGGTGTCTATTGTAATATATACAAAGTAATCTTTGGATAAAAAAAAGTTTGGAGTTACTCTCTGTTTTTTCTTCCCATTAACACTTATAATACAGGCTGTTTATAATGGATGTCAAAGCTTAAAGTAAGTAGCATTTCATAACTGTATTTAAATTTTGAATAGGATAACACGTGTCTGCAAAAAAGTATTATTAAATCTAAATCTTCTTTCTAAAAATAATTTTTATGTGCAAAATCATTATCATACAAAATTATCCTAAAGTACATGCCCAACTCTTAGGAACTATTAGAGGCAACATCTTTGAGTGATTAAATGACTTTTCTTTCATTTTTTTAATAAAATAATTTTGTTTTAAACATTTGCCAAACTTTGCAAGGTTCGTATCACATAGTCAATAAGCATCAGCACAGACGGAAGTTCTGTTCCCTTCCTGCAGCGCACCGTCTGCCTGTCATCAGCCTTCACACTCTTATTGCGCTTTATCGGTTGATTTTCCCCTTTTTTGCCCCTCAGTTCTCTCTTACGCTCTTGGATCAGAGTCTCTAATTTTCATTTCGGTTTTAAAATTTAAGCCCTTGTTACCAATACAATGAAGATGTGAATGTAAACTGAACGGTAAGCTTTTAATAGAAAGAATAGCTGTGTGTCATACTGCCATCTAATGGTGTCCACGACCTCTTCCATAATTAATTACACATAACGGAAGAACAAGTTATCAATGAATACATGTTACAGTTTTTAGAATTATTAGAAAAATGCTTTATATAAGGCAAAGGATGAACACATTTGGAAACAGTCTTAGTGTTTTAAGTGCTTTGCATGTTTAAATAGTGCATTCTTTATAGCTAATTTTAATATCAAGCAGATTAACCCAGGGTTTTCACTTCTTTGGTTGGTATTCTGATCATCTCTCTCTGAGTTGTATCCAAAGGTTTTCAATAATGATCAATCTATTACTTTTGTAATTCACAAAGAGCATAAAAATTTATTTATTTATGTACATTTCCAGAGGTTTTACATTGGTGCTGGCCTTAACCCATAGATATCTCGTCTTAAAGGACAAACCTGTATGTCTTTCAGTGTTTTTTTTAAAATAGATTTTATTTATTTTATTTTTAGATTGAGGGGAAGGGAGGGAGAAAAAGAGGGAGAGAAAAATCAATGTGTGGTTGCCTCTCATGTGCCCCCTACTGGGGACCCAGCCCGCAAACCAGGCAAGTGCCCTGATCGGGGAATTGAACCAGCGACCCCTTGGTTCGCAGCCCGATGCTCAACCCACTGAGTTACACCGGCCAGGGCTCAGTGGTTCTACAAAACTCACATGAACTAGTAATCTTTGTGACGGGAGAACAGAAGAACACTCTGACTAGCTGCTCTGTTCTAGTTCCATAGCTAACTGATTCACTTCTCTGAATTTCAGTTACCTTACCTCTAAGTCTAAAGGGTAGAATAGTTGATTTCTAAGTTGTCTTAAAGCTTCCAAAGTAAGTCATTTTAATGGCATACCCAATTAAGATGCATACAGCATCATAGTTTAATTCAACATAATGGACCAAAAGTCTTTAGACTAATAGGTCTGTTCCCAAAACTATCTGATACAACTAGAAGTAGAAAATAGTGACTATTTATCAGATATTCCTAGCTCTTAAGGCCACTATTATCCCAACATTGCTAATCTAGTCTATCATATTATCTGAAAAATAAGCAATTATAAGATGATTTTTTAGCCAAGAAGCAAAAAAAAAAAAATACACAGATAAAAATCAATCTGATAGGTTGAAGTAATATTCAAGATTAGGTATTTCACATACACATGTGTGTGTTTACATAATATGCATGGAGAAACAAAACAGCATGCTAATTATTCTTATACATTGTATTTTAGGTTTAGTAGAGTTTTATTGCAAGTCACCATCAGTGTAAAAGAGGAGGGAGTAGAATAAAATAATATAGAGGCACAAACAAGAATACGATAATAAGCCGATATCAGGATCACAGAAGGTTGTTGAATCTGACAGAGACAGGTAGCGACTTAACTCAAGGAATAGCAGAGCTTAGAGCACCATTGACAAAACTCTTTTCAATTTTACTTAAACTCCTAATTAAAAGGTTTCTAGCTAAAAAGAAATAAGTAAGTGACCTTAATTCTTACCTGTCCATCTCAAGCATTTCATGATTTCAGAAGCCTAAAACATGCATAAGTTTCTTTTCAAGCGATGTACAGGTCCTCAATTAATTACCGTACTTGCTAGGAAGGCAAAGAGGAGGAAATGTGACTATGTAGCTATGAAAATTTTCATGCAAGGAGAATCCAGGAGATTTTATTTAAAAAAAAAAAAAGCTTTGACTATACAGATAATAGAAAACAGCTGGGAAAGTTGGCGTTCAGGATTAGAAACACGTACACATACTCTCATTCTTTTTCTCCCTCTCTCCTTTCCTGTGTTCCTTCTGCTTCCTATCTTTCACTTTCTTCTCTTTTTTTCTTTTTGTCCCTTTATCTTTTGGTAACTTCCAGTTATGTTAAGCAGGTCTTAAAGAAAATATGAAGTGAGGAGGGCCATTCATTTGGTTTTCTCTGCCAAGAGGTAGCTAAGAATCAGCTTGGGAAAAATAATCATTCTACAGTCATGTATGCATCATAAACTCTCAAGTATTTATAGTAAAATAAAAATGTTTACCGCATGTCTGGATGTGTTTCCCCGAAACAGAGAACCAACATCCAGCTCAGAGTGCTGGGAGTGTTATCTGATACTGCAGAGAAAAAGGCAGTATGCTTTGCAAACATACAAGTAATAAAATACTTGAGTGAGTCCTGAAGGGAGAAGGAAGAGCCAGAGGAAAGGGGCCGGGGCTAGAAACCGTTTAGACCATTTAGAACACGGACCAGAGCCCAATCTGCATGCCAAAAGAAGAAAGGGTCCCAGAATGGGCAGATGAAAGTATTTCAGAATTTGGCATTCATTAAAAGCACAATTTTGAGTTCTTTGGGAGTTTGTATGTCCTATTGTGCTTTTCTGACCTAGATTAGTCTAGTTACTCAGAACACAGCAGTATAGCTTTGCAGTAACGTAGCCCCATGGCTTAATTTCCCAATTAAACTTAAACAAATTTCTCAAATGCTCATAAAACCCTTGGTGGCAAGATCAGTGCACCTGAATATTTAATTATTTGAATGTCAGTCTGAGACATAGATAATTGGCAGCTAATAGAAAATGCCCAAGACTCCAAAACAAAAGATTGTTCTATGGTTGATTGGGGAATAAGTGAATAAATTTACTAAAATAGTGTTACTTTTTTGTTGTTTTATCCTAAAGGAGTGGAAAGACACTAGAAAACTGGAAAGTACTTAAAATAAATAAGCTAGAAGAAAAAAGGTTATTTAATTGTAATTATATTCTTGATGTTAAACTTTGGCCACAGTTAAATGGTAGAACTAATATTGAGAAATAATCTGTGTATTTCGACAGACTAAGTGATTGTCTATCAGAAAATACCAAGGTTAGGCTGGCTAAGAGTATTCTTCTCTTCTTTGGCTATAATATTTCAACGTAAGTCAATATAAAACTAAACCATATAAATATATATATATCTATATATCAGACATTTTGAAAATAAAATTAATGTAGTAACTCTGATAAATCAGCTCAATTATATACCTAGTAAAATGGTTGGAGACTTGGCTGGAAGAAGATAAACCAGAGGTGGTGATAAAGAGTTATTCGGCTCAAGAGACATCCCAGTGGGAAGCCAGGGGAATTAGTCTTGGGCTCAGTGTTACTTTACATCTTAATTACTGATTTCAAAGAAAGGCTAAACTGCACATTAACTAATTTGCACATGGTACTAACTGGCAAACCCTGGGAATTGCAGATTAAGAATCCAAGGGGATTTTAAGAGGTTAGAAATAGGAATCCTTGGAACCCAAC
The DNA here is from genome assembly GCA_004026545.1 of Mormoops blainvillei. Classification (NCBI taxonomy): domain Eukaryota; kingdom Metazoa; phylum Chordata; class Mammalia; order Chiroptera; family Mormoopidae; genus Mormoops; species Mormoops blainvillei. The sequence goes on from PVJD01000341.1 coordinate 62,125, forward strand.
CCTTTTCGTAATAATAAGGATGATGATGGTGATACAACCAAAAGTCTGGTTAAATTCTTTTGTGGAGACACCATGTAGAGAGATGTGAAAGAAACATTCTCCTTCAGGACAGAGTCAGGAAGCTGAATGGGCAGAAGCAAGTTTGAAATAGAGTGACTACTGTACCAGATACAGTTGAAAAGACAGGAATTAGACTCTAAAAATACTACAAGTGTATCTCTTTGCCCAAAAATCAGCTCGGTACGTTTCATTTTATGAGGCTGAGAAAAATGATCAATAGCCCGTTTCCACTATGTCTTCATTTCCTTCATACCACTTGCCTTCTCAAGTAGCAACTCCTACTTCTTATCCTTTATGTCGATATTACTTTTGGAAACCTAGAGGTCCTTGAACTAGGCATTCTAACTAGCAACATAGAAGATGCAGTGATTGACATCCCTGTTTGCCTCCCATCTTTTTTCAAACACCAACCGTAGCAGGCCGAGATGGTCAGCGACATAGGTATGAAGTACAAAAAGAACCCACCAGTAGCCTCTGAGAGAACAAGATGATGACAGGGAAAAACCGTTATCAGTGAACAAACATTTTTTTTTTAATGTCTGAAATTTAGAAAGGATAAAAATGAGTTTTGAAATGAAACAGTGGGTAAAGTCAACCTAAAATCTGTCACCAGGGAGCTGAGAAATAATCTGTCTGGTGAAACCCCCAAGGCGCTCTGAGTTTAGAATTAGCTGATGTCCAAGTGTAACACGGGGAAATGAAGCTGAAACAAGTGAGTCAATAAAGACAGTTTATGTGACCACTGCGCCAGCCTATGTGCCCATACCCAGAATAGAGCCCAGACGGTCGGTATTCTCTTGAAGCAGAGCGTTGAATGGCCATTCTCCAAAGGAACTTAACCAAAGTGTAGTGATAAAGTCATAGATTCCAATAGGATGTTATATCCCCACCCATTAAAAGCCCTCCTCAGTCTGGAATTTGGAGGGCTGGAGGCAGAGATAGGAATCTTACCCATTTTCCCTAAAGTGAAATCTCTTAGCCCTTGGGCTACCAGAGCAGTCTTGTTCAGGGAGAAAAAAAGAAAAATCATATGTGGTCACTATCCCCTCTTTCTATAGCAAGGAAGGATGGACTTTATTCATATGTACAAAGTTCATTAGAGACCCAATCAGTCTCTTTGCCCGGGTCATCCCCTTACAGGGCTGCCTGTTGTAATTCCCTCAAATGGAGAAACTGCCACTGAAAAGTGAAATAGCAGAGAAACTCACCCCGACTACCCCTTTTTCCACGTCATCTCTAAACAGATCACCAAGCATTGCCAGGGATATGAGGAAAGTCAATAGCAGGAAAGAGAATACCAACCAGGACGCAGACCCTGGTGAAAATAAAGACATTCAGAAGGCCTCCAACAGAATATTTTTAGAGATCGGTACATATTAGGTGTACGAGACAAGAACAAGAGTAAAAATCAGGATATAATGAATACGACCAACTAAGTTAAAAGGAAAGGCAATTAAAAACCTCACACAAAACAAACAAAAAACCCTGATCAGGAAATACATTGGCTAGATAAAAAAGTGAAATTATGTGACAGGAACTTAATAATTGATGAAGTATTTAAAAGGAAAATTGATTTGACTTTAACGACATTTTTGTAGGATGACCAAGAAGGGAAGGCATTGGGCCAATAAAGAGAAAACTGACTTGCGTGTACAACCTGGCTTGGCACTAAGCAGTGTGGGCACGATCAGACCAGTATAAAGCCTGGTTATTGATTTTTCAAATTTTATCATCAATATATTGTCAAAGCATAAAAAGACTCAGTTAGGGTTACTGGAAGGGTTATAAATGCTAATACTCTTGACAAGATTAAAGTGAACATATAGCTGCAAGCTGGGCTTTTAGGAAAAAGAGAACGTGTGGAGAGAAGGGCCAGAGTACTTACAGCCTCATGTCACAAAGGGGAAGAGGGGGAGTAGGGTCAGGATTTGATGGAAAAATAAGGAGAAGCTAATGTTATTAAGGGTTACAAAAGTAGTCTAAAAAACTAAAGTAGTGATATAAAAATATTTAATCAAGGAAGAGAAAGTGGTATGAGATAAATCATCTTACGGTGTATAAAGAAGTCAAAAGATAATTTATCTTTTTTTTTTTAGTTAAGAAATAAAGGTAGAAGCTTACCATTTAGAATTATGAAGGTTGTTATCACTCCGAACTGAAAGAGGCTGTAAAGGAGCTTACGTCTGGGGACCAGAACGGAAGGTAAATAACGTAAGTTCTTTTGCTGTCATTGATATGACCCGCACGCACGTATTTCTCCAGTAAAAACGATATTCAATTACTTTGTCTCATTTGTTTTAAATTAAGGAACACAGAAAAAAACAGACTTGAATAGCATAAACACTGTTAACAGACACCACTTTTTAAACAGGTGAATCGTTGGTTCAGACAAAATGAGAGAAATACCTGCAGACGCCGTAGAAAGGCTGACATGGATCGAATTCTACGCACGTACGCCCGGTGTGTGTATTAAAGGTCACTTCAGCTGACCTCTGCCTATATCTTCTTTAAGCATTACCTATAGTTCACTGACTGTGCAATATTCTCAAATATAAAGACGTCTTTCTGCCTGCAATTACATTTTTTAAAAAATAGGGACCTTCATACTCTGATGGTAATTACCGTTTATCTGCCTTTTTTCACAATGTTCAATAACACGTAAGTTCCTCCCCCAACCAAACTAGACCACTCACGCTCCTGAGAGATGTTGGGTGTCTGTCCATCCATCTGTGCCACTCCACTCACCTCAACCGCCCTGCCCCATCCTGTCTGTCGATATTAAAACCTACTCATCCACCACGTTTGTGCGTAAGCCCCGCCTCTTTCATGCACCCTGAGTGCCCCATCCTGAAAAATGGGAGTCTGAACTGGAATCCTATCTTTTATTCACCTTCTTCGGTTGTTCTTCACCTTATCTTTCTGAACTCCTCCTCTTTTGTCTCCCCACAAACATTTACTGATCACCTATTATGTGAAAGGCTGATTTGACAATAAGCCGTAGGCTGTTTGTAAGTCTTCTATATTGCTGTCGAGCTTTCCAGTTTCTCTGACAGGTTTCTCTCGCCTGAATACAAGCTCTATGAGGGCAAAGGACCGCATTTCATCCTTCTTCATATAATCTCACAATGCTTCGGACTATGCAACAAAGCAGGCTCTTGATAAATATTTTTGGTTAAATGGATAAGGGTGCAATAATTTGCCTTTATAACTTTGATGACATTCAACTTAATCTAACTAACTTTAAATACTTGCAAAGTTTGGTTTGTGAGACAGTGTAACATAGAAACAGAAATGGAATGAATTTGGATACTAAGTCGATTCCTGGTTCCATTGCTTCCTAGCCACATGACCTGGAATCAGTTACTTAATCTGCCTTTGCCACAGTTTTGTCATCTATAAAATGTGGCTAATAAAATATATAAAATACTCATAGTATTGTCATAAGAATTAAGCGAGGCATAATTCTTACAGTGTTCAAGTTTGTGTCTAATAGGCTGCAAGTATTCTAAAAACATCTGTTCCTTTGTAATTTTCAGGAGAAAAGAACCTCAAATCTCAATGGTTGAACTCCTGATGGGTATTCCCCATTCACATAAAGGCCACTGCAGGTCCCCAGAGGGACTGTGCTCCCAATAGATACTCAACTACCTAGGCCAACGGACATTACCCTGGACGCCCTCAGGGAGCCTAGCAGTGGAGGAGACAGCTGGGGGCTGAGGGCTTCATCTTTTATTTGTGGGTTAATAAGTGACACCATCACTGTTGCTCAACTGTAGGAACAGCCAGGGGGCTGGGAAGTGTGTGACCACATTATATGACTGGTCAGCCTCCTGTTTCTGCCACAGATGATGATGGATCTATAGAGATAGAAAGGCAGCAAGCAGATGCACAGCCCAAAAAGTCCAAAGGCTCATCACATTATTCTGAAACAGATTTCAAAAATGTAAATTTTTGAAACTAGCTATCAAATTAAATGCTTGAACAGATCATTCACTAGTGGTCTGACTTCCGGAAATTAGTATGTCCAATAAATTTCATTCTTCTTTTTCATAACTTTCATTTATGTTTCAAACTTATTCGGAAATCAGAGCTGGAAGAGGTCTTGCTTTTAAAGTAAAAGGTCGATCTTATATTTAGCCATTATTTTTAGGGTAAATCTGCTGAAGTTTCCATATTAAAGCTGCACTTCTTATTTGCTGCCAGCAAGGGGAGTTGTAAGAACTCTTAACTTTCCCACTATGATGCTAAAATGAAAATCTTTTTATAAGGAATGGGGAAAGTTACAGCTTTAAATGAATCAGCTCTCTAAATCTGCAGGCTTTCCTGCAGAGGGACAGAATATCTTCGGACGCTTTGAGTGTTACACCCAGAGTAACACATGCAGTAACAAAGAACATTTTTTTTTTTTAACTTTGTTCTGTGAAGATGCCCCTAATGTTTTTTCTCTGGTTTTATTTTGTTTTTCTTAAATAAAATTTATGATTTTAGACCCACTTAACATTTTTTTATCAATCTTCTATATATTTCTGAGAGAGAAATATGAAAACACTTCACTTTTATAAGAACTGGTAAATTCTCTGATTCCCTGATTCCAGAGGAGCTGGAGCCCTCATCTCTGTCCTTGGAATCTTCCAGCTTCCTTATGTTTTCCCAGCAGTGACTCCTGCTGTCGTAGAAGTGATTGCACAACTACTGTTCAGCAGATTAACCATCAAAACCCTTTCTCTGTGGTGAAGGGGTGAATGCATCTCACTTGGTAAACCTCCTTTCTCTTAATGCAGGAATTTAATGGAAGGGATACGTCTCTCTAGCTCACAAGAAAAGGTATCTGAATTGCATGTACATTTTACTTTTTCTGTTAAACTTGAAAGTGTGAGCAATATGAAGAAAAAATTAAACTAACTACTAATAGAATCTGCATCTACAATAAATTAAAAATTATTTTTTGTGCTTTTTCTTGTCACTTTTCTTTCTTACTTTTATTTCTTTGTTATTGTGTACAATTAATTCAAATAATTCAGGTTGGAAAAACATCTTTTTCTGTTTTTTTTATATGACAGAGCACTTGCTTAACTCTTCAGCATATTAATCTAAATATTTTCCTAACCCTTCTATCTCATTTTGTCTTTGTAGCCAGCCATAAGCTATATGCTCAATCTATGCCTTGGCATATTGTCCATATTTTCATTTAAATAAATTTGATGTCCTCATAGAATAATAGATTTATCTAAATTTTGATTACTACATGGGAAAATACTTTTAGGCTAAAATTACAAAAAGTTATGCTACGTTACTTGGAATTTTAAAATATATTTCCAAAAAAGTTAAACTGACTAAACTCTATATTCTACCATGTATAGCTTTTTTAAAAAAAGATTTTATTTATTTATTTTTAGAGTGAGGAGAAGGGAGGGAGAAAGAAAGGGAGAGAAACATCAATGTGTGGTTTCTTCTTGAGTGCCCCCTACTGGGGACGTGGCCCACCACCCAGGCCTGTGCCCTGACTGGGAATTGAACCAATCACCCTCTGGTTTTCAGACCGGCACTCAATCCACTGAACCACACTAGCCAGGGCCTATCATATGTAGTTTTAGCTAAAAATATTATCAAAATAATTTTAGTTACTAACATATTTACCCAGACATTATAATTTTTAGTTGGAATTTGCCACAATTTCTCTACTTTCTTCTAAAGGATTGCTTTTAATACTTTCTGCTAGAAATGAAGTCTTATAATAGGCACATTGGCTTTTTTAAAAAGAATACCTTAGACTGGAGTCTCCTTAAAGTTTAAATGGTTCTCCATTAGATTTAAACGGCTTCACCAATGTGGGAACCCCTGTTCCTACAGCTAGAGCCTGAAGTATCCAGGCCTGGCTTGGCAGTCTTCCCTGTTAGACTATTACTATAGCATTGGAAGTATCTATTCTACCTTGTTAACATTTTTCTCAAGCCAATCCTTATTCCCCAGGCCCAAGCACACATTCACTCACAAACCCCTATTCAATGTTTTACAAATACTTTGTTGGCACTCTCTCCCTCTAATATATCTATATTTTTTTAAAAGAAGGAGGAGGAGGAGAAGTGAGAGAGAGAGGCGAGGAGAAGGGACTCTCTACTTATAGCCACCCATATCGGTGGTGTAGAGGCATCTCTGTCATTCTCTGACTTGGTTTGGGTCTGTCATTGCTGGCGGCTTCTACTGATGTCCTGTCTCAATATAGACTCTCTGTGGTTTTCCTGAGAGGGCATGCAGTTCGCTGTGTGCTGTTCACCTGTAGATACCCTTCTAAGAGTAGTATTCATTTTCCTTTGGCCCTTCCTTTCTAGTAAGATCCATTTTTGTTGTGTGATGACCACTTGGTCAACTTTGAAGCTTCCACTTCCTCGCCTGAACTCTGCCTTCCTTCACAGGGAGTCATAGAAACCACTGAGGTCTTTCAAGTGTTGTAGAGAACAGGGCTGTGTGGCCTTTCCTTCCCAGATATACTAGCCATGCTAGAATGGTCTGCACCAATAGGCTTCAAATCTCCTAAAATCTCTGGAAGAACAGCAGTCACCAGTGCCTTGAATACAATATTTTACAACTCCAAGTGATGCTGAACTCCTTTGCCATGTTCTATTCCACTTGACCAAGGCAACATGATGGGCCTGAGGACTTCATGGCTCAGCAAGCATCTAGCCAGGGTGTAGCTAGATGCTAGTTTCCCCCTCTTATGGCCATGCACATTCTACTTTTGCGGGAGTCTTTCCCTCAACTAATTCTGTGGGAGTCTTTCCATCATTTGGATAGGAGAAACCCTTCTCCTCCTCCGTGGAGTGGCAAAGCATGATCTCTCATTACTAAGCTCCCCACCAAGGCTCCCAGTGGCCTCCTCTTTTCTGAGTCTTCTCTGTCTCTCAGAAGGAAAGGACGACTGTGTTGGGGGTGGCTGTGTTGGCTCTACTGGGTTTAGTATGTTCTGGGCTAGGACTCAGAGAGAGGACTCAATGGCTTTCATCTCTCTTTAAAATGGGGGTTCTTGATGCATCTTTGTTCTCATTTGTGCATTCCAGTCCCAATTCTATGGCAACAGAAAAATCCCATGCAATACCCTATTATACACTTATTGTTGCTTTTAATTATTTTTGGCAAGGTATGAAGTCTAAATATACCACATTCGAAAATAACGGGACAATAAGGGTATACAACTGTCCTAAGGTCACACAGCTAAGAAGCAGTTGACTCCAGTACTACCTGACCCTGAAGTCCATGTTTTCCCGACACCTCAGTAGTTCCTTTAGCAAATTATTCAGTATCTCTGGACCTTATTTTAGTTTGGGCAAAGCTATAAGGATAAACAGTATATTTTTTGTCATTCCTTCAATTTCAAATATCCATTAAAGATTCAGTGGGTATCTTTGGATATCAATTTATTGAATGTTATTTAAATAAATATTTAGTGAAGACACTCACTGTGTGCCAGGCACTTTGCTGAGCACTGGAGTTATAATACTAAAACAAACAAACAAACAAACAAACAAAACTGCCTTAGTTCTCTTGTAGTTTGCATTTCAGTGTGTGGGTGTGTGTTAGATAAGGTAACACATATGCTGATTAATATATTATTGATATGCATTTATATAGATAGGTAGATATATCAAATACAGTATTACATAATGCATTTTATAAGATATTATATATTACATTTATAAATTATAAGCAGTTATGGTATGTTTTGTGAAAAAATTAAGGTAGGGTAAAGAGAGTGAAAGGTAGACAAGTTTATATTTTGAGTGATCAAGAAAGGCCTTTCCGATTAAGTGGTATTTGAGCAGAGATCTGAATTAGGCTGGTCATGAAATTCCATGCTGATATCTGCAGGAAGATCATTCCAGTCTTGTGGAATAGTGCAAAGGCCTCAGGTAATAATAGCCTGTTTGACATGTTCCAGAATCAGCAAGAAAGCCAGTGGGGCTGGAGGGAAGTGTGCAGGGCAGAAAAGGGCAAGAGATCAGAAAATCTGTGTAGGTTATTATGGCCACAGTAATAACTTTGGGGTTTATTCTGAGTGAGATAGTGCAATGAAAAGAGGCTAACTGACATTTTTATAATGATCATCCTGCATTGAGACTAGACGCTAAGGGACGGACGTGCAGAAGGGGAGAAGCCAGTTAGGGAGCATGCACACCCACAGCCAAGAGGTGATGGAGACTTACACCCTGGCACTAGTAACTGAGATGGTGAGATTAGTTGACTTCTGTATGTATTTGAAAGCAGAGCGGACAGAATTTGCTGATGAATTGTATTTGAAGTATTAGAGAAAGATGAAATGAACAAGCTTAATTACAAGGCGTGGAGAAGAATTAAGATTTGGGGGGGAAATTCTGGAGGTTGTCATTGAACATGCTGAAGGTCATATGATTTCTCTATAATCAAATGGAAATGTTCGGAAGCCAGACCAAAGAATAAATCAAAGATGGACAAAATGTTGGAAATTATCTTCACATAGATAATGTTATCTCTTGGAGAGGTTTTCTGTTATCTCAGAAATAAAATGAAACTGAGACTCAGAAAGATTTGCTATACACAGGTGGCAAGTGGCAGAGCTGAAATTCAAACAGGTGACCTGTCCTTAGAGTCCACTTTTAACCAACAGGTTTAGCTGTTGCCTCGCTGGTTTTTTTGTTTGTTTGTTTTATTTTGTTTTGTTTTTTGATGACTTCTTCAAAATGTTATCAGCTCTATTCCTGTTTTCAATGTGTCACAGTTCATTACATTCACATTCTAATTCATTACTATATTTCCCACAATTAGTCTGTATTCAAAATTTAAATGTATTTAGTTATCACCAGGACTCATTTTAGGTCAGCTTTTCCATTCTTGATTTGTTAATCTTTACTTCTAGTAGGACTTAGTTTTAACATCAAGGCTTTTTTAAATAAGAATCATAGGTATCACATTCTGAGATATTTCTTGCTTCTAAACAGATGGCTTTGACGTCATATCAAAATACATTTAGATTTTGAGTCTCACTTTCTTTCCTTGACAACTTTGCAGAAGTGGCTCCAATGTCTCGTACCACTGCGTTTTATCACTGAGCATTGCTCTGGCTTCTCCACTTTATATTTCTGCTGGTTACTCCCTGTCCTTAAGTATTTTTTTAAGAAACATTTATAGACATTCTAATCCTTGTTTTTATTTTTGTGCTGAAATTGTCTGTCTTTTACCTTTATACTTAAACTGGCAGCATAACTATTTATATTGTTTTAACTCACATCTTCTTTTCTCTGGCATTGATTGTTAGCCTTAAGTTTCAACCTGTTTTGTTTTTTTGCCTTTTTTTAATCCTTAGAGGTGACTTCAGCCTATTGTTTTGTTTTGTTTTGTTTTGAATCCTTAGAGCTGACTTAGTTTGCTTATCTAGTGTCTGAAATTTTACTTCTCTACTCTTAAAGTTCAACCTATTAAATGAGGTCTTTTTCAGTGCTGGTGGCTTGATGATGATGATGATGATGATGATGTGTGTGTGTGTGTGTGTGTGTGTGAGTGTGTATGTGTGTGTGTATATTTTCTAAACCTCACTAACTTCTTTCAAAATTATAGATTCAGTTTTCTCTTTATTTCAAAAAAAGATGTATTATTCCATTATTTCTTTAAATATTTTTCTCTTTCATTTACTGAGTTTCCTATTCCAAGGACACTGATTCTGTTCCCCCTCCCCCCAACTTTGGATTATCTTTGACCTCCAAATTTATTATGACGCCACTTTTTTGTTTTGTTTTGTTTTTTTGGCCTTTCAAACCTTTCTAGAACAACAATTTGATATTCAATCATCTATTTTGTCCCTTGTCATTATTTTTTAGATATTCTTTCTGTAACAATGTCACTTACATTCTCAATTCAGCAATAACTTCTTGTGTTACTCAACTCACATTATTGCTAAATTTTTCTATTGTGTGATGAATTTGTAAGGAAGTTTCTTCTGTTCTTTGGAGTATACTTTCTTCCAAAACTGGTCTTAGGGGATTTTTAAAATATATATTAATAGTATACTTCATAGTTGATTTTGTCCATCTTGTTTCTGATTGATATGACTAACTCTACCCAAATCTATTCCTTGGATAAAGTATTGTAATATTGTAATATAGTAATAAATGTATTTATGGTATATGTCTCCAGGTCACCACTCAGAGATCCTAAAACTTCTGTAATTTCTTAAGCATTATGAGTGATTTTGTAGTAAAATATTTGGTCTTTGTCCAAGGTTCCTGACACAAGAGCTTTTAAGACCCTTAAAATCTCCAGAGTGATAAGAATGTTTTTTTGTATGCTAATGGTGACTGGTGGCCGACGACCCTAGGCCGCTTCCGGATGGGAGCTGGGTTTGCCAGGGGGATCAACCATGTGATTAGCGGGCTGGAATTTTCTGCCCCACCTTCTGACCTCGAGGGATGGGAAAAGTAGCTGAAGGCTGGGTTAATCACTAATGGTCAATGAGTTATGGCATCTCGAAAAAAACCCTAAACAATGGGGTTCAGGGAGCTTCTGGGTTGGCGAACGTATCCACAGGCCTAGAGGGTGGCACTCCCCAAATTTACAGGGACAGAGGCTCCCGTGCTCAGGACACTTCCAGACACTGCTTTATGTATCTTTTCATCTGGCCCCTCATTTATACCCCTTACAATATCCTTTATAATAAATCATTAAGTCTAAGTAAAGTGTTTCCCTGAGTTCTGTGAATCTTTATAGCAAATTATGAAAACTGAGCAAGAGGGTGTGGGGATTCCTACAATTTGTAGCCAAGTTGGACAGGAGTGTGGGTAACCGGGGGACCTACTGCTTGTGATTGGCATCTGAAGGGGGCTAGCCTTGTGAAACTAAGCCCTTAACCTGTGGAGTCTGTGCTAACTCCAGGTAGTTAGTATTAGCATTTAATTAAATTGTAGGATACCAGCAGAGAAACATAGAATGCTTGGTGTACAAAACTCATACACTGGGCGTCAAAAGAGTTGTGAATAAAGGAATTTTTTTTCCCTTTAAGTATTTAAAATGTCCTTGACATTCATGCTACTAGGTTTAAAACTTGTCTGTCTGTCCTGGTGACCACCTGAAAGGCTGAAGTAGTTGTCTGTCCATTTTTCTGCACTCTAGAGGCACTGGCGAGTCTTGTGGGAGAAAAGTGGGGGGTAACGTCTCAGCTGGTCTATGTGTGTCCTTCGGTGAAGGTCACCAGCTCTGCTCTCTGTTTTGGATTTTTTTTTTTTTAATGTTCTGTATCATTTCATTTAGTTGGTAAGAGATTTTAGTTCTGAAAGGGAATTCACTTGGTCTTTGAATTATTTTCAAAATGTATCAAGAAGTCCTGGATAATCTCTAGCCTCCTCAGTGGTTTTTGGATTCACTTCTACTGGCTCTGCTGATGTGGCCTTTTCTCTACAGAACTGGTCCTTTCCTTTTTCTGGGGTAACTTCATCTTCCCAGATTCAGCCTGCTTACATTAAACATGATCTCTTACTTGGTAGTGGTGGGTACAGACAAATGTTAACGAGAAGGCGGAGAGTTTTGTTGTTTCAATTTTTCCACCCAATGTGACCACGGGAACATGGCAATAAAGTTAGGAGCCACTACCGTCACCTCCATGTGAGAAACTGTGCTTTTTGTCTCAAAGAACACATTTTGAACTCGATGGCATGTCATTCTTTTCTTGTTTGATTGTTAGTAATGAATAAATAAATGTTATATTTTTATTTAATCATTACTATTTTTTATTCATTTTTTACATGCTAGGGAGAAATCTTCTGTGGTCCAGCTTCATTCTGCCATGTTAGCCTGAACTCTATAGCATTTTAATAGAACTTTACCTTTATGGCATAAGAAATATATGTTTATAAACACACATACTATATGAAAGAAAAAAATCTATAATTCTACTATAAAGTGATAATTACTAACATTGACATTGAGTTTTCCTGTGATAATATAGAGAACTTTTTTGTGTGTGAGGAAAATATATCTTTCTTTTCTACTTTTTTATTGAATTTATTGGGGTGACATTGGTTAAAAACATATAGGTTTCAGGTTAAAAACATATAGGTTTCAGGTGCACGATTCTGTAATACATCATCTGTCTATTGTATTGTGTGCTCACCATCCCAAGCCAACTCTCCTTCCATTGCCATTGAGCCCCCCTTTACCATCTTCTACATCTCCACACCTCCCCTTTCTTCTAGTAATCACCATACTGCTGTCTGTATCTATAAGTTTTGGGGGTTTTTTGGCTTAATCCCTTCATATTTTTCACTCAGCCCCACAAACCCATTCCCGTCTGACAGCTGTCAGTCTGTTCTTTGTTTATGAGTCTATTTCTATTTTGTTTGTTAGTTAATATTGTTCATTTGATACCCCACATGAGTGAAATCATATGGTGTTTGTCTTTTTCTGACTGGCTTATTTCACTTAGCATAATGTTTTGCAGGTCCATCCATGCTGTCACAAAGGGTAAGATTTCCTGCTTTTTTATGGCCAGGTAGTATTCCACTGTGTAAATATATCACAGTTTTTTATCTACTCATCTACTGATGGACACTAAGGCTATTTCCAATTCTTTGCTATTATAAATGACACTGCAATGAACATAAGGGTGCATCTATTCTTTCAATTTAGTGTTTCAAGTTCCTTTGGGTTTCTTCCAAGAAGCGGAATCACTGGGTCAAAAGGCAGTTCCATGTTTTGTTTTGTTTTTTTGAGGTAACTCCATACTGCTTTTCACAGTGGCTACATCAATTTGCATTCCCAGTGAAACCAGAAAAGCCAGCATTCGGGTTACCTTTCACCTACCAGACCCAGTAAGCAGAGACAAGGACTGAATCTTTATGGGCGCTCTATTCAGATGGTCTGTGATCTGAGAAGACGGCAGGTTTGTACCCTAACGGAACGTCATCTTAAATTCCATTTTAAAATGGTCGTTTTTATATGAAGAACAAAGTGTAGGTAAGGGGTTTGGAATTCAGGGAAAAATTAATTGAGTTTAAAAAAACCCTACAGCATTCTTGCCCTGGGCGATGGTCTTCAGCTGTGCTCTGGAAAGTGGTCATCACACTTTGGAGTACAATGGAGCAGATACCATCTTGATTGCCTGAGAACTCCTGAGGCACAAGGGTGGAACTGTTTACAGTCTCCTGGAGTCACGGTAGGTCATACCTTCAGTTCCTGAAACAATAGCTTTTTACATACATTGATTACTAAGCTTATCAGCTATTCCCTGAAAGTAAAATTTTTCCAACATTTGAGCCCCCCATCACCACCAACAGTGCACAAGGATTCCCTTTTCTCCATATCCTTGCCAACAGTTATTGTTTGTTGATTTATTGATGATAGCCATTGTGACCGCTGTGAAGTGATCTCTCACTGTGGTATTAATTTACATTTCTCTGATGATTAGTGACATTGAGCATTTTTCATATGTCTATTGGCCATTTGTATGTCTTCTTTGGAGAAGAGTCTATTCAGGTTTTTTGCCCATTTTTTAATTGGCTTATTTTGATGTTGAGTTGTAAAAGCTCTTTATAGATTTTTGAATATTAACCCCTTATCTGATGTATCATTGGTGAATGCGGTCTCCTCAGTGGGTTGTCTTTTCATTTTGCCTATGGTTTTCTTTGATGTGTAAAAACTTTTTAGTTTGATGTAGTTGTATGTTTTTTTCTTTTTTTCCCCTTGCTTGAGGAGATGTATCAGAAAGTATATTGCTACGAAAAATGTCCAAGATTTTGTTGCCTATGTTTTCTTCTAGGCTTTTTATGGTTTCAAGTCTAATATTTAAGTCTTTAATTCATTTCAAGTTTTTTCTTGTGTGTGGTGTAACAAGGTAGCATAGTTTCATTCTTTTGACTGTGTCTGTCCAATTTTCCCAACACCATTTACTAAATAGACTATTTCTACCCAATTGTATTTTTTTGCCTATTTCTGCACTCTCTATTCCATTCCATTGATCTATATATCTACTTTCTTTTTTAATCCTTACCTGAAGGTATTTTTTAAATTGTTTTCAGAGAGAAAGGAAGGGAGAAAGAGAGAAACATTGATGTGAGAGAGAAATATCAATTGGACACCTTCTCATATGTGCCCTGACTGGGAATTGAACAGGTAACCTGAGTATGCATCCTGACCAGGAATTGAATCCATGACTTTTCTGTCTGTAGGACGATGCTCCAACCAAATGAGCCACACTAGCCAGGGCTATATACCTTTTATGTGCCCGTACCATGCTGTTTTAATTACTATGGTTTTGTAGTATAGTTTGATATCAGCATGATTCCTCTAACTTTGTTTTTCTTTCTCCAGATTGTTGTGTCTATTTTGGGTCTTTTGTGGTTTCATATAAATTTTTGGAATATTTGTTCTAGTTCTGTGAAATACACCATTGGTATCTTGACAGGAATTGTGTTCAATCTGTAGGCTGTTTTGGGTAGTGTGGACATTTCAATGATGTTAATCCTTCCTATCCAAAATCATGGTATATACTTCCACTTATTTGTATCTTCAGCTTCTTTCTTTAGTGTCTTATGATTTTTCAAGTACAGATCTGTTTCTTTGAAAATATAAACAAGATTAACAAATGTTTAATTAGACTCATCAAGAAAAGAAGAGGACCCAAATAAAATTAGAAATGCAAGAGGAGTAACAACTCACACCAAAGAAATATTCACAGAAGATTGTAAGAAAATATTATAAACAACTATATGCCAACAAAGTGGACAATCTGGATGAAATGGATAAATGCCTAGAAATATATACTCTTCCAAAACTGAATCAAGAAGGATTAGAAAAGCTGGACAGACAGGTTACAACTAGTGAAATTGAAGCAGTAATCAAAAAATTCCCAATAAACAAAAGGTCTGGACTTTTAAACAAAAGTCCTTGGTTAAATTTACTCCTAGGTATTTTATTTTATTTTATTTGGATGTTATTGTAATGGTGGTGTTTTCTTAGTTTTTCTTTTCGATAACTCATTATCAGTATATAAAAATGCAACTGAATTTTTGGGTATTTATTTTTGATCCTGCTACTTTATTGAATTCATTTATCAGTTCTAGTAGTTTTTTTGGTGAAATCTTTAATGTTCTCTATATACAATATCATGTCACCTACAGATCATGAGAGTCTTACCTCTTCCCTTACAATCTGGATGTGTTTTATTTCTTCTTATCTGATTATTGCTGCTAGAACTTCCAGGACTATGTTGAGTAAGAGTGATAAAGGTGGACATCCCCTGTCTTGTTTCTGTTCTTAAGAAAAATGCCTGTAGTGTTTGCCCATTGAATATGAGCTGCGTGTTTGTCATATACAGCCTGTATTATGTTGAGGTATGTTCCCTCAATTCCTGCTTTGTTAAGACTTTTTATCAAATAAATATGTGCTGGATTTTATCAAGTGTTTTTTCTTCATCTATTAATATGAGCATGTGATTTTTATCTTGATTTTGTTCATGTGGTGTATCACATTTATTGCTTTCTGTATATTGTACCAACCTTGTGTCCTCAGAATAAATCCTGTTTGATCATGGAGTATGATCTTTTTAACTTATTTCTGGATCCAGTTTGCTGAAATTTTGTTGAGGATTTTGGCATCTATATTCATTAGCGATATTGCCCTGTAATTTTCTTTCTTTGCAGTGTTTTTTTCTGGTTTTGGAATTAGGATAATTCTCACCTTGTAAAATGAGCTTGGGAGTCTTCCCTCCTCTTGAATTTTTGGAAGTTTGGGAAAGGTAGATGTTAGTTCTTTGAATGTTGGGTAAAATTCACCCATGAAGCCATCCACTCCAGGTCTTTTGTTTATTGAAAATTTTTTGATTACTGCTTCAGTTTCACTAGTTGTAACCTGTCTGTCCAGATTCTCCGATCCTTTCTGAATCAGTTTTGGAAGAGTGTATGTTTCTAGGCATTTATCCATTTCATCCAGATTGTCCACTTTGTTGGCATATAGTTGTTTATAATATTTTCTTATAATCTTTTGTGAATATTTCTTTGGTGTGAGTTGTTACTTCTCCTCTTACATTTCTAGTTTTATTTATTTGGGTCCTCTCTCTTCTTTTCTTGATGAGCACAGTTAAATGCTTGTCAATCTTGCTTATATTTCCAAAAAAACAGCTCTTGATAACTTTTATTATCTATAACTACATTTTATTAAACTTTCTACAATATATATATTATTTTACTACATTATATAGGTTTTGTTCATTACCCTTTCTCACTTTAAAGCATTTTAAAAAATTAAAAAGTTGATTTCATGTCAATTTTTAATGGTAAAGAATATTTTAAATATAATTATAAAATATTATTATATATGAATCCAAGGCATTACATTTTATGAATCTATAATTATTTTCACCAGTGGGCACTTAGATTTTTTTCCCAATGAGTCCTATTATAAACATGTTCTGATATACATTGTTATACATCATATTTTGTGGTATTGCTTTTATTTCCTTTAGTTAGAGTGCAAGAAATAAGCTCAACAGTAATTTGAGAAGGAATCACATTCAAACTGAAGCAGCAAACATAATTTTTCCATAATTTCAGTTAGCCTATGTGATTTGGATACTCCTAGAATAACTGTCTATGGTTTAAATAAGACCTAACTTTTGGAGCTAAAAAGGACTCTGGTAGGGTGTATATAGTTATAGAATTCAATACAATTCTGAATGAGTATATATCAATTGCTCTATATCTTAAGCCTCATGATAAGATCAGGATTTCCTTTTTTTTTTTATTACTAAACCTCTGGTACTTAGCTCATGTTTTACAGGATCAGGAGACATCCAGCTTTAGTCTTATAATTAGTAATTTAAAATAGCATTAAAAATTCTAAGACTGCATTTAAATGACAAAAAAAAATACTGTGTAATACCAAGACCACTAGTTTTGAAGAATATGTGAGGTAGCAGTAAATCCTCAAAAAGTAACAAACTCATGACTTGTTTCTTGTTTGGTCCCAACCATCAGAATAGGTTCTCTTTCTCCCCAGCCCGGTCAACAGCCAGAGAGGGGGAGGGAAGGAACAGAGAGGAACTCATGAACTCGTAAGTTTTTCCTAATGCATCTGTACCCATAAACATTAACATCTGCTGGGACTTGGGTGGGGTAGTTCTGAAGGGAAGTTGGAGGAGAAAAGAAGAGGGACTATTGCTCAACCTTATCGTCCCTTCACTACGAGTTCTGGTTCCTCCTTTATAAAGCACTAGCAATAGAACTTTGCCCAAGATACTGTCATTTTAACACTGCTCCACAAATCTTACAAATCTTAGAATTACAAATCTTAGAATTCCCAGGAAAGGGAGCACAATTCATCCTATTCTGGCTTGGACTGAGTCATTGAGTCAGTACTGGTAGCAGTTCTAGAGCCACTTTATTATAGTTCAGGTGCTTCACAGAAAGAAGTAGTTTACATATCTCACTGTCTGGGAACAGAGCATTCAGTTCCCAAACCACAGTGACGCTGGGCAGGACCCCACATTTCTCTCTCTCCAGGAAAGCATCATGACTAAAGGTTTATCCTTTTTTTTTTTCCATGTCAGAGCTTAATTCTTCTTACTTCATACTATTTTGAGGGTTTATCCTATGTGTTTTATTATCCCAAAACTCCAATTCCATGTAGAAATGCTCTATGAAGTACCTCTTGAATAGCTTCCTCAGTGAAGTCACAAGACGGGCAGACACACCAGAACGTCTTGCCTGAGGATGTCGTGTGCACTGATGCATCTTTGTCTTCCTGTTAACCTGAATAAAGCCAAGTTTGTTGAACAAACAGTGCAGTGAGGGAGGATTGAGAGACATGAATAAACATGAATAAAGTTTGCTTCAAAAAACAGAAAGTAGTGATTACTCAGGAACACCTGTCTTTTCCAACCTATAATATTCTGTCACTCAGGAGAACGCATCCGTTCTGGCAGGTATGGGAAGATCCCAGAGCAGGCTTTGTTTGATCAGTCTGTGACTTTATGTGTTACTGAGCTCAGCCAGTCCTGTGCTAGAGGACTTAGGAAAGTCACAAACATACCAATACATATACTCAGGCACACACACACGTCTCTGTGTTGTCAAGTCAATTGAAAAGTGCTAAACTAATTTTGGGTGTAGTGTTTGATATTTGGGATGCTCTTTCTTAAACAAGGGCTGTACAGTAAATGCAATCAATTTCTGATTGGAAGGATCCTGAAATAAAGCTTAAAAATATAGGCAATCATATTTAATAGAGCTAAAATTAAGATACAACTGGAATCCCATAATATCACTGAGTAGGCAAGACTTGCCATGGATGCAGAGATGCTGTGGATGGAGAAAGGAGCAGTCGTTTGATTGAGAGACCCAAGCTAGAACACAAATGGGCTGATACTTCAAGATGGAGACATTGACTTGTGCCAAGTTGTTTCTCACTGCACAATTATTAGAGCTCTCCACCATAAGGACAGAGTTGCATGGACTGTTATATCAAACAGACTCAAGAAGTGCATTATGAATCTTATTCAATAGTAGTTTATTTCTTGCTGCCTGACACAACTAACTGGGTGGATGAAGAGTTTGGTGTGGTGACAGGGTGACAGATGCTCTGCCATCTTCAATACATGGCTTCCATGTCCCAGTCATCACCATTCCAGCTGGCCAGAGGCATGAAGCACTTGCAGGAAGTCCTTAATGAACCAGGCCTGAAACACCACATATCACATTCTATTTGCCAACGCCCAAAATTAGTTGGGAAATGGGGTTCAGCTGAGGATACAGGAAGAAAAAGAGGATATATGTTTTGGTGAGCAGCTTGCGGGATCTGTCTTTAGACTACTCTTTTAATCATATAACTTTAAATAGCATTCCTCCCACACACTGCTAAGTAATACAGAAAACAGACAATAACGGGTAACACATTGAGTGTTTAAACTGTGCTAGGTACTGTTCTATGAGCTATACATGTGTAATTTAATTCAGTTCTCACACACGTTTGAGATATGTAATGCAGTTATCCCCATATCCATACAGACGAGGCAACAAAAACCCAAAACTTCAACCCATTTTTCCAAGATGCCATAGCTAGCAAAAGACAGAGCCAGAAACCCACCTGGACTTACTCTGGAGCCTGCACCTATGAGCAAAGAGGTAGGTGCGTAGAGAGGTGGATATGTACTTCTCTCTAGACATTTGCATTCTCATTGGGAATATAAAATCAACAGGTCATATGGCCCTTTTATAGCGACACTCACTTCCTTTCCTTCCTCCCCATTTCCTCCTTAGCACTGGGCAACCACTAATCTATTCTCCATTTTTATGTTTGTGTCATGTGAGGAGTATTTTAAAGGGAATCACAGAATGTAACCTTTTCAGTTTGGCTTTTCTGATTGAGCATAATTCTTTGTGGATTCATCCAGATAGCCACATGTATCAGTAGTTCGTTCCTTTTCATTGCTGAGTAGTATTCCATGACAGAGACCTACCACAGGTTGTCTAGTCATTCATCTGTTGAAGGATATGTGAGCCGATCCCAGCTTTGGTTATTACAAATAGTTCTCCTATGGATATTTGTGTACAGTTTTTCATGTAAACATAAGTTTTCATTTCTCTAGATGGAATTTTGAGAGCACCTCAGTATAACCTAGCAAATGTAACAGTCTGGGCACCTCCCTTAGGCCTTTGCTGGTGGAACTGGGGAAATGTCAAAGTTAATTCTGTGTTGTTTGCCTGGAGTAGAGCGGTTATTGTGTCAATGCTTTCTATCTTTTTAGGTTGTTTTTTCCTGGCCATTGGCTGCATAAAGCGGACTTGCATTGTTGTCGTCGCCGCTTGCCTGAGCTCTTGGGTGCCTTCGGGTTTCTGACTTCTTTAACTCCAAGACTAAAACCCTGGGAACTCATGACCGCGCCATTCTCTGAGTCCCAAGATCCTTAATTGGTCTTTCTACCTTTCTAAGTCTTCTTATGTTTGTTTTATATATAATAGCCAAGGTTTTTACTTATACTTAGTGGAATAAATAGAAAAATATGTCTAGTTTTTCTTCCTGGAAGTGGAAGTGTTCTGACAGGCTTTTAAATATGGATTAATGTCTTCTATAACATCTGTAGAGATACCAGTATTATCATTTCTATCTACTTCACTAATTAATTCCCCTATCAAGGCATACTAAAGATATAAATGTATCCTTTCTAACATCAAGAAATACCATGTTTCTAAAGCCTCACAAAATCTCAACTACATAGCAAACATATTGGTGCTACATTTGTTTCAACTTTAAAGTTTGTATTTAAATGAGCTTGGATGGGATAGCTAATTTACTTTGAAGGAAATTCTTTCCTAGTAAAATTTGCAAGTCCAGTGAAGTCAAGACCCTTGTAAACTGAAAATACCATGAATCTATTTACTCTCAAGATGTGAGGAATGCACCTTTTTTTAAGTACATACTAGCGAGTTTCTCTTTTAGGCAGTGATCCATAATTAGATAATAGCTACAGGCTGTCAGAACTAAAATTAACATAATAAAAGATATTTACTTCAAACCCTGCTTCCTCTGCCTTAATTTAAAACTATATTTAAAGTTGGAAGATACCTTTTTTTAGACACACACATTAAGATGATAATTAAATGTTCAGAGTCTAGTCACTAAAAATTTGCAACCATTCAAGAACTGCATCAGCTCTTAGAAGTAAAACACAATGAAGGATAGAAGAAAAAATACAAAGAGTAATTAAAAATAAAGCCTTAGAGAACAACCTCTAAAGTAATGCCTACATTTAGTCCTGTTAATGAAAAAATAGGAAGCATATATTTAGAAAGGAATTTTGTTTAATTGAAAAACCACAGTCCTATTTATTCTTGAAGCCTATATTGCAACATTGTCTTATCTAAAAGGAAAACTAATTTAGAAATTCAGCTGGATATTCTCCATCAGTCAGATGCCTTTTTTTCTAATGTTCAATAACTGTATGTTATGCAGTTATGGTGGCATGTTCTGAAAATCTATAAAATACACTTGAAATTTCAAACATTATTCTTACTTTCGGTGCTGCCCAAAAGAAGTCCATAAATTAGCTAATTAAAAAGCCAGTCAAAAAGCATTATATCTAGAAAGCACTGTACACAGATGATTCACTTATCCATGTTCATTCATTTATTTAACATTTATTTACTAACCTCTTATGTACTAGGCTTTGCCAGATGCTAAAATGCCAAATAGTTAATAACTCTTACCCCTGAAGAACTCATGCTACAAAATGCAAAGAGGAATCTAGAAAACATGTTCTAGAAATGCAAACTTAAATTTCTAGAAATAAAACTTAATACCTTTACATGAGTCTGTTGTTCAAATTATTTATCTGAGGGAAGTAGACAATTACAGTGTCTTTCTCCTATTTCACTATGTCGATGCAGCCAAAACCTTATAACTGACATTGAATGCTCCTCAGAGCAATGTAACCAAAAGTGTTGTATAGTGCTATATAACATTGTGGCCTACACTCTGTTAGTATATGCCACAGAATACGTAAACACTACAATGTGCATAGAGTATATCTTCCTGATAAGCCAATTTCACTTTAATTTTGAAGGGATAATTTATATGAGCATTAATAACTAATTTTAATGTTATGTTTATATTAAAATTCATATAATATTAGGCATCTCTTGTAAATTTTTAAGATTAAAAATAAGACTTCAAAAAATCCTCATTTGTATAAGAAAGGATTTAGCTTTTGCAGATTCCTAGAAAATTACTTTTCAGTGAAAAAGTTTGCATAGGGTGCCCCTATGCAATTTTTTTCTGTTATGATTAATCCGTTAAAATAGAAACCATCAGAAAATATGGTCTGCAATGCTTTTCAATCTGTAGAACTGAATCCAATATATTTCTTATTCTTCCTGTTTCTTCCACCCCCTCCAGAATACATTATCAAACCTGCTCCTGAATTTTAACAGAAATCTAAACAAGTCATGGTAAATTAAATAAAATAATTTAGATATGTGTTATCCTCCTTCATATGACCTGTTTTATTCACTTTGTTTCTTATTTAACCCCCAGGCTCTGAACTGCATTGCTGGATGTTGTCAATGGCCATCAAAGTCTGTTTGCAATAACATTTCAGCAAAAGGAGTGAGGTCAATGCCAACTGTAAGTTTTCTATGCCATGCAATATAAATCCAGGTCACATACGAACTAAACTATGTGAGAAGAGAGCACATGGAAGGGAAACAGGAAATTATAAATCTTTATATATTTTGGGGGGAGGGAAAATAGACGTTTTATTTATTTGTATTTAAACTTATAAACCAACCAGCCAAACTGGTATTATCAAAACACAGCAAAACACAAAACATCTTTTACAAATACTTGAGTAATAAACAAATTAGGAGTTGCAGTAACGCAGCAGAAGGGGCGGAGGGAATCAGTGAAGCACACCGTAGCTTAGCCACTCGCCTGGACTGAGGCTTTTAACGAGATTTCCAGTCCCAGAAAACACGAATAATCTTTTATCATGCATCTTTGTACTTCTACTTTCTATTCTTGGGGTTGACTTTCTACATCCTAGAGTAATTCAAAATAGTATTATATTTATACCCAGAGACATCTTATATGTCTATAGCAGCCAGACTACAGAAATCTCCGATTAGGCTCATCAACCCACACCCCTACTCCCCCAAACTGGCATAACAGACATGATGAGAAGCAGCATATCAAGGTAGAGATACACAGAAAAATCCTAGGAGAAAAAAAAAAAAAATCCTAGGAGAGATACAGCCACTGTCCGAACTGAGATTGAATAATATAGGCCTGTCGTCACACTGAATGCTCCCGGTTGTATGTTCGCGGAGTCAGGCTGCATGAGCACGGAGTAATCTCGGAATAAATCCATGGTTTGCTGGCTACTATAATCCATAGGGGTTTGCAGTATGGCATCATGGCTTTCCCCAGCAGTTTCCAAGGTGGCCTCTAAACCACCAGTGGGAGTTTGCTGGCACTGGATCTGGGGCTGCGGGGATTCCTCTCCCTAACTATAGAACTGATTGTTTCAGGCTTGGGGACACCAGGTCTGGCTCTTCCAGGAATGGAGTTCCAAGATGCACTGTTCCAGGCATGGTTGCTGCAAGACAGGTTACTGCAGGCCTGCTTGCTCCACATTGAAAGGTTTCCAGCAGCACTCACCAGACATCCCTGGTGGTGCTAGGAAGAAGGGCCCAGGTGCTCTGTAGTTGCTGAGCTCATCTGAGTTACACGGTTGCGATTCTTCGGCCGGTTGTATTTCTGCCACCTCTTACACTGCATTCTCTGGTTCTGGAACCAGGTCTTAACCTGCTTGCAGGTAAGTTTTAAGATATAGGAAAGTTCTTGCTGCTGCTGGAGCCTGAGATATTTCTGTCTCTGAAATTGCTCAGTGAGTACACAGAGCTGGGTCTGTGGGAGGGTCGTTCTGATCTTCGGTTTCTTGACCTGGCCCTTTTCCTCTTTCCATGTACTACTCTCTACAGAAGTGGGCAGTATTACGCCGGGACTGGTGGAAGAATCAGGGCCGTTCTGAAAAAGCAGGTCCATGGAGGAAGGAAGGGGAGAGACAGTTTCTGTGTGGAGGGTCTCCACAGATGACATTTGCAAGGACGTGTAGCTTTCTTCAGGCTCACAAATCTCAGGAACTGGTGAAGGTTCCCCAGGACTGGATGTTTGCAGCGGGGCAGCGCAGGCTTTGGGGAGAAGCAGGATCCACGCTCATGTTGCTGAGTTGAAGCAGAGAGAAAAACACCCCAAGAGCTAGATGGTAAGATAGAAGAGCAAAGAGAAGTATGAAGATCTCCAGACGTAAAATTATCAAAATGACAGGATAAAATGAGTCATCTTTGCAGTAACAGCAGCCAACCAGCCCAATCTAGGCAAAGGTCTAAATCTTTATATTAATATCACCCTCAAGTTTGTCATAAATGGAAAAGAAAAACAACAGAAACTATCTACTGTATGACCACCAACACAGGATAATACAAACTGAGGGCATTAATAAATAATTTCCTAAAATGTATCTGTGGCCAAGTTTTAGTGCATAAATTTTTGAAGAATATAGCTTCCACAAAATTACTAATTTTCAAGTATATTATCAAGGGATTATCTAAAGGGTCTTTAGAACATAAAAATAATGTCATATATTGCATTGTTTTATAAAATCAGAATGACATCATTATGTTGAAGATAATAAAATATACTATAGGATACATCTTCAATAGGTGAATCACGACTTAATATGGGCTAAGAAAACTATTTTAAAGTCATATTTATAATAAATATAATATGTTTATATAATTAAATATAGTGGTTATATAAAAATTTATAGAAATATATATTAAATATATAGTACTTATAAGAACTTTTATGACAGAAGCATTATTTAAATATAGATTATAGATTATAATCTATATTTTATCATAATATCTTGTGTGCTTTTTTTATTATATCAAATATGAGTGGTAAGAAGGCACTTCTTTTTCTGTTCTCCTGAGGTGAACTCTCTCTCAGCCACAGCTCAAATTATTACTCACGAAGGGATGTCACGCCATTTTGTATCTTCAGCCCAGATCTCACTTTTGAAATCTAGACTCGTACTTCCACTTGTCTACTCTGCACCATTCGGTTCTTTGAAGGCACCTAAAACTCAGTATATCAGAATAAAATTCAGGCTGTCTGGCTACCCTCCCCATCATATCTTCAAACTGTACCAGTGAATGGTAAAACCTTCCATCCCATCCCCAAAGCAAAAATATCAAAATCATTTTCAGCACCCACACTCTCTCCATTATCTGCCATGTCAAGGCCATCACCAAGTCCTGCTATTCTTACTTTCTAAATATATTCTGCATTCATCTACTTCTCTGAATGCTCACTGATATTCACCTGGCCTAAACTGTCAAATTCTCTTGCCTGGATTTCCCCAATTACCTTCCAGTTGCTCTAGTTGTATCCACTCTTGCCAGCCACCTTCCCTTCGC
The DNA here is from genome assembly GCA_004026545.1 of Mormoops blainvillei. NCBI lineage: Eukaryota > Metazoa > Chordata > Mammalia > Chiroptera > Mormoopidae > Mormoops > Mormoops blainvillei. The sequence goes on from PVJD01000341.1 coordinate 87,171, forward strand.
TGCTTCTCCAATACTGTAGTCAAAATGCAATCTTATTATTCACCGCCCTGTTTAAAATACAGCAATGATTACCCTTTGTTCTTAGGGTGATGAGCAAAATTCTTATACTGGGCTACAAGGCAGCTCTGTCTCTAATTTTATCTCCACTTGACAACCCTCCGGTCACTGCACTCCAGCTGCACCGGCCTTCCTAGGTTCCGCCAGCCCACGTTGCCTTCGACCCTCAGAGAGCCTTGCTGCTTCGCCTCAACCTGCAACACTCTCCCACCTCCTTGCCTTGTCACACACTGAGCTTCCTTCGGATCCTCAGGACAGTCACTGCCTCTTCGGGTAACCTTCCTTATGGTCCTTTATCATGTAATTTAACATTTATGAATGTAATTCTTTGATTAACCTCTGTCTCCTGGAGGACAGGGGACATCTGACTTTGCTCCCATTGCATGCCTCGCACCTACTAGAATATCTGGCACATAATGGACACTCGAGATACTCGCTGAAAACATGAATGTATGAAGAAAGGTAGGGGTGAAGTGAATAATTAAGGAATGCCCACTCCACATTTATGTACATTTTATACCTAGTTTCCATAAGCCCATACAGCAGATGGAGAAATTGAAGCTCAGAAAAGTTAAAGGGCCTTGCTTAAGGTCAAAGTTAGTAAGAGGTTTGTTAGGGTTTGTGCTTAAGTCTCCTTACACCATGTCCACAATCCTTACGGGGTAGGCATTTTTTGTTTCTAAGTGCCCTGCATCCATCTACCTTGTTGTACTAATGTTACCTCTAATTTCCCCTGGAATAGGGCTTCTTCTCTCTCACTCCATGTGCTTCCATAAGGCTAAAATAACTCCTGACAAAGGAAGAAAGAAAGAGGCTTTAAACAAATTATTTATATAATATTTATATAATTATATAACTATAAATAATTTTTAAGTATGTGTAATATGATTATATATAAAATTGTCTGCATTAAGAGTTATTTAACATGATAATCATCAAAAATTAATGTTGATTATTTCAGAGTATGAGATATAAGGTGATTTTTAAAATTAGACACACTTTTAAGTTTTGTTTGACTTTTTAAAAATGTAGATATGCTATTTATATAACCAGGGTAAAAAAGAGCACAAAGAGAAATTTATATATATATATATGTAAATTTGGAGGGTAAAATAATGGGGGGATACTGAGTATTTAGAGGTTCTAGTTTGGATAGTAAAGCCCACTCAATAGCTAAGATACCACTATTGCTGCCCGAATTTTACTTAACATGCACCATCCCTTCCTCCCTTTGCAATCGTGTCTCTGCCAAGATACACATGTGTTGAACCAAGAGTCAGTGTTTTTCCTACAAGTTTTTTAAAACTAATTTATAAAGTTTTATTCTTGTCATCCTGAACCCTATAATCATTTTTATGTTTTTCTGTGACTTCTTAAGTGTTTCCTTACTCTTGTGTTTGCAACCAAAACTAGTAATTATATGTGAAAATTTATAGAAATTAAAAATTCTTTAGCAGACAGGATCAAATACAACTGAAGAAAAACCAAACAACTTTGGAAATGAGCAAAAGTAATTCTGATACATTCTGTCTTGCAGATTAATTCATACTAATGATGATGAATCTCTAAGTAAATAAAAAATAAACTGGAAATTTACTTTTGAGAGATAATGATTAAAATATGAGAAACTCTTTGATTTGTGAACATGACAAGAATTGCTTTTTATTTTAACAATATCCTAGTTCCTAGCGTAATACCAGACATATAGTAAACTTTTAACAAATGCTTGTTGACCAAATGAACAGAAGTTATTAGTAAGTGTTAAAAATAACTGAAGATTACTAACAATTTCCTTATGCATAGCTTTGTATAGTGACTTTCAAAATTTTCCAGATAAAAAGTAATTATTGTTCAAATATTAAGAAAAGAGAGACTTCCATTTTTGGCCAAGATGGTACCCAAGGAATCACATTTACTCTGCTACTTTTTTATACAACTGAAAGAAAAAACTTATATGGATAACAGCTCTCAAACATTGGACAATAGGCAGTGTAAAACCAGGATCCCTAAAAGAGGGGATACAAATGATGTGAACCCTATTTTTGTACCAGGTAACTACCTGGAAGTGTTCCCAGGATTTAAAGCAGGGAAAGGGAATGTAGATTGAGTTTTGTGGTCTTCTTGAGTCAAGATCCAGTTCGGATTCCATGGAGGCCAAGGAGATTAGAGTTCTTAGGGCCAAGTACCAAAGAGGACACAGCCATCATGAGAGAGAGCCCCAGAGACCTACAGAGTTTCCCCCACCCCATGCTGGGGAAAGAACCTCTGGAAAAGATCAGGCAGAACAATCCTCGCAGCTCACACAGACTAGAATAGTTTGTTTCCAGCAGCCATAGTGGAAAAACCTCATAATTCACAGAGTGCAGAATAGAATGCCCAGCTATTGCCTGTTGCCTTAGTAATGGTGGAAAAATCAATCCTAGATTAAAGACTTCTCTGAACCTGCCAGACAAAGCTTAAAAGCAATCCTTGAGAGGATCAAGCTCTTTCCAAGTAACTTAACCACATGTCACAGATCAAAGCTTAAGAATATTAGCGTTAGCACCTGCACACATACAAACACACATGTATCGCAGTGCCCGTTAAGGTGAAATCTTGACTATCTGGAATCCTATATAAAAGTATAGGCAAGCAAAGAAGCAGGATAATATTTCCAGGAGTGAAGAGAAAAGTCCATTAATTGAAACAGATCCAGAAATGACACAGCTGATGGAATGCGTAGACAAGCGTATGGTGGGAGTCATGAGTTATTAAATTACAGTTCACCCTTAAACAACACTTCTTTGAACTGTATGAGTCCACTTATACTAGGATTTTTGTTTTACAATAAATACAGTTAGCCCCTCCTATCTGCTGGTTTTTATAAACCACAGATCAAAAACAACACTTTTTCATTCCCAACTGCAGATTCCCAGCAGCAGATTGAAAATACTGTTTTCTATCCTTCATTGGTCGAATCTGTGGATGCAAAGGGCCAACTGTAGTTAAGTTTGGGGGAATCAAAAGTCATATGTGAGTTTTTGACTGTGCCAGGGTGGATGCCCCTTACCCTCTCAGCTGTTCAAGGGTGAACTGTATATTTCATGGGTTCAAGAAAGTGCAGGAAAACATAAGCATGTTAAAGAGAAACATGGGAGATATAAAAAGACTCCAATTGAATTTCCACAGAGAAAAAATTCAGTGTCTTAGAAGAAAACCTATGCAAATTATCTTATGAATTTTTTGGTCATAAATATGGAGATTTTGTCATTTATCATGAAATGCCCTTAAAGTAATTGAGCCAAAGTATGTGGTAAGGACAAATTTTCCTTTTTTTGATCCCTACCATTTATCTTACTACTCTAATCTCCCTTCTGCCTATTTATTTATTTATTTATTTATTTATTTTTGTCTTGTAAGCCCCTTGAAGACTCATCTGCGCAGAGAGAAGGGTCTTGGTGGATCCGCGTTGAGGGACTTGTGCTGCTCAGACAGCCTCTGGGTGGTTGTGTCGCAGGTTTTCTTGGTCATTGCTCACTGTTCTGCCACCCCTTCCCTTGGAAGCATCTCCTTCCCTGCTTGCCCATGCATAATGGCATAATGGCTTCCAAGGAAAATGATTTGTGGGAGAGAAGAACATAAAACATCAAATTACTGTTTTCAAACTATGCTCTCAGTCACATAGTGGTTTGATTACAAAGAACGTTCACAGCCAGTTCTTTAATATAGAGCTATACCAGAACGACAATCTGTAAACTGTTCACATTGGAGTCTACCACCTCCTATGGAGCTCGGTGGAGAATCCTCTCGTTTTCCTCCTGATTGTATATGAAATGTGTCACTCAGGAAAAATCTTGCTGTAGATTATCACCAGCTATAACCAACCCTCTGGTAATTGTTAAGGAATGGGATTAAGTAACATTTTGTTTATTTACTTACGAAAATACTATTTTCCCTGCCAAATAAATTATGTTTTAATTGGTTTGAATTCAAGTTCATGCTCTCAGCATTGATATTTCCTTTGCTAAAAGATGTAACTTCTTCCAAAGTTCACATGTTATTTTAAGAAATAACAGAACCTAACTCTAGAGGATTCTGCCCTTAATATGACATGTTAAGGGATATTGGCTTACATTTTACTTTTAAGGGGTTTTAAGCATTTCACATCTAAACCAAGATTGTTCTATTGAAATATGTCTAAGAGAAAAACAAATATATTGTTGAGTGATTTATGTTTTATGATAGATACATTTATGGAAAGACTTTTGAAGAATGAACTAGTTTGACGCACTTTGGCATCAGCAATTAAGCTTTGACTATAATGGATGAGTTTGTGAGTTTTAGAACTGTTTCACATGGAAAAGACAAAGATTTTCTTTCATTTTATAGCTAATTGTAAATAACACAGAGTGTTTCTTTATCTCTTAGAAGTCAGTGATACAAATTAAAATAGAATTTGGCCTAAAAATTTCAAAATGGTTACTATGAGCAATGAAACAATTATTGCTTCTTAAAATGATTTGTAAATGAATGCTTTTATGGCTAAATCCCATTAACTAAAGACCATAAGATTTTTAAAATGACTGATAATTGACCTGTGTTTTATTCAGGCAAACTACATTCAGGTTTAACTATTCATTTGGATCATGAAAATGACTATAAGAAACACCTAACTTACAAAAAAAAAAAGTTTAAACAAAGTATTAAACAAAGTATGCCCAACAATACTGTTTTTCAAGTAAGTTAAATTCAACTAACATTTATAGAGCATTTAACAAGTGCACAGCATTGTACAAAATCTACATGATACGCAAAGATGACAAAATATATTTCCTGCCACTGAGACCTTAAAATATATCAAGACAGACAAACGAATTATTTTTACAAGGTAGAAATAATGAATATATGTAATAAAACATTTACTGAAAATATTATATGTATGAGAGTACATATATTACATACATGTACTTTGACAGGTGTTTTTTAAAACTACATTAATGTACTTGGTCTTCCAACAGTCCTAGGAAATAAGCACTCAGTGTTTCTGCTTTGTTAGTGGGGATACTGAAGCTTTAAGTTAAATGACCGAAGGTCAGAAAAGTGAGAGGCATGACTGGAATTAAGGTAGAGAATTTGTAGAGATCTGAGCAACCCCTACAGGTCCCCGTACACTGAAGGTACAAAAGAATGGGATGTGAAATCTAATTATACAAATTCGAGTGCATAGTGTAGCTCTGTTTTTCACTGGCTGTATAAATAGAGTAAATAGTCAAACCTTCCTGAGGTATATTGTCTGCAAGTCTAAAGTGCTGATTTTATTAGCTATTGCTTGAGGCCGTTATGGGGATTACATGGTTTAATATTTATAACGAATCTAGTGTAGTGTCCTACACTTGGCTCCTCCCTCAAAAGATTACATTTATTTTTATTTTGTATTAGGAATAACAGTAACACCAAAATAACAATAGCTCAAACACTCAGGTAAAATTTTCTTCTGTAAAAGAAAACCAGGGTTAGAAAGTCGAGGACTGCTGTGGCAGTTTTATGAAGTCACCGTATACCTAGGCTCTTCTATCTTTTTGTCATATCATTTTTGGTATGTTGATTCCATACTTAAGGTGACCTCACGATCCCAAATTAATGCTGGAGTTCCAACCATCTCACCCACAATCCAGGTAGCGGAAAGGGGAATAGGAGAAAGCAAAGGAGTCTACCTCTAAGGTCCCTTTAAAGGGTTTTCCTGGAAGGTTCTCACAAAACATTTACTCTCACACATCTAAACCGGATCAGTCCCACAGCCCCAAGCTGTCTGGGAAATCTTTGTTATTATTTGAAATGGCCCTATAGACAGCTAAAAATTGACATTCCATTAGTAAGAAAAGAGAGGAGTCACTTTCTCTCATGACTCTGATGAAAACCCATTAAATAAAAATAATTTAGAAGACTGAGGAAAGAAAACACTAGATCCAGTTCTCGCTTCCTGGTGTGAGAACATACTAACACACCCTCATGCAAAGGAAGAGCATGCTCTCTTCTGTAAGCACAGGGTCTGACACTGACCCTTGCATAAATAAATTACACAGCCCGCAAAGATGGCATCAAAGGTAAGAATTTCTTCAGAGAACAATATAGCTGGCATTCTCACAACCTTGACTAAATAAATTAGGTGCCATCAATCAGCCTTGGAGTAAAATTTGTAAGCAACTGACAGGGAAAAAAAGAAAAAGCAGAATGAAAGTGAGTCAGTATGATTTCAGTGGCCAACTCAGAATTAAACATGAAAAAGGTAAATCATGCCTTCTATTTGCTGTAATTAACTCTTTTGACAATTGTGCCTACTTGGTCTAAGTGTTTGGGAAAGGAAATGATAATTTCCAGGAATTACTATTCCAAATATCCAGATAAGGCATTTCCCTGGGCAACTTGAGAGGTAATTCCAGGAAGGTACAGCAGGAGGAGCCCATGGGACAGTGAGGCCTGCTTGCAAGTCTCAGCCTACAAACTACCCCTCCCCATTTCACCAACTGTTTGCCGCTGTTCTGACCATTGGAAGGAAATAGAGTGGTCTCCACTCAGAGGGGTTCTAAAAAGCCCCTGAATTCTGCTCAGAGAACTGGATTCATGTCCCGTCTTCCAGACAAGCCAGCCTGCAACCTTTGGCACAGTTGCGCATTTTAAGTCTTGATCCATTCATCTATAAAGCAGGGGTGATATTAATCACACCTACCTCGTGCAGTTATTTTGCGGACTAAGAACTTGGGAGACTACTTTATACTTAGTAAACAGGCAACAGATATTAGTCAGTCTGCGCCTTGGGGTCATATTGATGCATGGTGGAACCCATTTACTAGCTAAATAACGAAAAAACTTTTAAGTCTCGACTTCTTGAGTCTCTGGCACCTAGAAAGTTCTACATGAAATGTAATGATTTTTGTGATAATTACCATATTTAGTATTTATATTTTATATACAAGTTCTCAAATAACGAAGTTTCGTTATAACGTTAATGAGGAAAAAGAATCGATTCTCTGTTGGACCACTGTCCACGTGGAGCTGGTATGTTCTCCCCATGTCTGAGTGGGTTTTCCCACGTCCTCTGGTTTTCTCCCACAGCCCAGAGACGTGCGCCTGAGGTTACCTGGAGGGCCCACGTCGTCCCAGGCTGCGGGGTGTGCCCGTGAGCGTGACCGACCCTGCAGGGGAAAGGCGTTCTGTTTAGCCTGGCTCCTGCCCTCCATCTGGGGCAGCTGGGATCAGCTCTAGCCACTCTCCACTCTTCACTGGAAAAAGCGAGTTGGAAAATAACTAACTCCTTTACTTGTTTTTATTAATTGTTCTTAAATGTATAGGTAGCTCACATTTATTTCAATGTTTAATATTAAAAGCATTTTGGGTCTTTATTTAGAATTGTGTGGTGTTTTTGCGATCAGAAATATTCCATAGGGACTTAGCTCATTTATCTCAATTGGCACGTGTGTAAAGAACAATGAAGTCTTCTCAATTTGAGACCTGAAAATTTTCTCTTACACATTATTTAACTGCAAGTACACTTTATTATAATATCCTAATGAACTAGTTTGCTATATTTCCTTCTGTCTTTATACCCTCAAGTGATGAAGACTAAGACATATTATTTAGAGGGCAGATATGCATTTGACTTTGTCAAAAGCCAGTGTAATGTTAGATGCCTGCACCCTAGACCTGGCACAAACTTCTCTCTTTAAATGACAATACAGAATGTTAAAATAAGCCTGGACCTGTAAAGCTTATTTTTTGATTCCATTAGAATGTGCAAAACTCATTGTATTTAAGCTGCAGTCTCAAATGGGATCATCTTTTATCTGCCAAAATTTAAAGACTCCAGACTTCTGAATTCCAGAAATGAGTTCACTGACATAAATATTTGGAAAGCGGGTAAATGCATTTTCCCAAAAAGGGAATAAATCTACCACAGGAAAATTAGCCAGGGAGGGGAAAGATTACTCTTAGAAGAAGCACAGTTGGGCCTATACACAGCGCATTAGTCCATGATGTGTTTCGTGCACCCGATAGTCAGAAAAGGTACAGTTAGGCCAGGACTCTGCCGGCGAGAGTGTTAAACAGCTGTTGCCAAGGCTGGCTGTTGGTGGCTATTGATTCTCTGCTTCTGTTTTTCATGTGGGCGAAACACCATTCCAAGACCAATGGCATGTTTTTATGATAAAAATCCAGAATTATTTTTCAGATGAAGTATAAATTCAGAAATTGGTAACTTACTTTGGTATCAGTGAAAGCCTACTATGGTTAGAATTGCAGTTTCAAGGTAAGAGTTCTGCTTATGCACTAAATCTGAAACCCAGGAGCGGACAGATGACAGGCGACGTCTTCTAACAGGGCTCCTTTCTTTCTACAATTTTAGGTCAACTCCTCATCCATAGGTATTGCCCCAAAGCTGCAGTTCCCAAATGAAATGTGCTAGAACTATTTGGATGCAAATCAAATTCATATCCCATAGATTTCTTCAATCTCGTTTTCAACAGACACTCGGAACATAAGCCATGCAAATGGAACCCCGTAACTTGGAAACATCACCCATTTATAGATTTTTCCCTTGCCCAAAAAACCATGCCATCCTTTCCCTAAAGAAGGTTTTCATCAAGCACAGGTGGCTGTCAGAAGCAGTTCTTGAATAGTCTATTCACATATTTTTCCAAGAAAAAAATCACTCACTATTAAAACCTTTTATGAAACAGCCTAATAACCAACACAGCATTTATACAAATAAATGTGACATCGTTGGTGTAGTAGAAAAAATATTGGGTTTGAATTATGAAAATTGTTCAAATTTTGCCTCTGGTTCTCACAGGATTGTAAACTTGAACTAGTCTCTTTGTTCCAGTTCTTTGTTTATTAATTTAATCACTGAGTGCCTAATATGTTCCAATCACTATTCTAGGCTTAGCTGTACAGAGGAGAAATAAAGACAGAATTTCCTCCTCCTTTGGAGCTTATAATCATGAAGACAAGAAAGACATTTAAGAAATATAATATCATGTAATGGTAAATGTCATTAATAAAGATATAGCAGTGTAAAGAATCACATCATAGCAGGTGGCACTTTTGACAGGGAGGGAAAGAAAGGCTTTTCTGAAGCTGAAATAAAGAGATGAGAATGTCTAGGGGAAGAATACTCTAGGAACTCCAGGAATAGGGAATAGCACAATATACATCCATGTTTTAGGACAAGCAAGAAGTCCTGTCTGGCTGAGGTAGGTTAAGTGAGAGGTATCGGCAGGAGACTGGAGAGTGGGTGTCAAATCAAGTGGGTTCTGGAGACTAAGTGAAGAATTTAGATTTCATTCCAAATGCGCTGAAAGGCCATTGGAGTGGCCTGAGTGAGTGGCATTCCTAAAGGATCACTGTAGGAAGGATCACTTCACTGTGTGAAGAATGGATTTTTGAGGTTGACATGGAAACCGGGGGACAGGGATTCATAAAACAAAAGATGTGAAACTGCTGTGCTCACTTCCTGTCGATGCTTAAGTTCATTAGAGCTGAGAGTGAAGAATGAGCTGAAGCATGGTTTCACGGACAAAGAATGGTTTCTTTGTCCATGAATTCAGCTGTCATCAAGCACTTGTCTATATTCTTGTGGTGTTACCACAGGACCTTTCAGTTCTTGGGTCTCGGTGGTTTTCCGAGCAAGGTGTTAAATACTCCCGAAGGCTGTTTTTGTAATTCTGGCTGTGCTCTGCCCTGTCCCTGCTAGGGGGGACTACTACCCTAAGTGATTTTTTGTAAATGAATGTCATCCCTGGATAATCCGTACCCTGCTCCTCTCTGAACTTTATCTTCTGACCAATCAGAACTTGCTTTCCCCACACTCAAGTGAAGCATGTGGTATAGCCCAAAGTTATTAGCTTTGTTAAGGCACAATGTTCTGAAGGATAATGCATAGTATTTTGCCTACGCTAGCAATAGATTTTGGTTCCATTTTTCAGTTCAGTTTCATGTTGCCCAAGAATATAAAAAATGTAGGATCCTTTTTAGAAATTGATTTTAATTACATAGGAAATGCAGAAATTCCTTTTTTCTTAGTTAAAAAACAATGAAAATATAACAGATTAGACTAAGTCACTCCTAAACACTACCTGTGGTGTTAGTCTCAACTCTGGGTTGGTCTGTATCCTTTCACAACTTTTTCTGTGTCTGCATTTTCATAGAGTGTGCCATGCTGTGTTATATAATTCAGTGTTTGTTCTTCTTTTCACATATTTATGTGTGTGGTATACTTCGGTGAGTTCTTTTTCTTTTGCATATATAAAAAGTATCACTATGTCATGCTAAAAATCTCATTGTGCTTCTAATAACACATCTACCAGAACTTTCTAGGAAAAATGTGTATTTATTTCTTTAATCATTGCAATACATTCTATGATATAAATATATCATAAATATTCAGTCATTTACATTTTGGTAACAAAGTTTCTCTTTTGTTTTCCTATTCAAACTAAGACTACAATAAACAGCCTTTTATATGGCTACTTCTTCACATGAGAACATTATGTCTATTAATCTGGAATAGAGTAGATTCCAAAAATAAAATTGCTACATGTATTTTGATTTTAATTAGATAGTATAAGTTGATCTCAGAGTAGAACTAATTTAGTCTTATAAGCAGAGTATTTACCTATGCACTGACCAAGACTCGATCTTACTATTACTTACTTACTTACTTACTCATTTATTGCCATTCTAACAAGTGAAAAAGGACTGTCTCATTTTTGACCTAAAGAGTTTCCCTTATTCCTAGAAAACTTGGATGGCTTTTCATATTCTTATTGACCATTTGTAATTCTATATTTGTCAAGTATCAGTTTAATTCTTTAATAATTTTTTTTTCTGTTATACAGGGTCTGGCAGCAGTAACGCCTGTTTGAGTGTGGTTTGTAGGGTAATAATATGGGTGTAATAATTTATAGTTTTAGTTTGAACATTTCACCTAAAATATCATATGGTGTGCTTGAGTGTGATATTGTTATGTTATGGAATTACATGCTTACAATTTTGTAATAACAGATTTTGTAATAAAAATGGGGGCATTATTTATGCTGGGCCCTGTATTTGTAAAAGTTATTTATATGTATTAAATAGTACTTCTTTGTTATATATCCAGCTAATATTTTCTCCTGCATTATTTTTCTTTTAACAATTCTAGAATGACTTTTGTCATATGAAAGCTTTAAATTATTATTTAAAGAATCGAATTTATTATTTTCTTTTATGGTTCTTTCATTATAACTATGATTTTTATTTTTAAAAGCTATCCTTATCCAAATTAATATGTACATGTTTTATGTTTGCTTCTTATATTTGTCAGTTTATTTATTATTTATTTATTTACCTATTTAGATTTAGATATTTGAGTCATATCAGACGCATTTTTACTAATAGTAAGAAGTAAAGGTCTAAAAATAATTTTTCAAATTAAAAGCTAATTATCTCAAAATTATTTTATTGGATTGTCCACTCTTTTTGCCCAGGTTAAAAAATTTTACCGTGATTATATGCTAGATTTCCATATACACATGTATCCATTATCAGGTATTAATCTGTTCATTGATCTAATTACCTTCTCGTTGCCCCTCTCCCTTTCTTTAACCTCAGACTCCTCATATACAATTGTGTTAGTCTTTCTTGGGTTGCAAGTGGTGGAAAACTCAATTGAAATAGATGAACAATTAGAGGAATTATTCCAAAGGCCAATGAACTGAAAAGTTACTGATAAAGTCCAAAAGTAGGATCAGATTCAGGCCAGACCTGGTCTACTGCCTCATGTGATGTTACCAGGAAACAGCTCCTTAGCTACAAAGAGCTCTTTCTTTCAGTTTCACAGCTTTGCTTCATCAGAGCAGACTGCATTGTTGGAAGCCCCTACAACCGTGCAAGAAGCTGGAAAGAAAAGTCTGTGACCAGAATTTTCAGAGAAATTCTCTGAAGTTTGCTGTGACTGAATCCCTGAAACAAATTATTTTAGATGGGTTAATGTGAAATGCTTGTGAGATAGCTAAACGGATGTATTAAGTAGGCAATTTGATATATGAGTCTGAAGCTTAGGGGGACACTTTGGGCTAGAGATATAAATAAATCTGGGATTCATTCTGGGTTTATATTTTACAGATGAAATATTTGGCTGTGGAAATAGATAAAATCTAGGAAGAGAATTTAAAGAGAAATCAAAAGAGAGCCTAAGACTTAGCTTCGAGGAGCTCCAGGCTGTAGAAAGGAGAGCATGTTGTAAAAAAGCCTGAGTGCGTGCCCCCGTGAAACAGAAGTTAACCTAGGAGAGTGTGATGCCAGAGTCTTGGAATATAAAGCAGATAATCTAAAATATGAATGGGCATTCATGAGCACCCAGACAAGAGGCGCAAACAGAAACGAACTAATTCACACGTGGACACTGATAGACATTCCTTTCAAATTCATGATAAAAGTATGTTAGGAGGCACCTCGATGCATTTGGTGATGCAGCATAACTCTGGAATCATACAGACCAGTGACTGTTTATTTGGTCAAGTTTCTCGATTTCTTGAAACTAACGCCATGTGTTAAGTGCGACTGTTCTGCTTCGTAGGGTTATTGTGAAGATGGATTGTAAGAGCTATGTGAAGCCCTGGTAGGCATTTTATTCTCCTCACTAGGACTAGGAAATGAAGCTGAGAGGGGATTTATTTGTGGCTTACAATGGGGAGAGTCACTCTGCATATCCATGTTTAGACTGGTTTGACCAAAAGGCTAACAATTCTCTCATCCCTACAGTAGGGTTTCATTGAGGATATGGCTTGTCAGAAGCTATTTACATGACAAGGACATGGTCTGGCCTAGCTGTTCCTTCTTGATCATTCGATATCTTTACTCCTCCTGTTCCTCTCACACACACACACACACACACACACACCCCCCAAATGGCTTGAGCAGTCCTTTACATTTCAGTGTGATATTTAATCATTCCAGTCACCTCTAAAGGAGCTGCAATGTCTATCCCTAGGGAATGTCTTCTACATCTTAAGTATATGCCTGAGTTTCTCTTGACTCCAGCTCATTTAGACATTGCTTCTCCAACTCAAAACTACTGTGGCAGTGTTTTATAGTCCTCGCTCTTTTAATAATTGCTTTTCTCAATGACTTCATGCTTTAGTAGCCTTCTAGGGCATAGATGGTGCTTTGAGAAGTAATCTAATCTTCCATCACTTTGATTTACTTCACAACTCCAGGGTTACAAGATATTTTTGCTCGGACTTAGCCCTGTAGAAGAGTTTGACATTACAAAACTCTGAAGGGTATATTGTACGAAACAATGCTGTCCTCAGTGCAGAGATCAGTCAGATGACCCAACGCGTCTCCCCAGCTTCTAGCTTCTATGATATCTTACAGTATGGAATCTCTTCGTAACATAATAGTCCTTTATATGGAGACATGAATATATCATCTAATTATTTATTTCCATTTTAAACCACAATGTAGCTTCTGATTAAACCACACGCTGAAGTTAGAAAGCAGATGACCAAACTTTAATATCTGCGTTAGTCCTTTCATTAAAAGGTAGAATTAAAATTGATGAGATAGATACATTTTTTTCTTCTGTAGGCAATAAAAACACAGAACAGGAACGCATGGTCCTCTTCTTCTAAGTCGTATTTATTTTTCATCAAAACCTTTCACCCATTTTAATTTGTTCTAAAGTCAGTAACTCATCTAATGTCTTTTGTTTCAATACATCTGTCCCACCTGCTCCACTAGATAACGGTATATGAATAATGTGCTGCTTTATCATGATCAAGGCTTAGTTATATCTAGCATTTTGTATTTTTAAAGGTATTTATCATTGTTAATTACAATGATATAATTGGAAAAAAACAAATTTGACTAACTTGGGTGGACTTTTCTTGCCAACAGTTTAATTTTGTTAATATTTTCCAAGCAGTTTAAGAAATTTTTAATTCATATTTTGAAAAAATTATATTTACTTTTTGACTTGTTCTTTTATATATTAACAGGGAGGAAAAAATACTAGATTCCCTTCATTGCTAAATGGTATATAAGATCTGTGAAGAGGGTCCATTTACCCCTTAAGTACCACATGAGACAAGTGTTCATCATAAAATCTAGTCCCTAAGACAGCCCATGACAGATGGTGACAGGGTTATATATATAGCCATGAATGGTAGTTGATTATTGGATGATTTCCATTCCATCGAAGTTGTAAAAGGAAAATGATTTATCATAGATAATTAAAAATGCTATTATGTGTTGTAAATAATTTTAATAGACTATTTTTTAGAGCAGTTTTAGGTTAACAGCAAAGTTGAGTAGAAGTCAAAGATTTCTTATTATTAACTTTTTATACCAGCTGAGATTGGGACTGTCAAAAATGTGAAATCAAGGCTACTTTTCTAATTGAACTGAATTTAGTAAATTTATTCAAGAACAAAGAAAAGAATAAAGGTGGATATAAATACATGGCAGCATCGGCGGGAGGTCTCCCTGTCCCTCCTTGTGCACAGGTGAGGCATGTTAACCTGTTCGGCAGTTCGAGTACAGCAAGTAGCCAGCCTCAGCCTTGGGCAGGTGGCTAATTTATTGAGAGCTGTGAACAAGAGTGAGAAAAAGGACTAGACTAGTTCAGTTCAGGGGAGCAAAGGAAGGTCTTCAGAGGTTGTGAGAACCCAACATCAGAATTTTAACACTTCCAGATCATTCCAGACAGGGGTATTTCAAGTAAATGTTTTATAAATCATTCCAAAGTTCTCTATTTGCAACCACCTTGCAAAAAGAGAACTTCCTATCATTCTGAACAAAGTACATCTGTGAAAGGCCTCAGGCCTTTAATTAAGCCTCCTTAGGGCCTTGAACCTGAGAGCAGATGTATTCAGTAATGGTCAATAAGACTCACTAAGCAGGGTGTTCCAAACTTTTGGCATCTTTGGGCCACACTGGAAGAAGAAGAGTTGTCTCAGGCTACACATTAAATACATTGGGACACGCAATCACAAAAAAAGTCTCATAATGTTTTAAGTAAATTTATGATTTTGTGTTAAGCTACATTCATAGCCATCCTGGGCCACATGCAGCCCATGGGTAGCAGGAAGGACACAGACTAAAGGTGAAAGGATTAGGTAAAACAAAACAAAACAAAAACACCCTCATAGACACAGACAACAGTGTGGTGATTACCAGAGGCAAAGGGGGTAGGGGAGGTAAAAGAGGGTAAAGAGGAATTAATGGAGTTGGAAGGAGACCTGGGTTGGGGTGGTAAACACACAATATGATAGACATATGATATTTTATAGATTTATACACCTGTACCATATATAATTTTATTAACCAAGGTCATCCCAATAAATTTAATTTAAAAAAAACTCACTTGATCCTGGGCTCCCTTTTCACTTTGACATTAAGTATGATATTTGAACAACGTGAAACCCAACAGAACTGCCCATGGAACCCTCACAACCCGCCCTGGGAAATCACGGACGCTTGGTACTCAGACTTAGACCAAGACGGTCGGCATTGATGTGAACTCACGTTATTGCCTTTTTCTTTACCATCACCACAATTCTAACATGAAACAGTTCCCTACTCTTGATTGAAAAAGTACTTAACTGGAATTGATTAGTAGTCTAATTTTTCTCTTCATTTTACCTGAGTACCATAAAACTTCTCCCCATTTCTTACTCAATTTTTGAGGCATAAAATGGCATGAGAAATGGCAAACCTGAGCACCAAAAACCCATCTTCACAGTGTCTAGCTTTAGACATAAAAATGACCAGGTCGTCAAAGCAAGAAGTTGCGTTTCAAGTTGCTCTTTCTTAAAGCAACTGTCACTGTTACTACTTGTACAGTAACCTAGAGAAGATTAGTGTCAAATCCCTCTGTTTTTTAAAAGCACAGTAATGAGGCACTTTAAATAACCTTGTAGTATGTCCTAAAAAATAAGTAAAAGTAGTACACCTCTACTGCCTGCAAGTTCTTTGCATTTGTGTTGATTTGTCACATTTTCCTCTTGACTACCTTGTTATCGCTACTCAAATCATGGCATATCTATTAAAATCTATCATGTATGTATATAATGAGTCACCAAAAAAGTATTTCTAAGGTGTAAATTTGATTGTGTTAGTTCTCTGTACAAACTTCTTCAGTGGCTTTTCTCCATGCCTACAGTACTGTATTAAATCCTAACACGATTTTTCCAACTAAAATTTGAACCCAATCCACCTCTCTGATCTTACAGTCTCCTTTCCACAGTTCATGTATCCTAGACAGCTGACAACTGTTTCTTTTCCAAACTTGCTCAGGCCCAATTCATCTCTGCTTTGGCTTAAACTCTTTTTTCTGATTTGTAATTCCCTTTCCCATTGCTGTACTTCCCAACATCAACGTCCCTACATATCACTGCTGTCTCTTAAAATCTAACATCACCTTAAGTTTCTACTTAAGTATCACCTTTTTGAAACCCTCCCTCCCTGAGGCTATCCCACTAGAAGTAATATCTTTATCCCTTGGGCTGGCATAGCAGTTGGTTGGTGCCTCTGTGACATCATTTATCACTGCACGGCTTTGTAATTATTTGTGTACATGTAAGGTGGCCATCAATACAGACCCTCATCTCATAAAGAATGTCATCGACAGTAGGCCCTCCCTGACCTTGCCTTGAATTTAATTGACTGCATAATTAAGAGCTAAGCCTCTTAGACTATATTAACCCTCTGAAAGACTTTGGTACAACGTTAAAATAATATTTCTTCATTGACGTACTTGAACTTTTTCAGAGTCTGTTCTCGGCATGTTCAGAGGCATGTTTGGTAGCTGATAGTGTAAGAAAGATGTCCAACTCAAATGATTAAATAAGCATTAAAAAAATCTGTAGTGACAAAGAAAGCCTAGTATAAAGGCCAACTCTGAAGATAACAGAGCTGAATAAAACAACTAAAACCCAGTATAATTAGAGTTTAATAAGAACCACTTTCTACAAGTTCAAAAAAGTACTACAAAATTTATGCCCTATTAGTGAGTAAAGGGAACGCCAAGACACGTCCATTGCCACCAGCCTCTCAGTCTAGCTTTCCCACCCTGTTCACCCTAATTTCCTGAGGAAACGCATATAATATGAGCTTCCCTGATACTATTTGGCCCCATCAGAAGGTGGGAAGCCTTGCAAAACTTTCAGATGTTCCTGATAGAATCAATATCTGCATAGCAATTTTGCTGAGACTTGCCAATCTGTTAGAACCGTCGTATCTTGGGCCCCTTTAGTAATTATCCAGCAGCTTTCATTCAGAATATGATTCTTCTCTTTCAATTCACTTATGCCAAAAGCTAAAGCTAGCAGTCTGGGAAAATTCCCACTGTCGTGAAAAGCATTATGGCCTACACTTTAGCCTTGAAAGGTTTTACCTCCCCATAAAAGCTTGCCCTGTGTCTAACTTCTCCTCAAGCCCTTTGGGGAGCATAATGCCTATTGTTTATATTTCCCCCGCTGAGAAGCCATCTCAGAAATATTAAGGAGATAAGAGTACCTATAAAAGCCCTTAAGATACTCTTTCATTTAGAGCAAACAATGGACTATTTATTTGCCTTATCTGAGGATGGGTGTTCCCTTCAGTTCATTAGAAAAGGCTAGGGCAGAGGAAATTTACACAAGGGACTCTGGGCCTCCCAAATCTCCTAGGAAGTGGCCAGACATTCAGGGCATCAGCCACACTGACCTCAGCCAGCTTGACCGTTTCTAAACGCAACATAGTGTTTCAGGTAACACCTTCCTCGCGTCTTGTTGAAACTACAAACGTTTTGTAACCGAAACAAGATAAAGCAGATTTAAGACTATTGCATCATTCAGGTGTAGAAATAAAGACCACCCAAATGCAACATGCTAAGGCTATTTATTCGGTGCTTGCAAGGGATTCAGGCACTATTACTTGTGTTTGGCAGATACCCGAAGCAGGCAGGCAGAGGAGTGGGAAAGTTCCGTAGTGAAACATAAGGAGGGCTTCGAATACACTTAGAATGCAAGTTTTTGGAATGGGAAAGTAGGAGGTGTGTTACTGAACAGCAAGTGGGGTCCCGCTGCCTGCCGCCACTCTCTGGGCAGGACTCCAGAGGCAAAGGTTCGGTGACAAAGGAAAGGAGTCTTTATTCAAAACCTTCACAATTTTGGAATAACAGCTTTCCAAATGCATTAGTCACTTAAGCCTATCAATTAAGGCTAAGCTCTTTAACTCTTTAGTTACAGATTAAATTGCTTAAGACTACCAATTAAGGCCAAACTTTTTTTTTAGAATTTATTTTCAGAGAGAGGGAAAGGCGGGGAGAATGAGAGGGAAACATCGATGTTTGGGAGAAACATTAACCTGTTGCCTCTTGCACACCCCCAGCTGGGAGCCTGGTCCACAACCCAGGCATGTGCCCTGACTGGGAACTGAACCAGCAACACTTTGAGTTTGCAGGCCAGTGCTCAATCCACTGAGCCACACAAGCCAGGGCAAGGTCAAACTCTCTAACACCTGAGTTCTCCTATCATTCTCCCTGTTGGTTTTTAATTATTTTTATAGGGTTATTTTACAAGCTAAAACAACATGAGATACAAAAGATATACAGTTTTGGGAGAATGGCAGGTTTCTGCCTCACAGCTCACCCCCTCTAGAACACCCAAAGAAGAATAGCTCTGCCACCCTCTGCCAGGCCAGCCCGATCCTAGGTTGGGCCCAGCGTTCCTTTCCATCCAAAATACCGTCCATTGGGAAATGCATGCAGCTCTACCAGGATCATGCAGGCATCCTCGAGACAGTAGAGAGCCAGAGAGCCCTCCTTTTATTTTAAATCTTCTGGCCCATAATTCCATGGGCTCTGGATGCACTCAGCTTCTCAGCCAATCCTGTCCTAGGCTGTTTACCTATTTATGTTACTTTGAGCAACCTCGTTCTATGGTCCCTTCCTACCCTTGATCAGATCTCTCTGTACCAAGTGCTCCATTCTATACACGGTATGGTCATTGTCTATACATTCAGTCTCTCACACAATGTTGTCATTGTTTATTTTTTAATCACTTTAAAAATAATTTTGTTAATCTTCACCCAAGGTTATGTTTATTGACTTTAGAGAGATAGGAAGGAAGAGAGAGAGAGAGAGAGAGACATCAATCAGCTGATTCCTGTACAAACACTAACCAGGGATGGAACCTGCAGTCTGGGTATGTGCCCTGATTGGATGTGCCCGAAACATTGTGGTTCATGGGACAACTTCCAACCAACCGAGCAACCCAGCCAGGGCTATTTTTTACTCATTTTTAAATGACATACTATCCAGGAAATCATCAAAAAGAGTGGAAACAAGCTATAAATTCATGTCTCGATAGTAATTGTAGAATTAGCTATATTTTAAAGAAAAGCCTTGGTTTTCTGGCTTAAAGGGATGCATTATCTTGAAACAAATTCCATCAAAGTAGCATCAAAACTATCCATTGAGAAAAATACCCTTTGATTATGAGATGGAAAAAAACACTGTCCAAAAAGCATCTGTTTAGTAGTATAATATCCAGTAGTATTTAGTAGTATAGTATCCAGTTTCAAAATAAAAGTATAAAAGGATAAGTGATTTGATAGTTCATCTTTTTCACCAAATAGCTATCCAATACCTCTTTCCAAAACGAATGAACAAGTCCTCCAGAATTAAAAAACAAAGGAGT
This sequence comes from Mormoops blainvillei, assembly GCA_004026545.1. Classification (NCBI taxonomy): domain Eukaryota; kingdom Metazoa; phylum Chordata; class Mammalia; order Chiroptera; family Mormoopidae; genus Mormoops; species Mormoops blainvillei. Next base: position 106,928 of record PVJD01000341.1, read on the forward strand.
GGAAGGATGAAACCAGCAGACTTAAAAAGGTCGTTGCAAGGGCAGAGAACAACAGAGATGCGATAAATGCATTGTAAGCTAAACCCGCAGGACTTGGAAATTGGTTGGATGTGGAGAAGAGGAGGGAAAAGAATTCTAGGATGACTCCTATGTTTCTGATTTGGGTGATGTACGTTATGAGACTGTTAGCTGAAACTGGGTATATAAGAGAGAAAACATTCAGAGGGTATATTCAGGAAGAAGAAGAAGAAAAAAAGAAAAAAACCTCCGAAGCTCTAGAGGAGAGACAGAACTAGAGATACTGATTTTGGAGTCATTTATTCAACACATATTTTTTAATGGGGAGTTTAAATATTAAACAACTAACTAATTGCAGCTGTAATAAATACTATGATGGAGCCAAGAGAGCATCATACAAAGGGAAACACCACTATTTTAGGGAATCAGGAAATGCAGAAATAATACACAAAAAATAAGCGATATGTATATTAGCGGGAGTTAGCTCATCACTGGGGCAGCAGTTATTCCTGGGAGAGGAACAGTGTGCACAAAGGCAATAAGAGAGAAATAAGTGCATTCAAAGAACTGAAAGGAAGCTGATTTGGCTGCGGTAGGGGAAATGGAGGGTCGAGTGGCTCTAGATATGATTGATGAGATAGACAGACATTATATCATACAGAACCTTGTGGTCCATATTCAGAATCTGGGATATTATCTTAACACAGAGGGAAGGGCTTAAAATAGAAGAATTACATGAACATCTCTGCATTTTCAAAAGATCATGTTGCCCACGGTGAAGTCAGAGCGTTAAAGGAGTACAAGAGCACACGTAAGGGTCCCGTACGGAGGCTATTAAAGTAGGCTAGGTGAGAGGCAACAGCAGCTCAAACTGCATAATCATCATACAGATAAAGAGAAATAGGTCAACTTCAGAACTCATGAGAAGTATTGGAACTCTTGGTGAGTGGTTCAAAATGGAGATTAAGGACAGGAAAATGTCAAAGATAATCCCCAACTATCTAGCTTGTGCAGTTGAGTAAATAACAGAGTAGTTCCCTGAGATAAAAAATAATGGGAGAGAGCCAGGTATGGAGAGGAAACGATGAGCTTGGTTTTGGACATGGGAAGCACAGGATGCTTGTAAGATAAACAAGTGGAGATGACAAGGAGGCAGTTGGTTCTATGGATCTGGGGTTAGAGAACAGTTAGAGTCAACAGAAAAAAAGGAGAGACTTACAGATGGTGGTCGAAGCTATGGGAATAAAGAGTGAGAAACAGACCTAAGCTAAAACTCTCAGAAATATCAGCTATTTAAGGCCAGGGGGCAAAAGTGAGCTGGCAAAAGTGAGAAGGAAGAAAAAAATCCAAAGACTGTAAGGTCACCGAAGGCAAAGAGGAAAAAAAAGAAAACAGCATTGGTTTAGTGGCATGCATGTCCTTAATGACTCTCAAGGAGTGCTTTTAGCCCTGCAGTGATGATAAAAGCCAGGCTGGAGAAGGTTCAAGAGAGAGCAGGATTCGAAACAATGGAGATAATCAGCAGAGACAATGCTTTCAAAAAGGATAGGGATGAGAGCTGGATGGAACAGTGGATTTGAAGAAGGTTTGCTTTTATTTTTAAAATTGGTAAGGCTAGAGAAGGTTCGGCCGCTGCTAGGATGGAAGCAGTGAAGTCAAAGGGATTGAAAACATAGTCGTGAGAAGTGCTAGTAGACAGTGTAGGATTCCTCAAGAGGAGGATGGAGAGAACACTAGCAGAAAGAGGGAGTCACTGGCATGCGGTACCATTGATTAAGCCTCAGCTTGAGAGCTCAAGAAGTGTGATCGTCTGATCAGTGTGGTGGATATAGATCCACTATGTGATCTCGTAATCATCATGGGAGGGACTACTGTGTAAACCGCCTCTGAAATTTAAGCCTCAGAACTGTCCGATTCATTGTTTAAACTTTGAGCTCTGTTCACCCGCTTACCTCCATTTATTTTGTGCAGCTGAACACTTGATCTAGGTCCACTAGGAGTGTGGCGATTAAAGAGTGGCAATGGACAAGTAAAATGGCATTTACAAATGTAACTGCTGCGAAATTAGTCAACAACTGAAATGCCATGCCTTGTATCCCTGAATTCTATTGCCCTTTAAGTTTGATTGCACAGCCTCCTGATTGTGCACCAGAAGGAATGATGTGTAGTAAAATGTGTAACAGAAACAACCCTGAACTGGGAGGCAAAAGAATTGAAATCTTGTCCTACTTCTCACACCAACTCCTCCAGCTTGGAGCAAATCACAGCCACTCTGGGGACTTAACTAAAAGGTATTTAAGAGCCCTGACAGTGTGGAGTCTATTATCTATGATGAGCTAATGGCTTGGTATGGCAGTACTTATATTGATGAAAACAATGTGCTCTGGGGATATCCTTTAACAACTGGAAACGCTTAACTAGAGGAGAAATAATCATCATAATTCTGATTTGTCGAGTCCCAAATGATTCTTATTATCAAGGATGTTTAGTAAACACTCTTCTCAGACATCAAAGTGTTGGTGGAGAATGAGGACAGTAAACTAATATGTGATATAGTATTAAATACTAATTTTAGTCATACTCCCAGGTGCAGTACTGCATTACAGCAAGTGAGTTCAGGGTAACTTAGGGAGGTAAAGGAGGTGAATGTGAAAGCTGATCTCAGTAGGAGGACTAGGATGGGGCTTGTCAACCAGTCAGTCCGCAAAAAGGCCGTGGAACAGATCAAAGTGAAGCTCATCTGTTTCCCCAACTGAGTCTAGGAATGGGTCTCAAATATGTCAGTCTTTGCTTATCTTTTCTACGAAGCAGAGGGTTATCATGCAAAGGAAAGAAAGAAGAAACCATGCTTATTACCGCAGAGATAGCATGGCGATATCACAGCAGAGTGCTAGTACTAATAACTTCATATTTATGGATGAGGAAATGAAGCAGATGGAGGTTAAGTAACTTGCTGAAGATAACACAGCATTGGTCTAGCTACAGAGCCTGTGGTTTTGACCATGATGTTCTGTTCCCTCACATACAGTGCTCTGGACATAGCAGGCCCTCAAAAAGGGAGACAGATAATTAATTAAACATGGTAAATTGTATATAGTGAAGGATACTTATAAGAAAGGTTTTAGTACTGTGTTTTGACATACCCAGCATCCTAGCTATTAAAATAAGGCCACCAACTTTCTAATTCATAGAAACTAAATTTTAATAGTTTTTTCATTTTAATTTTCAAAATTTTTTATGAATGGCAGGTATCTATGAGCTTTTCATGCATACATTTTGTACCTGCCTTCCAAGTAGTCAGTAACTTAGGACAAACAAAAATTTCATGCACGATGATAATTTATTTAAATCTACATTTGTTAGAAGGTTATTTAATTTTTTTATGAAGAGTTATCTATCTAATGTAAACATCTCTGTGTTTTTTTTTTAGTTTTTTAAAATTTCAAAACATGAATTTTATTGCAAACCTTTAAATTCAAATATAAGTTACTGTGTGACTATGTTAAATCAATCTTAAACTTAATGCAGTAACTGCAAGTCATTTTTTGCTTTTCACTTTAACAATAATTACTATACATAGCCCTTTACCTCAACAATAATAAAATTTGCTGTTATGAGTTCCTGGTCATTGACTATTAAACATAATACACTTGACATTTCTCATGTCTACACAGCCCAGATATCTGGATCATTGGGCACAGCCTGGGTTTTACAATTCTTAATCAAGCTATTTGGCATCAGACAGAAATTTAACCTGGCAGTCAATGCCAGGTACACATTTCCTACATTTGCAGGAATTTTCCAACAAACTTTGACTCAACAACTTGTCACGATTATAAAAAAGTGCCATTTTTCTTGCTTTTTGCATGTTATTATAAAAGAATAAAGTAGAAACCCATTTTCTAAATTACAGTATACTACTGCTGATTTTGTTAAATCCACTTTTTGGGATAGGCTGCATCAAGCTGATATCCTCAAATCACTGGTAGCAAATAATACAGACAAAATTCAACACAGACATAGCTTACCCTGCACCACTACCATGTGACCAGAAAGCCTCTTCTCTCTACCCTACAAAGAGTTTTCCTGAATAGCCACTGCTAAAAGTCTGTTTTTTAAAAGCGGTATTCTTCCAAAATCTGAAGGACAAGCAAAGGGAGCTAAAAATTATTGGTGCCCAAAAGGCAAGTGCGTGTTAGAACTATGCTAAACCCTAACACAATGATTGCCTATACCCTCAGCTCTCTAATTACATAGTGTATGCATCTTGTAGAAACAGTTACTACTGCTACTGAATGATGCAGGCCCCATAACCTATTTACACAAAACATGCAGGGATTCACATTCACAAATCTGAAAACAAATCAAACCCTAAGCATGTAACAGACATTACACAATCAGTAATACAGAATCAAATTGGAAACTATGAAATTCAAACGTTGTTGCCTTCATTGTTTTTTCTTCCCCTTGTACAGCAATTTTATGGAATTGAAAAACCTTTTCCATTTTGCCCTTCCTTGTATAAGTTTTTGTCTTGTTGTTATTCTTTGCTCTCGTTGTTAAAAATGGAAGTTTCTCATATCAGCCTAGACAACACTGGAGCTTTTAAAACCTTTGGCAGACTGCAGGGCAAATAAATTCTGAACACTCAGATGCAAATAAGAATAGCTAAATGGGGTTTTGCATATCAGCTGGCACCGCTGCTTAAAAAGACAGTTCACAGGAGACAGTGGCAACAACCAATAAATAAGCATAAGTTGTGACTTGTGCAGACACACTGGGTTTCAGCTGCTTTTAACATTCTCCCCTCTTCAGAGACCAACATTGGTCACACACTGTTTTCTACTCTGTCAATTATCACAGGATCTGAGGGAGCCTCATTTCAGTTGCCACAGCTTTTCTTGTCACAACCGCGGCTACACATGCTCTCATGTATGAGCAAGATTCAGCACATTTCTGGGTTCTTGTCTTGACCTTCATACGCTATCACTTGTTTTGTCATAGAGCCCATGAGGCACATGTAGAAATCCTGTTCAGTCCTTATCCCTGTCTCCTCTCCCTTCCCTCGGCGGAAGCCCCTCTGTGTGCTTTCTGGGAGCCTTCAAGGACAAGATCCCTCTAGCCCTCTAAGCCCAAGAGACTTTGGGGTTGGAGACCAAAATCTTTGTTTTAAGTTACCAAATTTAATTTGAAGCCTTGTCCCATTTAGGCAGGAGAACACTTTGCTGTTCATCTAAATGTCCCATTTAAACAATATAATTCCCCTCTGACGGCCAAAAAAGTCTCTCAGACATTTTTCTTACTGTATTTTTGGTTATGATTTTTGTATGTGACTACTCATAAAACGGACTTGTTGTTTTTCAGGCCAACTCACCTATCATAGCCACTTGGGACTGGGATGCCCCGTGTCTGTTCATTAGGCACTGATGGTGGCTTGACCTATTCTGTTTTAATCTTCCCGAGGACATATTTCAGATGCTCCAAGTTGGAAACTTTTCTCTTTCTTTATTTCATAAAATGACTCTGGAATATTCAACTTGTCAATACACAGCTTTGCATGTTCTAATCCCTCATTGTGTGAGGTTGAAGGAGAGCTTACAGGACACAAAGCATGCAGACGACTCTATTTTGGCCCCAGTTGTGTTTATACCTGCTCACATCATTAGATGGGAAAGAAAGTGAGGGGTAATTAGCCTGCAATCTCCAACTGCCTTTCTCCCTACAATCTTTGATACATATAGCGATGCTTGTGTATATTGTTAGAAAAGTGTGATACAAAAATGCCTTCGAGCCCTCTGTTTCCAAAATGGCGGAGCAGCCACCGTATTTAGGAAACCCGAAATCCCAGGCTCCTTTTTCTGATTCTTCTATCTCCTGGTCTGACAGCTCTTACCCTAACATTACATATGGAGAGCTATGGGCATTTTCTGAATGTTCTCATTTTCTCCTCCTTCCCTCCTCGTCCTCCTTCTGCTTTCTCTTTTATTTGGAGTATGGGCTCATTGAATGGTCTCCAAGTTTAACTTAATCTCAGTTTTGGTAAAGTTTTTTTCTCCTATTTTATCCCTATGAAATGTTTTCTCCCTCGGTTTTGTTGCCAGAAATTCTGTACCATAATGACAGATATTTAACAGTTTGAGTTTTTGTTTAAAGAAAAGATAAAGCCATCATTTTGCATGCGCTGTAGAATGTTAACTATTAATTTCAGATAAATAGGAGACGATTTAAAATAGTATATATGAAGTTTCTGTAGGAGGAAGAGGTTTGCTTCTTCCTAGTGTAATAAGAATTTATCAACCACTTTCCTTTTCAGGTCCCTTTGGAAAACCATCCAAACCATGTTCCTTAATTTTCCATTACAAACATCTTCTCAAACATGTTATTCTCCCATTAGCAGTGCAAAGACAACCTCTCTCAGTCCACTTAGTGCAACTGTAGTTTTCCTAGCAAAAAGAAAAGTAAACCTTAATATATCTAGAATCTCTATAATTCTGGGACCAATAATGAAAACATTTTTCTCCCTAAGAAAATAACATGCTGCACATTGTCTGGGCGTGGGGCACGGAAGTGGGTCTTCAGGTTATCTGTGGTTCCCTAACACACATAATTTCTTTTCTGACAAGTTCATTTGTAATTTACAATGCACATGGATAAGCTATCAGTCACGTGAACATTTGAAGGAAGACCCCCCCACCAAAACCCACTGTTAAATGAAAGATCATTAATCTTAATCGTTTATAGCAAGGTTTCAAAGAGTATATGAGCATATTTTCGTGCTGCTCACTGAATGTTACATTGAACACATCTGGTCTCTGGGAGACAATGAAATATTAAGTCCAGGTTTCCAATAATTAAAAGAAAATAGAATATCATTAAACTCAGTAAACAAATATTTGGTTTGAATAGGGTGTATGCAATAAACCATGTTATTTCAGAAATTACCGTATTTTGCCATGTATAAAGTGCACTTTTTTGCCCAAATTTTCGAGGAAAAATAAGGAAAAATAGCATTATACATAGGTAGTGCTAATTTGTTACCAGTACATAAAATTTCTTGTACCTCATATCTGTTCTTGTGTTTTGTAATTATTTGTTACATAAAATGTCTTGTACTATAATATGTTCAAAAATAAATGCTGAAATTCCTTTATAGTACAAAAAACAAGTATATAAATATAAATAAATAAATAGTTGAATTAAACAATTAAAACAAAAGTTTTTTCCTGAAAGTTTGGGCCAAAAGCGTAGGTGTTCATTATATATGGAAGCACGTTATACACGGCAAAATATGGTCACTCAGCTGGCCTGACTTTATTAGGTAGAGGATATGCACCAAACTGTATTGCATTTTCTGTCCAAGGGCCACTGAACCACTTGACTATATACGAGCAAGCATAATATTCAGAAAACGTAATATTCATTTAAATAGTCTGTCATTTCCATTTTATTACAAAAATGAACAGTGTTAAGTCCGTATGTAATAAATTTATACACATCTCCATACAAATTTTAACTGAAACAAAATAAAAGAAACTGGGCATTTATAAACAATCTCCAACACAAGATATACGTCTTCTTGATTAGAAAATGGGAATGAAATACAAAGCAGTGGGTGGAGTGTGTTTCTTTCAGAACTGAAAGCAGCTACAGATTGCTGGCAGGTATGGTTCTGGTGGGTAATAAAAACTAAAAATGCCACATATGAGATGGGACTAAGCCAGAACAGAACTCTCAGCCTAACTTTAAGGGCTGCAGCGGGGCCATTCCCTGCCATGAACAGAAGATCAGAACAAGGTACTCATTGTCTATGTGACCCAACGGTTAAAGCTGTTGTAATGCGGCATCACTAGAGGGACAAGTGGAAGTAAATAGGGCCTAGAAATCAGGGCAGAGGCTTCACTATACACAATCGCGGCATTTAGATTTGCACTATTAACAGCATCACTATGGGACAGGGGCCCTAAAAGATGCTATGGAACATGACAGTCTTCTAGTCGAGGCAAACCTGGGACCCAACGTTCCAAAATTCACAAGGAAACCTAATTTAGGAACAATAACCATGAGATGAATTCAATCTAATAAAATTAAAATTTAATGGAGCACTACAAAAATCAATTTAAAGTATATATGTTAAGGATCCTCAAAAAGATGTAAGAAGACAAGGGTCCACTGGACTAAAAGAAAAACATATAGAATAAGAACAAAGAGAACAGAAAATGAAATACAGTGAAGTAAAAATACTACAAATGAATAACACAGTAATAGAAATTTTAAAAAATCAAAACCAGAAAGTATATTTTATTATAATATAAGTACACATTTTATATATATTGTATTCGATTTATGACACTAAAAGCTCCAGTTCTTCATCCCTCCCTGTATCTTTTCCCTGTGACAAGAGATTTTGCAGTCCGACTAAAGATTACGTATTTCTAGTCCTAGACTTTGGGTTCAGTCATACGACTTACAATGAACTATTATTGGTCATCATGTGACCAAAAACTTGAAAAGCGCTTCCATTCTTGAGCTAGCGCTCTTGAACGCTTGCCGTTGCCATGAGAAGAACGTGCCTGGCTGAGCAGAATTCTACCACCCCAGACATATAGAGCCTAGATCGCTAACCTCGGGCTGAACCCTAGACACAAAGGCAAACCCAGCTGAGAACGGCAGGGCCACCCAGCTGAGTGAACCCCCAAGGTGATTCTTTCTTAAGTCCCCGAGTTTGGGGGGTAGCTGGTTATGCAGCATTTTTGTGGCAACAGCTAACCAATACACACTGCGCTGCTCTCAACAATCTTTTATTCAGCCAAAGCTTTCCACCAACAACTGCTAATTAGAGTTTTTAGCTTCAGTCATGACTTAATAGTCAAATGAAATTTAACAAAATAAAAAATCAAATCAAAGAATATAGAGTTTATACTTCCTACATTAACAAAAATGGGATTTTTAATTTTCTTTTTCCATAGCATCCAATTCAATAAGCTACAAAAAGAACAACAGAACAAACATAAAAGAAAAAGGAATAAAATTATAAAGGGTAGAAATGAATGAAATGGAAAGCAAAAAAATTAGAGGTTACTGAGATCTTAACTAAAACTTTAAGTTGATTGTTTAGATAAATTAATAGCGTAAAAGCATCACCACTGATTGAGAAAAAAAGGAATTCCTGAAAAACATATAGCAAGGAACAGAATAGAAATGCAGGTATAGTAAAGAAAACTAAATTATTGCAGTAAAGGGATAAAAATAACTCAGTGAGTTAAGTATTAGTGAAATCATATTCTCCACATTCTTATCTTTATATATATAAACCCTCCCTAAACAATCTTCCTTATGCACATAATTTTAATGACTCTATGTATTCTAATAGTTATAAAATTGTTAATTTTAGAACACATTCTTAAGATTCAGACATCCAATTCTGATTGTCTTACTAGACAAATGTAATTGGATATAAAACAGTATCTCAAAATCAACATGTTGTTCTATCTCTACTATCCTGTCCAGCAATCATTTCTTAATTTTCAATCTGAATTTCAGTCTGGGTTAATGAAATGGCCACCAGCCCAGATACTAATGGAAAAAACCTTAACTCCTTCTTTCACTCCTACTCCATTAATTTGGTAACTTAGTTCTATGAATTCTTCCATTAGCTTTCAAGGAAAAATATTCAATACTTAATAAACTACATTGCACAAAACATGTACTGATCATATGAAAAGTTTCCTGATGGTAGCTTACAATATCTGTATGTTTTATTAACTATTACAAACTTACTTTGATTTTTACTTTCAAAAAATGCATCATTTTTGAAATGCTTTCAAAATGGTAAATGGTATGTTAAAAACTAAGCTAAACCTAAAAACTAAGCTAAACCAAGTTCATGCCTTACTGATTTAACCTTGAATATTTGCAATAACCTCTTCATAGATTATTTGTAACACTAAATATCCTTTCCGTGCTGCCAAGATACAGAAATTGAAAAAGAATATTGAACTACTTTAAACAAACTTAGAAGAGCAGTGTATTTAGGGAAAAAAAATTCGTGTTGTTCATTTATTAATAGATTTTCTTCATTCAAAGTCAGTGAGTATTATGCTCTAGGTATGGAAATTACATCTGTGGAATAATAAAAATTACACATATTGGTCTCTTCCCCCAGTTCCTTGCACATAGCTCCTAAAACTCTTGAAATTTTCTAAGAGCACCATTTGTTCTAAAATTTGGTCTTTGAGTTTCTTAGGCCCTTGGAATTTTCTTGGTAATAGAAATGTCATTGTTCTTATGAGACAATTCTTGGTGGACTTCTGGGTAGGAGCTTGTTACTAGAAAGACCAAGTCATGATTCGAATATAGGACATTTTAGCCCTTCCATCACCCTTCTGAGAGGGGATGGAAATTGAGTTAATGATAAGTGCAGTAAAGGAAAATAAAATAAGGGAAGAAAAAAAATTTAATAAAAGTACCAATAGGGTGGTTTAGGAGTCCTTTCTAATCAAGGGATATTTTAAACAAAAGCTTCAAGGAAGTGAAGGAGCCAGCCATGTGGATATCTGAGAAAAAACACCCCAGATGGTAAGGTTAGCAAGTGCAAGGGTCCTGGGTGTTTGGCATGTTTGAAGAAAAGCAAGGCGGTCATTGTGGCCAAGGAGAATGACTTAAGGGAGGTGAAACAGAAGATGAGATTGGGTAGATAATGGGTATCTACCCAATGGGCTGGAATGACTCGGTCAATCAGGTAAAGCCTGATACACCTTTGTAAGAACATTGCCCGTTTCTTTGAGTTACATGAAATCTATTGATGAGCAAAACACAATTATTTAGGGCATTCTATAGTGAATTATCAGAATGAAACCAGATCACCAGCTATTTGAAATTCAAAACCAAGTACTGGGAGATCTACTTTTAAATAATCCTTGAATGTATTTACTCCTCATCAACTACTTCCTCATGTATTCTATTTCAGTAGTCTCTTTGCTTGTCCCTTCATCCCTCACACTACACTAGAATATTCTCAGAGGCAGTGAGGCATAGTGGTTAAGAGTGAAGGAGCTTAACAGATTCAAACCACCCTGGTTTGAATGAGTAAACTTTGGACAAATTCCTAACTCATTAATTTGTAAAGTGGATGATAATAGTATTTCATTCACCATATGATTTGATATTATATTTAAATCAAGCACTCATAGATACCTTGATGATGATGACTGCCAGAAAAATCTTCTAAAATAGGAATCTGATCCTGCCCTTTTCTTCATTAAAAATTAATCATTCAATGTCTCTCCATCCCTGAGAGATGCAGAACAATCCCATATAGCATTCAGAGCCCCTCATGATTGATTGGTATCTCCTTATTGAGGCTGATTTCCCATTGCTCCCCCAATAACCACATTATTCAAGCCATGCCAAACTACTAGTCTCGTATGTCATCATTCCAAAGAACCTTTGTACATAGCATTCCTTTCATTTCAACTGCCTTTGCCCCACTTTGACTTTTCTAAATGGCAAAACTAACATTAAAAATTTAGCTCAACTGCCCTGGCTAGTGTGGCTCAGTTGGTTGGAGTATTATTCCCTAAACCGAAAGGCTATAGGTTCAATTCCCAGTCAGGGCATATGCCTAGGTTGCAAGTTGGTCCTGACTGGGGTACATACGAGAGGGAACTGATTGATGTTTCTCTCTCACATTGATGTTTCTATTCCTCTCTTTCTCCCTCCCTTACCCTATCTCTAAAATCAATATCCTCAGTGAGGATAAAAAAAATGAGCTCAACTTATACCCCTTCTCACTGAGAAGCTCTTTCTGAAGAAATAGCGATCTCTCTCTCTCCTTCCTCTCTGAGTTCCCATAGATCTTTGTACATCTCTCAGCTATGACAAGTAATTAATTTGATGTTAGCTATTGACTTCTCCATTCCCCTTCACTGTCATCACTACCACCAGGGGGTGGTCTTCTAGGCCTTGAGAGTTCTCTGTTTCTCATTTCCACATTCTCGTTGACTAGTGGAGTGCCAGGCATACACTAGACCTCTGATTATTGTTCATTGGGTGAACTTAAGCTTCAAATGTGTGGGGTTTTTTTTAATAATGGGAAGCTTTTTTTTTATAAACTGCTATTAGAACTCTGAACAATTTTAAAGATGTTTTGAATTTCACTAATTAGTGTGATACCTCTGGTGATGGAAATGATAAAACAATAACAACACACTTATTCTATGAAATTTAAGAAATAACTTGTGTAATAATAGACATGTCTAAAACAATGACTGTTGCTTAAAAGAAAGTTGGTAAAAAATGCTTAAATATCACCATAGTTTTTTAAAGGTTTTATTTATTTTTTAGAGAAAGGAGGAGGGAAGGCAAAAGAGGTGGTGAGAAATATTGATGTGTGAGAGAAACATTGAAAGGTTGCCTCTTGCACCCTCCCGCCAGCTTGGGAAAAGGCCTGCAGCCCAGGTATGTGCCCTGACCGGGAATTGAACCAGTGGCCTTTCAGTTCACAGGTCAGTGCTCAATTCCATCGAGCCTCACCAGCCAGGGCAATATTGCTATAGTTTTGATGAGCCATAAAAATAAAGTATAAATTGACCGAATGGCAGAATAATTTGCGCAGTTAAATGACATAGCCGCAACGACTATATTTTTCACTATTAGTTTTGGCAGACTTTAAAGAACAAGCTTGGTAGATTGTTTTGTATAGAGTATCAACTTGTAGTCTTTAAATATATTCTGAAAGCATAAAAATCAGAGAAATTTTTTAATACAGAATTGGGTTTTTCCCCCCTCTCTTCAGAATAGTAAAATTCAGAAGCTGTCTTTTTTTTTTTTAATGTATATTCTGAAAGAACTTATGTAGAAAATGAATTCAATCTTAACCATTTTGCTGGTCATTTTTAAAGTTTCATGAAAAAACATGTATTTGTAATAACAATCCCTCTAAGTTTTCAATATGTTGACTTGGTTTGGTCACATTAAAATTTTGGGTGCCGATACTCGGAATTTTAAGATTCTATAACTGTTGAAATGTTGACTAACACAGAGTTCAGTGGTGAAATAAGCTCTAGTGTGTATGTTATATAATGCAGGAATTTTCAGAGTGTATTAACCACATTTAAGGTAAGGTTCTTGATCATCACACAACAGATATCCAAAAGCATCGGAGAGCATAGCACTAAAAATGCAATTGCGTCGGAAGACATACAAAAGCTCTTTGCACCATGGTCTGCCTGAAAGTGAGTTTGCCTAGCCACGGCAGCAGTTAGGGAGCAATTAACTTTCCCTGCTTTGTGCTTGTGTAAGTGGTGGGCTCCTGGCACCAGCAGCTCCCTTTGCCTTCCTTAAATCTCAGGAAAAGTGGAGAGAGCAGTGTCCTGGCAGGGTGGACCTCAGTTCTAACACTACTCCCCAAGCTTCCTCTGTATCTGCAACCAGATCGTGTACAAAAGAGACAATGGGAAACTGCAATTCACGAAAAGAGAATTATACCTCCCAGTCCATCATAAAACCATATTATATTTTGTATATGGAGGAATAATCAGTGTGGAGGTGGTATACCGGTAGCATACAAGCAAATAGGAAACTGGAAATGAGTGTTCTCACAAGTTCTGGTTAATGCCTATTCCCCTTGTGAGATATGCCAATTATGTTGTGCGTATGTTGACACTTCTGGTCTCTATCCAGTGATTTATATATTGATCTTAAATTGAGTTAATTTTAGCTAGGTTAAAAATTTTAACTGTTCACATGTACACACAGACATTAGATTGGGGGGAAGAAAAGATAAATCTTTCATGTTTGTAAATGATGATACTGACAATAAAGAAAATTTCTATTTTTTATTCAGGCAAGGTTAGTCACCTATTTTATTAACATTTTCTGCATTGATTAAAAGAGCTCCCTTAAGTAAAAAAAAAAATGTTTGCATTTCATAAATATATTTCAATTTCACAGCCTTGCATTTAACAATGGGTATCAGGATTCTATTCAAAGTTCTCCTTGAACAATCAAAACACAAATAACAAACATATAGTGGCTATGGTGTGGACAGACCCCTCTTTTCTTTCAATGTTTTAGGTAAGTGTTTTAGAAAATGTCTTTTTTGAATGGACAGGCAATCCACGAATACCATCTACACATAAACATCTGTCTTTGTACACAGTTTACAAAATAAAATCTATTCATAGGCCTCAGATAAACAAGGTTTTCTTCCTAACAGTTCCTAACATTTCTTGAAACTCAGCCTGTCATCATCAAAATTCTCTGTATGTTCAGTTTTTTTTCTGAATATTTTTCTTCATCTTCCTGCTCTGAAGGAAGCCCGGCTCTCACCTAACATTCTCTCCCCTCACTGACCTGTCAAGTGGAGTCTTTCTCTCCCTTAAGCTTCTTGCCTTGGGATCTGCAGATGATTTTGTGTACTGTTTGCTCCTTGTTGCCATTTCCAGATGCTTGTCCTTCCATCTTAAAAAATGTCTCAATTTTGAAGTTTTTGTCACCATATTAGAAGACTGTCATTGTGCTTTTGTTAAACATATTTACAAATCCCTGAACTCTTCCTATCAACCTGAAAACAGAAAAGCTGGAGTTCGTGCTTCCTGTCACTGCCAGAACCAACAGGTAGAAATAAGCATTGAGTAAAGACTCAGGTGCTTTGTTCAGATGCTGAAAATCTGAGAAGATGGTAGGTTATGTGCCCTCAAAAACCAACTTAACATCTCATCTCAAGCCAACCTTTTTAAGAGGGAGAAGGCAAGAGTCAGTAAGGGGTTTGGAAAAAGATTAATCAGATAAGAGTTGCAGTCCTGTGGCCATTTCCCTAGCATTTCTTTATCTGGTGATCAACATTTCTTTATCTGAGTCACAACAATGCTCCCTCCCTGGAACACAAGGGTTCAGATACCATCTTGATCCCTTGCAGAACCCCTGGGCCACAAAGGTTGGAATTGCTTGTCCACCTCCTGGAGTCATGTAGGTCATGCTTTCCAGTTTCTAGAATAACAGCTTTCCACATGCATTAGTCACTTAAGCCTCTTAACTGTAACTGAAGCTAAAATCTTAACTCTTGTGTTTTCTTATTAATCCCTTAATAGTTTTTAAAATTTTTTTTAGCAGAGCACTGTCACTATCTTATAGGATTGTCATCCTACTTAATGACTTCAATATCTACATGTTTTCCATTTTAGGAGACTGCAAAAATGTTTTCCAACATGGTTATATTCTAATTCCTTCACATCCTTGAAAATAGTTGGTAGGTCAGTCTTTTTAAATTTTAGCGGTTCTTCTCAGTGTATAGTGGTATGTCATTGTGGCTTTCAGTTGCATTTACTTAATAATTAATGTTGAGCAACTATCTTTAAATGTGTTTATCTATCATCTGTATATCTTCTTTGGTGAAGTGTCTATTCAAATATTCTGTCCATTCTTTAAAAGCAAGTACTTTGCTCTTTTAAAATTCAGTTTTAAAGAGTTCGATTTATATTCTGTACACATGTCCATTTTCAGGTATATGATTTGCAAATGTTTCCTCCCAGTCTGTGGCTTGTCTTTTCAAAGATTAGAAGTTTTAAATATTGATTAACTTCAGTTCATCAATTTGTTCATTCATGGATTGTGCTTTTTAGGTGCCACAGCTAAGAAATTTTTGTTTAACCCAGGGTCAGAAAGGTTTCCTCTTATGTTTTCTTTGAATAATTCTATAGTTTATGCTTTATAATTAGTTTATTACCCAACTTGAGTTAAGTTTTGCATATAAATTATGTTGAAAAGACTATCCTTTCTCCACTGAATTGCCCTTGTACCTTTGTTAAAATCTATTTTTGTGTATGTATGCTCTATTTCTGAACTTCATGTTATGTTCATTGATCTATTTTTCTGTCTTGGCACAATGCTGTTCTGATTTGTATAGACTTATAATAAGTCTTGAAAGCAGGTAGTTTTCATCCTCCAGCTTTGTTCTTCTTTTTCAAAGCTATTTAAGCTGTTCTAAATCCTTTGCATTTCTATATTTTCAAATCATGTTGTCAGTTTCTCTAAAATAAGCCTGTTAGGAATTCTATGTGAATTGAATTCAATCTAGATATCAGTTTAGAAAGAATTATGTCTTAACAATATTTAGTTTCTGATTCATGAACACGAGATATCTCTACATTTATTTTGCAATTATTGATATGGTTAAGTTCAAATCTTTCATCCTGCTGGGTGTTTTCTATTTGTCCCATTCTGTTCTTTGTTCCCTTTTTCTTTCTTTTTCTACCTTCTGTTTGAATAATTGAATTCTTAATGATTTAATTTTATCTTCTTTTGGTTGGTTTTGTAATATTAGCAGTTTGCTTAGGGTTAGTAGCATATATACTGTTTTAAGGCTCATAGTCTATCTGTGATATTATGTGACTGAGTGCATAGTATAAGAAACAGTATAGTTAGTTTTTCCCCTACTGAACTTTGTGCTTTTTCCATGTGATGTAAAGCCCACACGACATTCTTTGTTTCTGTCAATAATCTTTTAAAGACATTTAAATAATGAGAAAAAAATAGGAACTAGGCACCATTTTCCAGTGCTCTTCATGCCTTGCAGACCTACAGGTCATTGTGGTATCATTTTCTTTTTGCCTTAAGGCTTCTTTTTAATATGTCTTGTAGTGAGACTGTCAGCAATGAGTAAGCTCAGCTTTTTACATCTACAAAAAGTCTTTTCTTCATCTTATTTTTGAAAGCTGTTTTCATTAGTACAGAATTCTAGGCTGACAGGTATTTTTTTTTCTTTCAATACTTTACACATATTGCTCCACCGTCTTCTCACTTGTATCGTTTCTGACTATAACCTGCTTTCATGCTTATCATTGTTTCCCTACATGTAATGTGATTTTTCTATATCCACTTTTAAGATTTTTCTTTATGGCAGATTTTAAACAATTTTATTATAATGTGCATTGTTGTAGTTTCCTTTATATTTCTTATGCCTGGGGTTCATTGAACTACTTGGATCTGTGAGTTCATTATTATCATCAAGTTTGAAAAAGCTTTGCGCATTATTTCTTCAAGTATTTCTTCAGTCTCTAGCTCTATCCTCTTCTTTGAGGTCTCCACTTACCTGCACACTCACTTGAAGTTGTCATGCAGCTCACTAAGTCTGTGTTCATTGTTTTGGTTGTTTGTTTGTTGTTGTTGTTTTTAATTCTCCCTTCTTTATGGGTTTATTTTGGATAGTTTATATTGTTATGTCTTAAAGTTTACTCATATTTTCTTTCACAATGTCTTATCATGATCAATCCCATCCAATGTATTTTTTATTTAACACATTTTATGTTTCACCTCTAGAAGTTTGATTTAGGTCCTTTTTTATGCCTTTATTTAATTTTTTGAACATATGAAATACAATTACAGTTATTCTTTTAAAGTTCTTGTCTGCTGATTCTAAGAACTGTGTTCAGTTCTGGGTAGCCTTTAACTGGTTGATTTATCTCCTCATTATGAGTGGAATTTCCCTGCATGCCTGATATTTTTTTTTTATTCAAAGCACTTTGAATGTTGCCTTAAAATTATATTCCTATAAATATTTTTGAGCTCTGTTTGGGAAGCAGTTAAGTTACTTGGAAACAGTCTGATCATGTTGGTCTCACTGTAAAGATTTGTTGGGGTGCTGGAGCAGCGCTCACTGTAGGGCTATTTATTCCACACTACTGAGGCAAGATCCTTTCTACACTTCACCAAGGGTCTTGTGAAATTGCAGCTTTTTCCAGTCTGCCTTGAAGGCAGTTCTCTATGGGTATCAGGTAATATTACTTCTAATCCTTCTGGATGATTTCATAGCTCCAACCTCTAGCACATAGACTGACAGAACTCTGCTGAATACTCAAGGAAAATGCTCTGCACATTTTCAGAATTCTCTAGCTGTGTAGCTCTCTCCTTTGAGGGAACCCATCCTGAAATGCCTGCTTACCTTTGTCTTCTAAGGCTATCGGTTCAATCTTCTCAACTCGGGGAGTCTGTTGGGCTGTTTTTGAGTTCCCCCTTCTTGTACCATTGTTTGGAAACTCTCCCAAGACAGTAATCTCAGGAAATTATAAGACAAGCCCAATTTGTTTCTTATCTCACAGCTATCACTATCCCTTATTTATTTTTTAGGTGGTTCAGGTGGGAGGGTAAGTATAGTTCCTGTTATTTTATCTTGGCTGAAGGTGGATGTCTAAAGTTCTCGGAGACATTTATTGAAGAAGATACAAGATATAAGAAACATTGTACATAGGATAATGATGCCTCAGTCCCCTTCAAAGTAGGTACATTAGGACCTGACACAGTTCTCCCAGCATCTCTTTCACTGGTGAAAACACTCTGAGAAATCCTTTGTTGGAATCGCCATCAGCTGACCTGTTGTATTTTCTTAAATCTTATTCATGCTTTGAAATCTTCCCTTTCAAAGTGATTTTAGGTTTGGGAAAAGCCAGAAGTCACAGGGTGACAACTCTGGGTTGTAGGAGGGTTGAGTCGTCTGGGTGATCTGATGTTTCTCAAAAAATTCTGCACAAGAAACGCATGAGCGGGCATGTTGTTGATGAAGCTAACAATCGCCAGTTGCCCACTGCTGCAGCCATTTTTGTTATATTGCATCTCTCTACCAACAAAGAACACTGAGGTAGTACTCTTTATTAATTGTTTGGCATGGAGGACATATTCGTGATGCACAACACCTAATTTTATATTAAAACTTGATGTTTTATCTGTGGAGTTAAAAGGCTGAACACGGATCACTATTGACTGGAATTGTTAGCTTCTGTTGTACTCCATGGGGCACTATTGATCCCTTATCACTAGACAGCTTAGCTTGATGTTATCTAGATATCGCTGCTGTAGAAAATCCAAATTCTAAACTCACCTAAGGGTAACCTGTGATCACCAATTCCTGCGGGAAACTTCCCCCAACCTTTCGTGAGTTGAGGTTGGCCCTGGCAAATAAATATCCCTGTCATTTCCCCACTGCGGCAGAAGGCCTTCTTGGTCTAGTCTTTCACCAAGGAGGCAACTCTTCAAGACCTTCAGCTTTATTCTGGAAAGTCAGTTCCAATGTGTCATCTTGCTTAGGCTCAAGGCCTTGTTTCCTGAGTCCACAAGCTATTAAAACCTAAATCTCGGAGTGAGGCAAATCAGCAAGTTTTACCAGGATAGATGCAGCCTCCTGTTCCACTTGAGTTACCACTTTTGTTTAGAAAACCTTCTTATGTTTTGTCTCTGGGGATTTTTCCAACTTCACTAGGAGCTCAGCTATAAAATTTAAACTGTAATTTTGCTATTTAGCTTTCATTTCTAGATGCTTATTGAGATTTTTTTTATTATGTCTAATTCATACAATGCCAAAAACAGAAGGTCAATGGAGTTTAATAACATGCTTTCAACTTATTTTTCACAAAGCAAATAGCCTATCCAAATATCTGCCGGCGTCTCCAAGAAGGAAGTGATCGGAATCCATTAGAAGCAATAATCTTTTTCTTGTTAATCTCTCATGGGCGTAGAATCTACATCTGCTTTTTCTTTGTATAATTCTACAATTCTTACACAGAGTGGGCATTCAGTAAAGGTTACTTGAGTAAAAAATTTTTTAAACGAATGATAAAATAAATGAGTAATGTGGCTAATTTTTAACATAGTGAAGCCTACCGAACAGACCATTAACAAAGTTCACTTCTAAGGCAAGGGGTTGGATTTTCACCAGTAATTAAAAATCCCCCCTTCAAATACAGCTAGGCATTTCTATTTGGGGAAGAGCTGGTGGGGTGTCAGAACAATGTTGTGCATTAACTCTCTGCAAACACTTGGTATACAACTACCATACAGGTGTTTCCTGTTAAGACTCCAAGTTTCCATACAAGAACTCAGAGGACAGCTGAGAAGAAAACTTAGGCCACTTAATTACATTTGCCCAGTGCACTGCATAAAAAGTCACTGACCAAAAATAACATGTTTAAGTAATGTTCAAGTTGAGATACAAACCAGAAACGGTCAGGAAATTCAAAATTAAATCTGGTCTCCACCCTTCGCTTGCTTCATTGTGCCCAGGCTGCAGCAAGGTCAGAAATGAATCGGAGGCCCTGCTAAGCACACAGCCTGCAATGTTTCAGCTCGGCCGGGTCGCAAGGAAAACTGAGTTAAAGCCTTATTAGAGCAGTTTACAGGGGCACATTACTGTGAATGTGGAATTAGAGTTTTGCCTTGATGGATGTTGTCACCTACCCAAGGTAATTTCTTGAGAATAATTTGAAAATGTAAGTGAACATAATTAAGCTTCTGTTTTATGGTAGTCTGGTCATTTGTCTCCAGGTGCACCTGTCTCTGTCGATCTGACACCGCAAATGCCTGGAATAGAATGAGACACACTGCAGCTACTCAATTTTAAATTAAGAGTTGGGCATCTGTGAATTAAAGGAGGCCCTGAGAATTAATTTTAAAAGTCACAATTAATACTTTTATCCATGTTTTTTATTCCGTGACCTTAGTATAAGATAAACTCTCAAGGGCAGCATCACCATGAAAACCAGATGGTACCGCAGTACATACCCCACCACAGAGCGGTCCCGGGACAACCCTCCCCAGAACGCAGAACGAAAGGGGCCACGCTCGGAGGGAATTGCTAACACATGTGGAGGAAAGCACTCCCGTAGATTATCCTTTAGGTGTGTTGGTACTTTCCTTTTAGAAGTCCCTCTAATTCCAGAACCAATCATTAATTTCTTTCAGTTTCATTAGAGACTGTTGCTTAGTGTTAAGATATTGTCTTTAAATAAGGAAAATAATATATCTTTTATCTTTTCAAGAAAGGGTAAGGCAACGAGTAAAAAGAACAGTTGTAGAAAAATACCAGATAGTAACAAAAATGTAATTTTTTTCATTCAATGCTTACTCCTCTATAGTATGCTAATTAAAGAATATAATAATATATAAAGAATATAATATAATATATAAAGAATATAATCTTTATACTAAAGATTCAAAGATTCTTACAAAGATTGGAAACAAAGATAAATATATCGTTAATTCAAAGAGCTACTATTTGACTTATAATTTGCTATTTTTCATTTCATTACATAATTTAAACTAAAATAAATTATTTTGAATTTAAACATTTATTTATATTTAGTTATTATACCCCACATTGTTCCAAAAATAGATTTATGAAACTTTTAAACAGACATATTAATTCATAGTCATATTTATACTATATCTTTCAAAGTGAGGTTAAATATTTCTAATACATTTGCTCTCATTTGCAGCTATTTGTGGCATTGCAACTGCCTACATTTTATAGTATGGAAAAGAAAATTAATCAGAAAAAAAGTGCAATAATATTAAATATTCCCTTAAAAGTCACACTGATTATTATGTAAGTAAATATGATTTGTTACTCTACAAGAGATTTCTAAATAAAACTCTAGAGGAGGGGCGGAGACGGAGGTGGGAGCTGGGGCAGAGCGCTGCAGCAAGGCGGCAGCTGGAGGACCAGGCGTTAGCATCGCCCGGGATGATTTTAAGGCTTCGTGATGCCTACACTGTATCTAGACCTATTAAATCAGAGCCCGGTGGGGTGGGGGTTGGGATTTCTGCATAGATATTTGGTAAAATCTTCTTGAATCATTCCAACCTGTAGGATGTAAAACACTGACTTACCTGGCTAGATTGATATTTAAGGTGTTTCATTTTGTTCAGCTTCCCTTGTTTTATTTTTCCCAATTTGTAGAAACCACTACTCAATGTTTATGAGGTTCCTATGTTGAGAAAACACATTTGCTTCTTCATTTTCTCTTTCCTTTGGGATCTCCAGCATTTGGTTGTTTGAGCACCTATGAACTTCCTGACCTTTCTAAGGCATAATTAGGTGAGTACTATGATAGCATTAATAATGAAAGTGCCTATTAAGTACCCTATTTGTGTGTAATTGTCCAGAAAAACAACACAACCATAGTTAATACCTTTCGGAATCCTGCACTGATAAAAATTAAAATTCAATCAAAATACATTAGCTTTAAAAAGTGTTCAAGCCTACATTCTAAGCAGCAACTCAGAGGATCTAGCCATAATTACACAAATTTTTGCTAAAGTGTGCTCCTTCTTTATATGTCAGATCATTGCTCTAGAAGTCAGATTACTGCTTATGTTTTAAGAATTATGAGTCGTTTAGTAGGGCCAGAAAGCCTAGAACAACCTTAAATGCAAGAGAATTGTGTGATAGTCTGTTCCTTAAAGGAAAATGGACTGAAGTGTTGTGTGCATTATAAATGAAATGCATTTCAGTGCAGTACAAACTCATTATTATTCATTTATGTCCACCCTAGAACCAGAAAAAAACTTTATGCAGAGTCAATGGCAACATACATATTTCTCTCGTTGTTGCTTCTAAGATGTCCCAAATAATACTATTTTTAAGAAAGCTTTCATTTGCAAATCTGTCGGGTTTTGTCATCTAAGATTTTCTTAGCAACTTTTAAACCTGGGAGACCGGTGCATTTGTTACAACAATACAACTGCCTAGTCAATATTGTTAAGTAAATAAATAAATATAAATATAAACTTCTTTTGGCATCAAATCTGTTTACTTTTTATATTACATGTATTGTTTTCACTTCCAGGGTCACTGGGTTTATTCTTTTCTCAAGAGATGGGGGAGAAGGGCTCATTGTGAGACTGTGCCATGGGCTCAGTATTCAGATATTCTAGAGTGACTTTGCAGTTCTCGGGCTTTCCTGTTAAGTTTCTGCCAACAGTCCTCTTCTCTTCTTCCAAACAGCAGACAAACACATAGTGACGAACTCTAGTGAAATGACTAGTTCCCTCACTACCAGGGAATGGCCTAAGAACAATTCTGTATTCACCATTTTCAGGCACAAAGGAAGAACAAAAGCCCACCCCAAATGTGACCTGCTGCACAAAATACCTTTTGTTATCAACTTAAGTGCTCTTCTGAATCCTCAGACCACCCATTGATAGATTTTTCTTTTTCCCACATACATCATTTATGTCATCTAATTAATTTTTCATAAGCTAAAAAAAAGTTACTATTAGTTCCTGACCTTCATAAATGGCATAATATCTTTCCCCAAATCTGCTTAAAATGCATTCCCTCTTTCTCCAATACCATGCAGAGCAGAGACTTGAATATCTGTAGCCTTAAGTTGAGGAGCAATCTTAAGAGAGTCCCTGACCAGACAAACGTTTCCACGCTAGGAGCAAGTCCGAGCAGAAGATTGCTTAAGGGGAAATCCTATGCCACATGATATATCACTGACCTTTCTCCTCTGTCCTTGTTACCCAGAGAGCTGAAACCCTCCTCTGTCTCCATTTATAAAGTATTTGACAATGACTGATAGTTTTATTTTTTCATAGCTGTCTTTGCATTAAAATGGAGTTGCTGATACATGGGGTATTGGAGAGCAGAGTGAGTCTACAAGGAGCAGGAAAAAATTTGCGTAAAACCTTCATTTTTCAGGATGCCTTAAGATCCACTATCTGGAATGAGGAGTCACTTTTAAACTCCAGGACCTAACAAGAATGAAGAACAATCACATACTACAGCAAACAGAATTATTTGAAATGCAGACTTGGACTGTTCTCCTGACTCCTGGTTTGGAGGGGCATGAGAAACTGTAACAAGGTTTTGATGACTTTTTGCTTTACATATAAGTGAGAGACAAGATGAAAATTTTCAGTTTACAGGGAAAATGGGGACAACTGTAATTGAACCACTATAAAAAAAATTTTTTAGCCCCCCCAAAAAATCCTCAGCTTAGAATCAGATGAAGGATTAGCATGAAAAATAAAAGGTGGGGGTGGGGTGGGGCGGTGGGGGGTCAGATGGGGTCTGTTCTCCAGAGCTAAGTAGAAACCCACTCAGTCTTAAAAGATGTGATTATAAAGACAAGAGTATATTGAATCACCCCCCCTTCTTTCTAAAGTCACTAAATTCAATTGACACCCCTTAATTATCTCTTAAATCTGTCCACTTCTTCGATAATCACAGCCATTACCCTGTTTGGCCTCCATTACATGTTCCCTGAATTCATTATACCATGGTTAAACAGACAGCTAACCTTCCAGCAGGAGGGAGGCTGGAATTGCTCCCATAATGCATTGCCAAATTTGTTTGTTTTGGTGTAATCACTCAATAAAAAATTCTTCAATTATTATATGCATATATTTTTATCAAAATTATGTCATTGATTACAAAATCTATAGCTGTGCTTTGGTTCTTTTGAAAGTAATTGAAAACCACACATATTCACTGACTTAAAATCGGGCACTTAAGAACATTACCACACCTCAGGTGTGCCGCTGTCAATTAAATGTCAGGTAAGGCTCATGTTTGCCTTCTCAGTCTGTTCATCTTTGTGCATGAGAACAGAACACAAATTTCATATGTGGATGTTAGTGTACTTACTTATTTGTGCTTATTGTAGATTTTGGATACATTTTAAAATAATAGTCTTGAGCAAATGTTAGTTTGTACAACATTCCAACTTAAATCAACGGTTCAGTATCAATACAGAGAAGTTTATAAATATTATATATCAGCCAGTCCTATGGCTTCCAAGGACATGTCGTTTCAGTGCAGGGGAAGAGAAGAAGAGCAAATGGGGTGGTGGCTGCTTTTTGGACACAGAAGAGAAGAGCTGGTTGAGCTTTCAAAACAATCCATTTCCACCTCTTCCCTTCCTGTAGATGAGTGACCGAACCACCTGATGTCTGCATTCTGAAAGCAGCGTTCATGCATAGTTGTCATTGCGTGCCTCATAGCAGCCTATCACAGTGCCTGGCATATTGTAGGCAGAGTAGTTTTCTAATTCTGTAACAAATTACCACAACTTTAGCAGCTTACCATACTACCTGTTCATTATCTCTCAGTTATGTAGGTCAGAAGGCCAGCAGGCTCAACTGAATTCTCTGCTTAGAGACTCAGAACACCCCAATCATCTTGTTATCTGAAGGCTCTGGAGAATGCCCTTTCAAGCTTGTTCAGACTGTTTGCAAAATTCAGTCCCTTGTGGTGACTGGACTGAGGTCCCCATTTCCTTGGTGACTGGTTTTCCCTGCCATGTGAACCCCTTCATCTTCAAGCAAGTGATTCCTTCTCCTGCTCTTCTCACACTTAGAATCTCTCTGACTTCTGCTTCTGCCACCAGGAGAAAACTCTACTTTGAAAGGGCTCACGTGATTAGTCAGGCCTGCTGAGTAGCCTCCCTCTTTGAAGGTCAAGAGATTCATGACCTTAATTAATTACGTCTTCAAATGTCTTTTCCCATGTAATATAATTACAGGAGTAATACCATGCACAAAAGTGGCACACCGATTTAACATTCTTTTTAAATATCATTTTAAAATTTGAAGGGTATAAAGGAAAATAGATGTAAAATTTAATCCTGGCTTATATACATGTTCCACTTGAAATGTATATGCAAAACACAAGAAAAATTGCTCCTTTCACTTCGGAATGGTTGTCCTGTCTTTGACAAGAAAACAAGGAGCCAAACTGCATCCTGGGATGTGGCATCTTGGAAACAGCCCCTGTTTTCATCCAGAGTTATCTGAAGAGACCCACACAGCTGCAGACCCATCCCACAGCTGAGAAGAGCCATCTAGAGAATCCCGATGGGGCCATTGCCTGCAGTCCATGGGGTAATGGCTGACCTCTGACCTTGCCTGACAGCCAACCCCCTTGTCCTCCTGCTGTGCAACAAGTCAAATTAGTCTCTAATTATTCTGCAGACAACAGGCTGCAATTATACATTCAAGTCCCAGGGTCTGGAAGGAGCAAGATGACTCTGGCTGGAAGGGGATGCGGAGAAGTCAAAAAGTCACAAGACAAACCACTTTTTGATACTTTTCTCTAAAAAACCATGACTGTAATGTATGCTCCCTGAACAAAGGGATCAAACCACACTGGAAAGCAGCTGTTCTCTTATTCAAAATACCATGGAGACATTACTTTCATCAACTTCAGTAGGCGGATTCACTAAGGGCTATACGATTATCTAATAAATAAAAGGAAGGGCAACTCTGGTGCCCAGGAGTTCCTGTACAGGCGTTGTTTACTGTTACTGATTCATTTTAATCAAACAAACAAACACTAAAAATAAATAAATAATAAGGGACCACATTGGGACTTGGAATGATATGACGCACAGTCATAATTTTCACTATATTTTAGCAGATCGACTACTTAGTTTTTACTATTGATAATTTATAGAGTCTAGGAACTGTTCATTAGAGCAAGCCACAGTTATTCTGGGTATTTCTTAAACCCTATTTTAAAATATGCAAAATATTTTGCACCAGAAATTTAAGTAGGCTGAACAGGATAGAAATACCAATAGAAATAAGCCTGCCCTGGCTACCTTTGAGATTGTCTGCAAAATTCTCGGTGCCTTTGCCCTTCTCTATCTAAAGTTATAGATTTACCGCACAATTTAGAGTTTTCTCAGGGATGAGATAACTCATGTTTGCTTACCAAATTTCTGAAATTCATTTGTTTTGTGTCTGTTCGCATGTCTGTAGGGTTAAACGCCGCCTCCTAATGAGGCAACGGAGCCCACCTAGAAATAGTGCTATTAAAAACATCTTCCTTATGTTAAAATAAACTATTTTGTTTTAGTTATCTATGCGTACCAGTCTCTGGCCACATTCTACTTGGGAAATCTCTTAATATTTAAAGATAGTTATAATGCTACTCCTTCCTGTCCCAAACATTTTTTTCTTTTTTTTTCCCTCTATGACATGATTAGCAATCTCATATGGACACATATCCACATGCATTATAGCACCGGGAATGTAAAACAAAATTCCAAAGGTGTTCTGACAAATGTGGAACAGTCTGACACTGTCCCCTTTATAGTTCTATTGTTCTATTAATAAGCTCGTGATCACAAGTGTACTCTGAGCACTAAATCAAAGCGTTTCCTCTCTTGGAACTTACTATAAACTCAAACCTCAAAGCCTTTTTTACATATGCTCTGATGTGTGGTTTCCATCCCACACCGTAGAAAAATTAACTCAATTCTGACACTACGTATCTGGAAATAGCATCTGGTTCCAGATTAAGATCTCAGTTCACAACACTGTCCTTACTTCAGACACCAACTGCATGTCCAGATTCTGTGCTTCTGACCACTGGCTATACCAGTATAAACTGGAAGTCCCCGTGACTCCTTTCCGAAGGTTAATTAATTTGCTAGAGCAGCTCACAGAACTCAAAGAAACATTTACTTACATTTGCCAGTTTATTGTAAAGGGTATTAAAAGCATACAGATAAAGAGATACATAGGACAAGGTGTGTGGGAAGGAACAAGGAGCTTCCATGTTTTCCCTGGGTGCACTACGCTTCCTGCATCTCCACATGTTCACCGACATGAAAGCTCTCTGAACCCCACCTGACCTTTGGGAGTTTGACGGAAGTTCTATTATACTGGCATTACTGAGTAAATCATTGGTCAATGGCAATTGATTCAACCTCCAGCCCCTCTTCACCTGCCTCCCTGGAGGTCAATCCCATGGTTTGGTTCCCCTGGCAACAAGCCCCCATCCTTAGGTTACCTAGGAGTTTTCCAAATGTTGCCTCATTAGCATAGCAAAAGAGAACTTTATCATTCTCATCACCCAGGAAATTCCAAGGGTTTCAGAAGCTCTAAACCAAACAAATAGCAAATATATATTTCTTACTATAAATCACAGTACCACACATGCTAGGCTACACACATCACTTTTCTCTCCGGGTGTTCTTTGCTTTCTTGGACCCAACGGCCAGTTCTTGCATTTATCTTTGTTAAATTTCATCTTATTCATGTAACCAAAAAATGCCAATTTTCAGTATTATTCCAATCCTGATTGTGTCATTCAAAGTATAAGAGGCCAATAATATGTTATTAGTGGAATAAGTTAAGCAAAACTACCAACAATACAAATAAATGTTCTATAATTTCATATCCTTAGGTTTAGAATTATATGACAATACAATTACACCATTGGAGCATGTCCTCCATATTTCATTCAAGGAAGGTAATAAAACTGAACTGAATGGAGCCAAGCTGAACACTAGGCTCTTCCACTAAGATTTTATTAATCTAGTGGTAGACAGTATGGCTTTGGAGTCCAACAATTTATATGAGGTCTGTCCAGAAAAAGCCCAACCATTGTTAATATAATGAGAACGATTTGTGCAACATCAATGTAACCTGTCAGCGAAG
Source organism: Mormoops blainvillei (assembly GCA_004026545.1). Lineage (NCBI taxonomy): Eukaryota > Metazoa > Chordata > Mammalia > Chiroptera > Mormoopidae > Mormoops > Mormoops blainvillei. Next base: position 135,164 of record PVJD01000341.1, read on the forward strand.
GAGAGTGGACTGGAATGTGCATGTGTGAACAGTGATGACTTCACTGTACTAGTCAGTGGGGGTGGTAGACACTGTTGAGTGAGCATGTATACAGTGTGGCCCTTGCATTTAAAATCACTGAGCGAGTACAGCAACAAATCTTCATCAGATTTTATGTTCAGCTTGAACACTTCTCTGTGCAAATTACTGGGATGATTCAGAAGACTGCAGCGATGGGCAACTGGTGATTGGCAGCTTCATCACAACAACACACCCACTCATACATCACATCTTGGGAAGAGTTTTCTGACAAAATGTCAAATCACCCAGCCCTCCTACAGCCCAGATTTGGCATCCTGCAACTTCTGGCTTTTTCCAAAACTAAAATCACCTTTGAAAGGGAAGAGATTTCAGACCATTGATGAGATTCAGGAAAATAAGACAGGGCAATTGATGGTAATTGGGAGAACTATGTGAGATCCCAAGGTGCCTACTTTTAAGGGGGACTCAGGTGTCACTGTTCTATGTACAATGTTTTTTGTATGTTGTATCTTCTTCAATAAATGCCTCTATTTTTCATATTACATGTCTGGATACTTTCTGGACAGATCTCATATTTATATTGGCACCTTCTTTTGCTTGTTGAGTGACCATGGAAAAATTTACTTACTCTCTAACCTGACATTTTCTCAGCTGTAAAATTGGAATATACCTCTTAAAGCTTACATTAAATAATACATTAAATATTATATGACTTAATGGATATGTTTAGTATAATACCTGGCACAAAGTAGGTGTTCAACAAATGATAGCTACTACATTATAATTATATGAACAACTTCTGAGTAAAATCATTCAACTTTATTCTCAAATCATTCTCAAATCTATTTAATTGGTGTAATCTAGTCCATATTTTCAGTCTCTTCCATTAATATCTCATTAGAAAACTTAAAACTTATCAAATGCCTTGCTAATGCCTCTACACATTTGTCATGTATCTGATATATATATTTCTGATTATTCAATCATAGAAGCCCATAAAAGATGAATATGAATTTAGTCTGATATGACTGCTTCCAAATGTCTTAGAGAATCCATGTGATATCTTTGTAATTCTCTCCTAAATATTAATAGTCCTTTAAATATTCATTCTAAATCTTGCTTAGAATGAACATCAAGCTCATATGTTTAAAATAAATATCCTTACAAGAAGTTGAAGTTTAAGTTTTTTTGTAAGTATTTATTCTCACTTAGAATGCTTTAACCAAATATTTTGAAAGTTACTTTTAATGACAGGAAGCACTAAAAGAAGAGTACATGCAGAATTTTCAAATCATCTACTATTCAACTTTCTTACATTATATTCTTTTACGAACAGATTTTTTTCTTCTCAAATCCAGAATAAGTGTCCAACATGGACAAATATGTCAACTAGCAGAATTAATTTATGGATTAATTTCAAAGAAATGAATTAATCCTCAATGGAACAAATTCCAAGCCTCAAGGATATTTTAATGTCATACAATCAGATAAGTGTAGAAATATATGTATTTATATCTCCAGTAAACCTCAAAAAATTGAGGAAATAGTGTGATATACTGGGAGGAGGCACTGATTCACAAGATCTGGGTTTAGCCACTAGCCTTCAATTGGCTTTAATATAACTTCCTTCAGAAGCTTATATTTCTTTCAGTTGACTTTAACATTATTTCTTCTTAATGCCTCATATTTCACATATACTAAATGCAATGAGATATTTGGATGAAATGGAACTGACTCAAATACCAATGTTAATGACAAGATTCATAATTATTATAAAATTATTAAGGCTTCCCCCAGCTCCAAAATTCTGTCTTTGACATTATGACCTTTATGGACAAAACAACTCAAAAGTGATTAAGCACACATTAGCAGATATCTTTCATCTTGTCCAACACTGATATATCAATGTTAATACTTCCTTCCCTGACTACTTAGCAAAACATATGCATGTATAAAAGTAGTCACAAAAATTGTTTGAGAGAGGAGAAAAAAAATTGATTTCTTATTTGCAGAGTTCCCTCTGTTAATCTCTGTCACTCTCCTCTAGTGATTCTTTACATTTCAAGAAGTAAAATTCAATAATATGCCCTTGTCCTCTTACCTTCTCTACTTCTATCCCCTTCCTTATGGCCACTATTTCCAACCCTAAGTGTAGCTTCTGGCTTTTTACAGAAGCGTAGAAAAATCAGTATTTGTGGAAAAAAGTATAGCATGAGTCAGTGAAGATCTGGATCAAAGTATAAAAAGGAATGAGACTTCCGGCCAAGATGGAGGCGCGGGGAGATACACTTTGCCTCCTCGCACAACCAAAAGAAGGACAACAACAAATTTAAATAGGAAAAACAACCAGAACTGCCAGGAAATTGAACTGTATGAAAGCCTAACAACCAAGCAGTTAAAGAAGAAACATTCATCCAGACTGGTAGGAGGGGCGGAGACAGAGGTGGGGAGCCAGGCAGAGGGGTCATGGCAAGGTGGTGGCTGGCAGACCAGGCAGGTGAGATGGCAGCTGACTGTTCCACATTTGCATGTGGATAAACCAGGAGGAACAATGGAGAGAAAGAGACAGATGGTACAACCCAGTGTTCTGGTACAGGAAAAGAAAGCCTCAAAACCTCTGGTTGTAAATACCTGTGGGGTTGTGGCAGCAGGAGAAACTCTCAGCCTCACAGGAGAATTCATTGGAGGAGCCCTCAGGGCCCTAGAATGTACATAAACCCAACCACACAGAAGCCAATACCAAGAGGGCCCAAAGCGCTTGTGGGTAGCAGGGGAAGTGACTGAAAGACCCCGAGAGAGCCGACTGAGCAGCACTGTTCCCCCTCAGATCACTCCCTACAGACAGTGCTACAAGCAATAGGCGGGTTGCCTCACCTGGAAAATACCTAAGGCTCTGCCCCTTATAACATAATAGGTACACAAGAGAAAAAAGAAAAATATGGCCTAAACAAAGCAACAGATCAAAGCTCCCAAAATAGACCTAAGCAATGAAGAGAGAGCCAACCTATCAGATGCAGAGTTCAAAACACTGATAATCTGGATACTTACAGAAATGGCTGAGTATGGTCACAAAATAGAGGAAAAAGTGAAGGCTATGCAAAGTGAAATAAAGAAAAGTACACAGGGAACCAACAGTGAAGGGAAGAAAACTGGGACTTAAATCAACAATTTGGAGCAGAAGGAAGAAATAAACATTCAACTAGAACAGAATGAAGAAATAAGAATTCAAAAAAATGAGGAGAGGCTTAGGAAACTCTGGCAGAACTTTAAATGTTCCAACATCTGAATCATAGGAATGCCAGAAGGAGAAGAGGAAGGGCAAGACATTGAAAACTTATTTGAGAAAATCATGGAGGACTTCCCCAATCTGGTGAAGGAAATAGACTGCCAGGAAGTCCAGGAAGCTCAGAGAGTCCCAAAGAAGTTGGACCCAAGGAAGCACACACCAAGGCACATCATAATTACATTACCCAAGATTAAAGAGGAGAGAATCTTCAAAGCAGCAAGAGAAAAGGAGAGAGTTACCTACAAAGGAGTTCCCATAAGACTATCAGCTGATTTCACAAAAGAAACCTTACAGGCAAGAAGGGGCTGGAAAGAAGTATTCAAAGTCATGAAAGGCAAAGAACTGCATCCAAGATTACTCTACCCAGCAGAGCTATCATTTAGAATGGAAGGGCAGAAAAATTGTTTCCCAGATAAGGTCAAGTTAAACGAGCTCATCACCACCAAGCCCTTATGATATGAAATGTTAAAGGGACTTACCTAAGAAAAAGAAAAATATCAACGCTATGAACAGTAAAATGACAGCAAACTCACGACTATCAACAACTGAATCTAAAAACAAAAACAAACTAAGCAAACAACTAGCACAGGAACAGAATCACTGAAATGGAGATCACATGGAGTGTTATCAGCAGGGAGGGGTTGAGGGAGAAAGGGAGAAAAGGTACAGGAAATAGGAATCATAATTGGTAGGTACAAAATAGACGGGGGAGGTTAAGAATAGTACAAGAAATGGAGAAACCAAAGAACTTGTATGTACGACACATGGATATAAACTAAGGGAGGGGAATACTGGTGGGAAGGGGGATGCAGGGCAGAGGGAAATAAAGGGGAGAAAAAATGAAACAGCTGTAATAGCATAATCAATAAAAATACTTCAAAAAAACTAAGTATAAAAAGGAATGAATTGTCATAGCCATGATTTATTCAACAACAACTATAAAAAAGGGAGAAGCGAGTGAGTTCATGTTACAGAGCCTTCAGTTCTAGTTGTTAGTGACTGAATTCTCTATAGTCGATAATGGCATCTCACTCTGGGAAAAAGAAAAGCTCATCCATTCAGTTAACTTGATTGACAACAAACTTCATGTGAGATAGCTATGAAAACCTGCAAGGTGGAGAAAGGCCATGAACCAACAGGAGCCTGCAGGGTTCATCGATTTTCAGGACCCTTATAAATACCTGATTGGAAGTTAAATGAGAACACAAGCTCTCCATCATGTGTGAATTAATGACGTTAACACTTTAGAATTAGGCTGGCACAAGTCAGTTGTATGGTCATTCTGGAAGTTCCTTGAATACAATCTCCTGAAAAAAATGCAGAAAAAAAATCAGGAATGAAACAGAGAAAGAACCATCAATAACCAAATTTTCTTAAAGCGTTGAAGATTGTTCAGTTGCTACTTGGCTTATGCCCTAGGCAAAGTTCAAGCCAGCATTTAATAATTGTCAGAGACATGGCCTTTCCTGTATTTCAAGTACTAGCATGCTTGAGGTTTCTTCTTGATATATCTTCTTGATGCTAAGATTATGTACTGTGGATCTAAAAATCTAAAGAAGTCTAAAAAATAAAATGAGAGTAATCCATTAATACCAAAAATAATTGGGCAAATCACAAAATGGATGATGCAGACATATCAAATTCTCATTTAATCCTCCACATGCATTTATCTAAACACGTTCTATGAAGCATTTACTCTATATTATGCACTGTGCTGTGACCTGTGAATAATTGGTAAGATAAGGGCCCTGTCCTTAAAAGCTCACAATCTAACCAGAGAGCTCACTGTCTCCTATGGAATAAAACTGGTGAAGTTGGCATTTACACTTTGCTATAAATTAGAAAAAGACTATTGACTTAGATGAGGTGTTTTTGATTGCAAGAAACAGAGATTCACACAGTAAGTTAATAAGAAGAGTGGAAAATACTATAAAGGTTCACTATAATCCCTGAGACCATACCAGCAAGAATACAGGGCTGGCCAAGAGCTTGAGCTAGAATTGGGAAACTCTCAGGAGCAAAGGTTGTTCCCTAGAATTAAACTTCTTGTTCCTAGTTATCCTGCATCCTGTTGAAGACCATTTCTCTCCACCCATCTGTTAGTGTGTGTTGTCCCAAAGTGGGTGCCCAAAGAGCTGCCAGCCTCGGTGAAGTCCCCAGCCCTGGGTTCGCAGGCCATTCAATGTCTGGCCTCTACAATTGACCCAAATTGCTGTGCTCCAATTTCAAAATCAGGGCAGAAAATGCAATTGGCCCAGCTGAGCATATGTTGCTCTGCTTCGGTCATCTGTAGTGAGGGAGAAAGTCACATATCACGAATGTGGCTACAGGGACTCACCCCTGTGTGGGTGGCATTTCTTCTGGAAGGAATAAGAACTGGACAGACAACAGAAATTGTTTGAGTGATATGTCCAATCTCCACAACTTCAAATACCTCCTTTGATAAATAACTTTTATTATATATGTAGTAATATGCCCACTCAGTGTAAGCTACAAAGAAAAGAGAATAAACTAATGTGCTTAAACCAAGGTATTTTAATGTCCTCATCTGATAATTTTTTCAGACTACTGTTCAAACTTGAAACTGTTCAAAGATGAAGTCTCATGCTTTTTTAAGCTATTAATGGAAAGAACTTTATTCTAAAAGATTAGATATTTTAAAATAAAATAATTACTAACCAAGATGAAAGAATTTATGATTATTCAAACTCAAAATATGTTCATACGTTCTATAACAAAGAAATTTTTTTCTTGAATGCCTTGATGATATATGCTGACATATTTTGTATCTCTGTAACCACCATTTTAAACACATATAAATAAAGTATTTAATGCAGATCATTACAATATTGCAATGACTTATTTTTGTGAAACATATTTACATATATACTTCTCTTGGTAGTGTTTAATCTTCTTGAGAATAGTGCCTGTGACCTTTAATATAAGTTACTTGTGAATAAGTAATTACGCTGACTCAAATAGACTTAATACTTTTTCCAAATTATGTGTTATTCCTTGTCTATCTAGGGTAGAAAATTTCCCACAACCTCAGCCATCTGTGATAACTATGATCCTAAAAGACAGGGGAAAAAAACACACCTGCCATTGCTGGTAATACATAGAATTGATAAAGTACATAAACTTAATGTGTTTTGTTTCACTGGAGGTAAGTAGAGGTATTCCTTCTCTTTCAACTCATTACAACTTAGTTTAATGTTTTAAGTTATTAGTCTTTGCAGATATATCAGCTGTATTTGATACTTATTGTGGGTTACAACCAGGCACTGGGGGAGTTAAAAATGTAAGCAACAGTAGTAAAGACAGGGACATGAGAATGCAGTTTTAAAAATTGACAGACAAGTTTTAAGTTAAATTTGTTAAAAGTCTTAATAATATTTCACATTTTAAAATAATGACTAACATAAAAATAGATTTAGTTTTGATAATTTATTCCTGAACATAGTATAACAACTATAAAATTTCAGAGACAAAATAAACTATTTGAGAAACAGGTTTGTTGCATAGGTATTTGAGTAAAAGACTTACCTGTAAATTAGCTGAATAAATAGGGAGTTAGGACCAGCTTTCAAAAGCAGTAACCTCTCTAAGGAGACAGACAGTTTGTTTGTTTTTTTAAATCCATTCTAAATTTAGAAACTGGAAATATAAAATAGGAAGAGGAATGCAAAGTTAATCATTTCATATTTTAGTTTTCCACATAGTGAATGGCATTTATTTTGTATTTTAAATACCATTTACAATTCTGGTTATGTAGAATTGAAACAAATAAAGAGTATAAATAACCAGAATGGAATTTTATTTTGTTCCATTCTTTTATAGGAATACCACAAATTAAATTAAGCTCACATCAGGATCATGTTAAGAAAAGAACCCATAGGAGAACTGTAGTAAAGTTCATAGAAACTATTCCTTTCCTTCTCTGTCCACAGAGGACTTTAAAATGACAAGTATTGATAAAAGGCCATAGAAAACCCAAAAGCACCTTTTAAATAATCAAAAGGCATTAAATTAAACTTACTAAAGTTTTACCCTCCAGTGCACATTTTTTTTAATGTATATGCCCATTATGAACATATGGAAATAATACAGAAAATGGAGAAAAAAGGATCCAAAATGGCAGAGAAGGTGCGAGACACACTCACCTTTTCCGGAATTACAAATAAAATACAGAACAATCAACCAGAATAACCAACTGAAGACTAGCTGAACAGAAGCCTTATAGCCACATAGAGACTGGTAGGAATGGTGGAAACTCAAAAACAGCTGGCCTCACACCCACAAGCAGCAGCTGAGATTCCAGAGGGATAGCTCAGCTGCAAAGTTTTCCACTGAGAAGCACGGGGTCTCAACCCTATACCAGGCTCCCCAACCGAAAGAACTATAACCTGGAAAAGGCACCCACATAACAACTGGCTGTGGAAATTATCAGGGATTCTGTCCACCGGGAAGAGGCATGAGTCCTTTAGAGATACAATTGTACTTGTAAAGGGCCTATAATCAAAATTTTGTTCACAGTCATTTATCCTGGGCTCTGGCAAAAGGAGGGCAGGGTGGACTAGAGTCGTGTGAGGGGAGACTGGGGTTTGTGTCTTTGGGGACCAAGCTGAAGGGACAACCACCAGAATCCCTGCGCTGAATCCCTCTCCCACACCAAAGATGACATCTTTCTTGGGGGCAGCACTCCCCTCCTTACAGCATCAGCCTGGGGGAATGCCCTATTCTCTGGACTTTCTCTTACCTCACCCTGTGGAGCTTGCACCCTGCTGAAGACTCAGCTGCCTGGGCCGGGGTATAGGGGTCTGGGCAGACTCAGAAGCTGTCAGTGACCTAGTTGTGTAGCTTTGGGACAGGGGCCATCTCCCCATTTTCCTGTGATCCTGAACTGTGCCTCCCTTCACAGGAAATATGCTAGCCCCACTCTCCTGACTTCCGATGGCCCCATGCTATGAAGCATCAGCTCCCCAGGAGTTATGCGCAGAATCAGAGACAGACTAAGTTTTGTGGCTCTGGAATGAGGGCCATTTCCTCCACTTTCTGCCAAGCCTGACTGGTGCCTCCTTCTCATAGCAGATCCACTAGCCCCACCCTGCTCACTTCCAGCACTCTGGCTTGTGGAGTTTGGGCTCCCAGTAGAATCTGAAACAGAGTGAGTCATTTGGTTCTAGGATGGGGCCATTTTGCCCTTGCATACCCAACTAGTGTAGAGTCTTTCCTTCACATGGCCAAATCGTGGTCTGTTTGGGCCTGATAAACTCTACTGGCCTTACCCTGATGACATCCCAAGACCCTCCCCCACCACAAAGGTCTGCAGGCACTGGGAAGGTGGCAGCAAGACTTGATATGCCCTGGGATTTGGCGTGAGTGGCCTTAGACCCAGCACTGGCACCAAGTACAAACCTGTATCGATCTGGTGAATACCATTCGCCCCTACCTGGTGATTCACTGAGAACCCACCTCATGCAACTCAAGTGCCACCAGAGGTTTTTTCACTGACTGAGACTAATAGGCAGCCCGCAGGCAAAGGCAGCTGGAGGGGGGTCTCACGGTGCCTTGGGCCTTTTGCTGACCTACCCCCAGGCTCAGTGACAGTAGAAGCTGGCTTTGGTGTGCAACTTGGTCCCTCCCATGCACATAAAGACACAGCGGAGGAAACTACACATTGTGGATCACTTTGTAGCCGCAAACAGATTGCCCAGGGCCAATCATAAGCCGTGTCTGACATTGGCCTGTACCAGACTCTCTCCCAAGAGGCCCCAGAACAGATACACCCCATGGCAGCTTCAGAGAACATCAGGGTAGGATCCAACGAGCTTCACAAGTGGCATATCTAAAGGGAGACCTTGGCGGGCACCAGACGCTGCTGAGGCAAATTTCACTCCATGCAGTCAGCACCTGCACAGCAGCTCGTACACTGTAGTCAGAGTTGATCCTCACTTTCAGCCAGCCTGAGAGGCAACCCCACATACAAATAAGCAATAGTAACTGAGGCTCAATTACAATGGAGGGCTCACATAACCCACACAAAGGATGTTATTCCTGGAACACCCAGTTCAGGTGATCAAGGAGACTGTGCCACTGGGTCCCACAGGGTACCTACTCCATAAGTCCACCCAACCAAGACTGGAAGACATAACAGATCTACTCAATACATAGAAACATGCACAAAGAGGCAACCAAAATAAAAGAAAAAATGAAAGAAGCAAAGAAATGTCCAGGAAAAGAGTTAAATAAAATGTAGGGAAGCACTTAAACAGATATAGAGCTTAAAAAAAAACCCAAAACAACAGTTATAAGGATGCCCAAGAAACAGTGAGAACTTCAACAGCATGAAAAAACACATAGAAACCATGGAAGAGACCCAGTCAGAAACAGAGAGTACAATATCTAAAATAAAGAATGCACTAGAAGGAAAAAACATCAGGTTGGATGAAGCAGAGGATTGAATCAGTCATTTGGAAGACAAGGTAACAGAAAACACCCAATTGGAGCAGAAAAACAAAGAAAAAAAATTTTTTTAAGATTTTATTTATTTATTTTTAGAGAGAGGGGTAAAGAGGGAGAATGAGAGGGAAAGAAACATCAATGTGTGCTTGCCTCTTGTATGCTCCTTACTGGGGACCTGGCCTGCAACCCAGGCATGTGCCCTGACTAGAAATCAAACCAGCGACCCTTTGGTTCACAGGCCAGCACTCAATCCACTGAGCCACACCAGCCAGGGTGAAAAATATTTTTTAATTAGGATAGTTTAAGGGACCTTTGGGACAACATGAAACATAACAACATCTGCATCATAGGGTAACTAGAAGGAGAAGAGAGAGAACAAGTTTTCAAGAACAAACTTGAAGAGATAGTCACTGAAAACTTCTATAACCTGATGAAGAAAAAAGACAAAAGTTCAAAAAGCAGAGTCCCAAACAAGACGAATGCAAAGAGTTCTATACCAAGATATATCAATTAAAATGGCAAAGGTTAAAGACAAAAAGAGGGTTTTGAAAGCCTCAAAAAGACAGTTACCTACAAGGGGGCTCCCATAAGATTGTCAACTGATATCTCAACAGAAGCATTTCAGGTCAGAAGGTATTGGCATGAAATATCCAAAGTGCTGAAAGCAAGGACCTACAACCAAGGCTACTTTACCCAGTGAGACTATCATTCAAAATTGAAGGAGAAATAAGAGCATTCCAGACAAGAAAAAGCTCAGTGAGTTTATTACCACCAAACTAATATTACAAGAAATGTTAAAGGGTGTTCCAGAAGAAGAAGAAGAAGGAGGAGGAGGAGGAGGAAGAAGAGGAGGAGGAGGGGAGGAGGAGGAGAAAAAGAAAACAAAAACAATGACATGGAACATGGTAAAAGAATAAAATGACCATAAATACATGCCTATCAATAATCACTCTAAATGTAAAGGGCTTAAATGCTCCATTCAAAATACATGAGGTATTTGATGGATAAGAACACTAAAGACATTATACACACACACACACACACACACACACACACACACACAATCAACGAGAGACACACCTCAGAACAAAAGATACACACAGGCTAAAAGTAAAGGAATGAAAAAGATATTTCATGCAAATGGAAAGGGAAAAAAAAGCCTTGGATAGCAATAATTGTATCTGACAATATAGACTTTAAAACAAAGGCTATAGAAAACACAGCCGAGGACACTACATAATGATAAAGGGAGCAATCCAACAAGAGGATATATAATGCTTGTAAACATTTATGCCCCCAATATAAGAGCACCTAAAAAGCAAATCTTGGTGGACATAAAGGGAGAGGTTGATGGTAATAGTCATTGTGAGAAATTTTAGCATCCTATTGACATCAATGAATAGAGTTTTCAGACAGAAAATCAACAAGGAAACAGGATCCTTAAGTGACACACTAGACCAGATCGATTTAATTGACAACTTCAGAGCATTTCATCCCAAAGCAGCTGAATATACATTCTTTTCAAGTTCACATGGAAAATTTCTAGAACAGACCACATGTTAGGACACAAAACAAATATTAATAAATTTAAGAAGATTGAAATTATATCAAGCATCTTCTGTGACCATAATAGTATGAAACTAGGAATCAGTCACAAGAAAAGAGCTGAAAAACACACAGAAACAAAGAAGCTAAATAGCATATTACTAAATAATGAACGGGTTAACAATGAGATCAAGGAAGAAATCAAAATATACCTTGAAACAAAGGAAAATGAGAATAAAATATCTCCAAATCTATGGGACACAGTGCAATAGTCCTAAGAAGGAAATTCATAGCCTTACAGGACTACCTCAAGAAGTAAGAAAAAGCTCAAATAAACAATATAACTTTATTTTTAAGGTAACTTGAAAAAGAACAACAAACAAAGCCCAAAGTGACTAGAAGGAAGAAAATAATAAATATCAGAATAGACATAAACCAAGCAGAGTCTAAAAACAATGCAAAAAATCAATGAAACCAAGAGCTGGTTCTTTGAAAAGGTAAACAACATTGACAATTCTTTAACCAGACCCATCAAGAAAAAGGGAGGACTCTCAGAAATGAAAAAAGAGAAGTAACAGCTGACACCACAGAAATACAAAGGACTGGAAGAAAGTATTACCAAAAAGTATATGCCAACAAAGAGGACAATCTGGATAAAATGGATGAATTCCTAGAAGCATGCACTCTTCCAAAACTGAATCAGGACAAGTATCAGAAAATCTGATAGACTGATTACAACTAATGAAAGTGAAGCAGTAATTAAAAATTTCCAACAACAACAAAAGAAGTCCTGAACTGGATGGCTTCACAGGTATATTTTACCAAGCATTCTAGAACTAACAACACCTATACTTCTCAAACTATTCCAAAAAAATTCAAGAGGAGGGAGGACTCCTCTCATTTTACAAGACCAGCATTACCCTAATTCTAAAACCAGAAAAAGACACTGCAAAGAAATATAATAATCGGGCCACTCTCCCTGATGAACATAGGTGCTAAAATTCTAAACAAAATATCAGCAAGTCAGACCCATAAGTACATTTTAAAAGATCATACACCATGATAGGTTGGGTTTATTTTGAGGATGCAAGGTTTGTACAATATCTGAAAATCAAAAAATGTGATACACAACAGAAACAAAATGAAGGATAAAAACCACACGATTGTATCAACAGATGCAGAAAAAGCATTTGATAAAACCCAGCACACATTTATTTCATAAAAACTCAGCAAAGTGGGTGGGAATAGAGGGAACACACTGTAACATAATAAAGACCATATATGACAAACCCACAGACAACATCATATTCAATGGGAAAAAACTACAAGGATTTTTCTTAAGATCAGGAACAAGACAGAGATGTCCATCTTTACCACTCTTATTCAACATAGTACTAGGGGTCCTAAAGGAAACAATCAGAAAAGAAGAAGAAATAAAATGCATCCAAATTTGGAAAGGAAGAGGTAAAACTCATTATTTGCAGATGACATGATACTGTATATAGAGAACCTTAGAGTTTGCCAGAAAAACTACTCGAACTGAAATGAATTCAATAAAGTAGCAGGGAAAAAATAAATATCTAAAAATCAGTTACATTGTTATATACCAATAATGAGCTATCAATGGGAAACTTGTAAAAAAGTACTTGTAAAAAATAAGTACTATTGCATCAAAAAAGTAAAATAAAATACCTAATAAATTTAAATGAGGATGTTAAAAAGACCTCTACTTGAGGAATTATGAGACACTGAAGACAGAAATTGAAGAGGATACAAATAAGTGAAAGCATATATAGTATTCACAGATGGGAGGAATTAACATCATTATAATGTCCATACTACCCAAAGCAATCTATAGACTCAACACAATTCCTCTCAAGTTACCAATGGCATATTTCATAGAACTAGAACAATATTCTAAAAATTTATATGGAACCATAGAAGACCCCAAATAGCCACAGCAATCCAGAAGAAGAACAAAGTTGGAGGCATCATGCTATTTGATATCAAACTATACTACAAAGCCACAGTCATCAAAACAGCATGGTAAGACATAAAAACAAGTGCATAGATCAATGGAACAAAATAGAGGGCTCAGAAATAAACCCACACTTTTGTGGTCAATTAATATTTGGCAAAGGAGGCAAAAAATACAATTAGATAGAAATAGTCTATTCAATAAATGGTTTGGGGAAAATTAGACAGACCTGTGCAAAAAAAAAAAAGAAAAGAAACTAGAACACCTTGTTATGCCACATACAAGAATAAACTTGAAGTGGATTAAGGGCTAAATGTTAGACTCAAAACCATAAAAATCCAACAAGAAATCATAGGCAGTAAAATCTCAGACATTTCTACCAGCAATATTTTTTCTGATATATCTCCTTGGGCAAGGGAAACCAAAGAAAAAAATGAGACTACATCAAAATAAAAACTTTTTGCACAGCAAAGAAAATAAAAAGACAACCCACTGAGTGGGAAAATATATTTGTCAATAATATATCTGCTAAAGGGTTAATATCCAAAATCTATAAGGAACTTAGACAACTCAGCTGCCCCCCACCCAAAAAAAATCCAATTAAAAATTGGGCAAGGACCTAAATAGACACTTCTCCAAAGAAGACATACAGATGGCCAATAGACATATGAGAAGATACTCAGTGTCACTACTCTTGGGAGAATTGCAAATTAAAACCACAATGAGATGTCCAAATGGCTATCATCAATAAATAAAAAAACAAGCATTGGTGAGGACGTGGAGAAAAGGGAACCCTTGTGCACTGTGGAGAATACAAATTCGTGCAGTCACGGTGATAAACAGTATGGAGTTTCCTCAAAAAATTAAAAACAGACCTGCCTTATGACCCAGCGATTCCACTTCTGGGAATATATCTGAAGAAACATGAAACACTAATCTGAAAGAATATAGGCATCCCTATGTCTCTGCAGCTTTATTTACAATAGCAGCCCAAGTGCCCATCAGTAGATGAGTGGATAAAACAATGGTGGTAAATTTACACAGTGGGATACTTCTCAGTCATAAAAAAAGAAGGAACTCTTACCTTTTGCAGCAGTATTGAGGGACCTGTACAATATTATGCTAAGTGAAATAAGCCAGTCGGAGAAAGACAACGACCATATGATTTCACTTATGTGTTGACTCTAATGAACTAAATAATCTAGCAAAGCAGAAACAGGCTTATTGATCGAGAACATGAGTAACAGCTGTCAAGGGCAGGGTTGGTGAGGAGGCTGGGTGAAAAAGGTGAAGGGGTTAAGCAAACAAAAACAAAACAAAACAAAAAACAAAAACCTAATAAATACAGACAACAGTATAGTGATTGCCAAAGGGAAAGGTGGGTGGGGGCCAGGTAGAAGAAGATAAAGTGGGGGATAAATAGTGACTAGTTATGGAATGAGATTTGAATTTAGGTGATTAACACTTAATACAATATATAGATGACGTATTACAGATTTGTATACTTGAAACCTATATAATTTTATTAACCAATATCACTCCAATACTCTCAATAAAAAATTTTTAAATGGGGTAAAATATTCCTTAATCTTGCTACTTCTTGATAATTATGCTTAATGTTTTGGTTGCATCTTTTCAATCTGCTTTCTCCAGCTAGTGTTTAGAAGAAACCAAATCTAAATTTTAGGGAATCTCACATAAAATATTCTGTGTCCTGGTATCACAGTGCTCCACTTTTTTCACTTAACATAATATTGTGCATTTTTTTCATGCTATTCAAAAGCATTATTTTTAATGGCTATATGTTTCATTTTCAGTTTAAAGACAGCATATTTCTTAACCTTGCCTCTATATTTGACTTACAGTTTATTTTCAATTATTTGTTATAAATAATACTGTGTAAACATCTTTAGACACAATGTTTTTTCTTTATTATTTCCTAATGGTACATTTTCAAAAGTGGAATTACTCAGTCAATGATTTTTTTAAAGGTTTGTGTATTTAAAGTAACTCAGCACAGTACAGTGAACAGACATCTTATTTGAAATCTAGAGATGCAAGTTCTAATTTCAGCATTTTTCTAAATTACTTTGTAACATTGGTCAAATGAATTTGCTGTGCTTGTCTTCACTTTCTTCACCTGTAGTATAAGATGACAGTTAAACAAAGTTATTCTAGGGTGCCAGTTTTGGTTATCTATGGCTGCATAACAAATTACCTCAAAATCTAGATGCCTAAAACAATAATCACTCTGTTCCTTCTCATGATTCTGTGAGTTGACTGGGGCTTAGCTATATGTTTCTTCTGTCAGTCTTTCTTGTGTTCTTTACGAAGCTTCAGTCAGGTGGTGGTTGCATATTCAACATCCAAGATAGCTTCATTCATGTGCCTGGCACGTTGGCATGGACAGCTTGGCTTAGCTGGGAGCTTGGGATAGCTGGGTTTCTCTCTCTCTCTCTCTCTCTCTCTCTCTCTCTCTCTCCCTCCCTCTCTCATCTCAGGGTATCTCCTCTTCATATAAACCATCTAAATGGCACCTGCATGTTGTTTCTCCTTGTGGCCTGTCCTCCAGAACACCAGGACTTCTCACAGAGAAGATCAGGCTCTTAGAAATGCAAACACATCATCGCTTCTATCCCACTCTTTTGGGAAAGCAAGTCCCATGATCAGCCCAGCTTCAGTGTGAGGGGCGCAGCACAAGAGCACAGATGTTGGGAGCCACGGGCCTTTAGGAACCATCTTCGGTAAAGTCACTACGTGGTACCTGATTGGAACGGTGTCTTCAGAGCTCTGGGAATTTAAGTATTTGAAAATTTGTGATCCAGGTATGGCAAGTTCTGTGATAGCCTATGTATCATATTAACAATGACGTGTTATGTCTCTATCGTCAAAGATCCTCATTTTGCCAGAACACTCAATTCTCAACTCTTCTTAGGGGGCGGAAACACACTCTGTAATTTTCTCTAAATATTTACGCTCTCTCCTTTGAGCTAACGAGCTCCACATTTACAAGCAGCCATCTGTTGCACTGAACTTATAAATAGGTTGAACCTCCCTGTACCCTACCCCAAGGACAGTACGTAGTAAGAGATTCACCAGTTTCTGAGTTTCCTCATGTGGATTTTAGAGAAAGGTAAATGTGACTGGATTGTACTAATCCTATACATGATTGGGGAAATCAAAAAAAGATGAGCCAAAAATGAGTCCCCAGAGCAACGCAAAATGAGTCAGTTTTGTCTAGTCTCTCCTCGTAAAAGATTCTACTCCTTTCAATAGATTAACTTTATTACTTATAGCGGAATATGTTCACTAAAGCCCCCAAAATCTGAGACTGCCAGGCTATGATAAAACCAAGTAACCATTGTTACGAGCAGATAACAAAACCAGACTAATAACATTTTATTAATCCTCAGTGCCAAATTACATATGCTCAAGAAGGATTTTTTTTCTCCCACACTACAGAAAGTGGCTCCTTTTTATTAAGTCTATCTCTTAAAACTTAAATATTTGTTCTTTCTCCCAACTACCTAACAGTGAGAGCTAAAACTTCTGGAGGCTTTTATTTATTTATATGGCGTTTGCCTTGACGTTTTCCAAGTAATAATACGTAGTAACAGAGACAGATGAGAGTTCGGTATCATCCTTTCCCTCGGGGCAAACTGGGCGCAAAAGACCTCTAATGAAAGAGTCTACAGAACAGGACAATAAATAACAGGACATAAAATGGGGGGAAAAATGGTTTTCAGGTATAATCTTTTAAAAAAAATACAGAACAGAACAATATTCTACTCAAAGTGAGGTAAGTCCTCTTTAGCTTTCACATCATACAGTAAATTTTAGCTTCATCGCTGATACTAGACATTCTTTCCCACTAACCAGGTTATTTCTGAATCTAATATCCTTTTCTTTGGTTTCAAGAAATAGTGATGACTTTAATGGTGCTTCTTTAATAAAATGGCATTTGTTCCTAAGGAGTAGCTGACTATTTAGAGGGGATCTTTAAACAAAATATAATTACTCAAACCATGTTTATTTCCTACTAAGCAATTATGCATTTATTTAAAAAAAATACCTTGTGACGGCCAGCTCTGTACCAGACACCAAGCTAGGTCCTGGGAATATATGAGTGAACAAGATACGGTTTCTCTCTTGAGAAAACTTTCGTGCAGGGGAGGCAATAGACCACGAAGCAGGCTAGAAAGCAAAGAAGTGGTCTCTAGTCAGTCCAAAGATTAATGGATGGTGTTGAGCCTGAGATAAGAAAGGCAAAGAGGGGTTAATCAAGGAAGGATGGTTGGTATTGGGATTCTGTAGAGAAAGAGAACCAAAAGGATACATATATCTTCATGCATATACAAAGAGATTTATTATGAGGAATTGGCTCATGGGGCTGCAGAGGCTAACAACTGAACAGCTAGAGACTTAAAGGAAGATGATTGGTGTAGTCACAATCCAAGTCTGCAGACCTGAGAACCCAGAGAGGCAATGGTATAAATTCCTGTTAGAAAGCTAGCAGGCTCTCCACCTAAGAAGAACTGACATATTTCGCTTTAAGTCTGAAGGAAGAAAAAGATCAATGTCCCAGCTCAGCCAATTAGGCAGGAGTTCCCTCTTACTTGAGAAAGGGTCAGCATTTTTGTTTCATTTAGACCTTCAGTTGATTGGATGAGGCCCGCTCACATTAGGGTAGGCAATCTGCTTTACTCAGCCTACAAACTCAAAGGTTAATCTCATCCAAAAACCCCCTCCCAGATGCACTCAGAATACTAATTGACCAACCTGGGTGCCCCGTGGTCTAGTCAGGTTGACACATAAAAATAACTATCACAGAGAGTGTAGTAGTAGAGCAAAGGGGGTGGCTGTGGGGCCTCTGGTCTGAAGGGAGGATGTTTTTAAGCAAAGGAATAGGAAATGTAAAGGTCATAAGGGCCAAAGATGGCACTGTGAGGCCTCTAGCCTCAGGAGATTCAGAAGATAACATCTATCCATCTGTACTTCAGAATACTCAATTATATACTATCCTGAAAGAGCCCTAAACATCCTATTCTTTCATCCATGACCTTCAGCTTTTGTATTCTATATGCAACTTGTGTTCACCAGCTTGTCCCCCACCTGCTACTGAAGGGCCTCTAGCTCTCCGTAAAGTCCACCCTATGCCGTTATTTCTGGAGGTCCTCCTAAAACTACCCTTACAGATCAGTGTTTCTCAATCAGGGATGATTTTGCTCCTCTAGGACATTTGGCATCTATTAGGTAGATGCCAGGGATGCTGTTAAATATTCTTCAATACATAGGACATCACAAAAAATTATCCAGTCAAATACACAAGTGGTGTCTGCCACCACTGGTACTTCCGCAATGATCAGACAGGTCTAAACATGGAATCACTTCTTATATGACATTCCAACTGTGGGTTAGTTTGGAGTTACTCCTCCCAAAATCCAGGGCTACGGGTATTCATCCCCAATGGTTTATGCTTTGTAGTCTTCTTGACCTTGACTTCCTTCAGTAGAGCCAGTGCCCTTTTCCCCCGCAGGTAGTTGCTTGTACTGAGTACCTGCATTCCCATTGGCAATGCCTCTAAGTGTACTTTGTTAAGATGTACAATAATTAGTCCTTCAAGGGCATGGAGAAAATTCTGTTCTAAGTGTTTTCTAGACAGTTTCATTTATTCCTAGAGAAAAACAATGTTTTACTTATTTTTCAAATAAAGCTGTTAACACTGATAGAAATCAAGTGGCTTTCCTAACATGCATTGCTAATTTAAGAAATTATTTTAGATGAGAATGAGTTCTGACTTCTAAACTGTGCTCTCGGCCCGTGAACTAAACTGCATGAAACTCAGGCAGGTGACCACACTCTCCATGGTTCACTGTGGCTTAGCCCTGTGCCCATCATAAGACCCGTCTCATATTCCTGGCTCTGTCAGCCTGAAAGATATCCAGCTTAATAACACACGAGCAAGTAACATAAGTTCGTGAAAAACATTTATCACTGTAATTTTTTAGAATTTCATTTAACCGCATTTGTTTTCCTCAAGGCTCGGTTTCCAATGCAGGTTTCTCTTCATCCATCTGTCCAACACCTACGCAGTCTCTCTGATTTCTTTTGTTTTACTGAGCTGTTCAGCTTTCAGGCTCAGCTTGCAATCCCCAATAAAAAAAAGAAAAAGAGAAAAGGAAATCAGAAGTTATATGTTCTTTCCACTTAAAAAGGCAAGAGGAGTCTTAAGAGACAATAGAAACTCTTGGGAATTTCAGTCTCAGAACTCTATCGATGTTCATTCCAAAAAAAAAAAAAAAATCCTATGAAGGGAATAGGGGAATACATTTGTCAAGGGGAATACATTTGTCAAAGCACCTTATATTTACACTTGAAATAGGTGATTTTTATTCTGTATAAATTATTCCTCACTAAAACTGATTTTTAAATGCCTACTTAGAAGAATAGTCTCTGAAACAACAAATAGATACCTAACACCTAAATAAATTATGGTATATCTCTTCGTCACTGAAATTTCATCAGCCCAAACTGAGGTTTCTTTTAAGACTTTTAATTAAGGAAGTGAAAAAACAAACAAAACAATGTTTATACAACATGATTTTTAAATCAAATTAAATATCTGGAAGAAAAAACAAAAAATAGCCGTCACAGTTGTTTCTCAATGTCACATTGGCAGTAATTACAATTTTTATTTGCTTTCCCATGTCTTTCCAATTTTATATAATGTATTTATATTACTATTTTAAGCAAAAATAAATAAACAAAAAATTTCAAAACTTTTCAAGAACCTCTAGCTTACAGAATGAAAATAAAATACCTTAGCTCTTCTCATAAGCAGCCTGAGGTTTGCTCTGAAATTGTTTGGATTCGGTTGACCTAAGAAACCCCACAAAATCATGCAAATCCAGAGGTTTAAAACTTGTGTTCACTTTAAGAACACACATAAACTGTCCAAGCCATCAAAGGTGTGCATATCTGAAAAGCCACCACATAAGTATCTGAGGGACATCACTTTACAGAAGCAATTGTGCCGTTCCGTCATTGCAATGGTGGGGTTGGTAGGGGTGCCCGGACCAAACAGGGGTACTGAATGCAGGGTCGGTGGCCCAAAAAGGGTGCTAAATTTTTGCTGCACATACTTAAAAATAAAGGGATTAATGGTGAACTTAAGGGTTTAGATGTAGAGTTCTGGTTACTGAGCACATTCAGGTGAACAAAGCCCCCAAGATGTGCTGCAGAACTGACAGAACTCCCTGGTAGGGTAACTCGCACGGGAGTTTTCCCTGCCACACCGAGCCTGTCCTCACTGAAAAAGAGCAGGCTGTTCCTAAACCAGAAGACAGAAGAAAAAGATGTCTCAGAAGAAACTGAAGAAACAAAAACTTATGGTCCAGGAGTAAATTCAGCATAAAATAAATGCTAATAAAAGTAAAAAAAAAAAAAAAAAGGCCTTAGAAAGGCATGGAAGGCTCTCTTCTCTCTAGCCCTGGCCGTTAGCCTTTGTTCCCCAGGAATTGTGTACCTTTTCTGTCAAATGGGCTCTCTTAGGCTCCTTAGGTTTTGCGTGTGTTATTTGCTCTGTGGGGAAATGTTTGTTCTCACACTTTATCCATCTCAGGCCTTCTATTCCCCTTTAAAAACCAACTTTAATGTTTCCTCTGTTCTTCTTTCAAAGAGCTTTCTGCTTGCTACTATTAGTATATGCAATCACATTACACCCTAGAGATCGCCTATTTCTTCTCCTACATCAGTTATAACGGATGAGGTTATATATACTAAGAAGAAATTACTCCCAAATCTCAGTGGTTTAACACACCAAAATTTTGCTTCGATGCCCCACATGAATCTGTAAGAGGGTACCCTGCCCAGTCCCTCAGAAACTCAGACTATTGGGAGTTCCACCATCTCATCGCGGCACACAATGACAGACAGCAACACCAAAGAGCCACATGTCATTGTTTTAACGACTCAAAGAAGCACGTGCCACTACTCCCCACATTTTATGGTCAGCCCATCTCCCCGGGCCTGCCTACCTGTAAGGAGGCTGGCAACTTTAGGAAAATATATAGTGAGCTTGGTTGTCCCTAGTACACCCCCAACCGCCGATGGGTTCTTAGAAGATTGGGACTGTTCAATATTCAGCTTTGTATCTCTTGCACGGCACGCAAGGCGTTACCATTTGCTGGACATTTACCATATGCCCCTTCACGTTGGCTGAGTCTCCACCACCCTTGGCACAACTGGCTGCATATGAGCAGTGACCACATTCATTAACAGAATCTGAGACTGATGGCACAATTTGTAGTGGTGGGGTTGTTACAAGTCTTTTGGGTTGCAAAGTGTCTAGAGTATTTGCTTTGAGGGAGTGGGCATTGTCATTTTTGAAATAAGTTGAGATCCAGCTATAGAGAGAAAATGAGAGAAACTAGAATAAATTTCTAAACCCTCCAGCAACTGCTCTCCAACCTAGCACATGACAAGTGCCTATTTATTCGCTGAATTCAACTGGTATGGCTTTGACTGACTTTAAGCCCTTTGTGATTCTGCTATGATAAGGGACTAACCTCAAAATGCTTTGGTTTGGTAAATCTTTAGCATAACTTCTTGTTCTGACAAAATCTGCAAATTTACCATCCTGGAATCTCTTTTGAAGCAATACATAAGCATACTTTATCCTACAGTTTATCTAGCAAAGAAGAGAGGTAACACATCCTCCATGAACTTTAAGAATATGGTTAGTATTCTTACGTATTATCTGTAAAGTTCAGAAAATGAGTATGATTTTAGCAAGGACAAAGTGTTTACTCTTTGTGTTAAACAGTTACAGCCTGAACTAGGAAAACAAAACAAATCGGGCCCAAGATACAATGCCCAGGGGAGTGGCTAAATGCCAGAGGGTCAGGAGTAATTATTATTTATTTATTTTTCTGGCGCTGCTGTGGGAACCTTGGGTCTCCATTCCTCTGGGTTTCAGAAATCACAATCTTCAGGAAGAGATTCCAGCCACGCCTCTCATCCTAATCCCTAATTTAGGTCAGGAAACCAATAAGCTAGAAATGGACACACCAGGATGTTTTCTTAACCCTCAGCAGGGACTACACAAAGGCAGGCGTGCTATTCATCCCTGTGTTCCTCCCTATGTCCTGTCGGGGTTAATATAGCTGACAGGGTGTCAGTGGATCCCCCCCCGCCCCCTTAGGCCCATTTTCATTGGCAACTAAATATGTTCTTCATTTTAATATAAATACAATAACACTCTATCCTTGACCAAAGCAAAGTTTGGTTCAAAGATCCTGGGAAGGAGATGGGAAGGGTATTATAAACAGAAGGGAAAACACATATTTTAAGGAGTCAACAGGTAAAAAAGTGTTTTGCTCTCAGATAGCATTTTGCTAGCAGAAAAAAACAAAGTTTAATTCTTACGCCTCCCAGAATTTCAAAAAAACACTTAAAAACTTCCTAGCAATGAGTCTAGATAAACCATAAACACATTTTGTGTTCAAGGCCCTAGGGAAAAAGCAAAATCTTTATTTCAATACTAGTCATTTTTAAAAAATGATCTTTTAAAAATAATGAGGCATTGGCATTTAAGTGTTTGCATAATGTCCTCAAAATGTACTATGAATATTTGAGAAAAAGGAGATGGTTGGCAGGGCTACATTTTTCCCTTGACGCAAATCATATGTGCTTTTAAAATAACTTGGATTTTAATTTTTTTATTTGTCTACTTTTTCTAGATTTTTTATGAGTCACTTTACTTTTACAATATTATGAAATGCTTTTTAAAACCAGGTGGTCAACTGTTTCAGAATTTTAAAAATGTAACTGAAAGTATCAAACTTTAAATCTCAAATCTGTAAAATTCAATGACCTTTTTGCTAGTCAAAGGCTGTGGTCTTAAATGATATTCAATCTTCAAATCCTGAACTTTAGAAAAAAGTTACAAAAATGTATATCTATCTATACTTATATAGATATTATAAATATATATATCTCCAGCTACTCTTACCTATAATCCAATTTTTTTCTGACAAATCTATTTAATAATATCTTAGAAATTATAGATGATAATTGGTTTATTGAACTGTGGTAGAATTAGTTTTAGACAAAAGGAAATTATCCTAAATTATTTCTTTCCATTTGAATTACCTGTAAGTTTGATAACTGTACATGTGAAAGAAATCTAATTTTGATCAGCTGATAATCAATCTTGTATTAAATCAAAAATTGCATATTTTGGAAAGGGGAGAGATGTTACAAATCATATTCAAGAATAATTAAAATTATAATATAATACAGCTTTCTATACATGGGCAATCAGCTTATGTTTTGACCAAGGTTTTGCTTACCAGACTTTTTAAAGCATCAGTCTTTCTTTACTTGTTTTCATATTCTATTAAAAAAGAGAGAGAGAGAGAGAGATTGCCTTTTATCCAAGATCTCAGTGTATAAAGAAGTCAGCTAATCAATTTCTTAGAAAAAGAAACAGATGCAGCAAAGCAAACACAAATTTCCAATTTTTAGTCACTAAGAGCCATACCCGGTGTGTAGACAGAAATAAACATGTAATTTAAACATCCTGATGTTACGGTCACAAAACAAAATATTTTGGGAGGGCTTGGTTCATCTCTTAGTGTTGGTGATAATTTCTGGTGAGGCCCAAATGCTGTCATGTATTTAATGAAGAAAGAGAAACATGTTAATATAATAACAGTAGGCTTTTTTTCTTCCTGTGAGAGAAAAATCTTAAGTGACTTCTCGCTGTGACTTTGGGTGATGAACTGATCCTGGAATGTTGGAGGAAGAATACAGCACAGGGTGTTAAGGAAATGTGGATGGAACTGATGTTCCAACCGATGTACTAAAAATATTTCCTTGCTAGGAATTCCTTTTTTATCAAACAACACGGGGGCCAGTTTCTTATCCTGGGGATGCCAGTGTGCTCTGGGGGATACAGCGTACCCTTTTTATATTTAAAACCTATATTATACCCTATCTGGAAATCTAAACGAAAAGTGCTCCTCAGTTAAGACGTACCTGGAATCATCTCTCCTTGAAACAGAGGACACGGCTGTGATAAATAAAGCCTGACATATTTTGAAGGAAACCGAATAGTCACATGGAAAAATCTTCCTTATACTCTCCGGGAGGAAAGAGGAAATCATTTGAAAACAAATATTTTGCAAGAAAAGCGAATCACAAATCTTACCACAGATGATCTAGTAAGAATACCCTTTTTTTTTTTTTTCACACAGAAGTCTATAATCATGACTTAAGTTGAAAAGAAACCTAAGGTTTATCTGGATAAAATAAGATGAAATATGATTAGAACCTGATTTTACTGTAGAAAACCTCTACGGTAGAAAACTGGCTGCCTCATCAATTCTAAATGATAAGAAATGACCCTCACACTGTAAGTTATAAAATTAAACAAAAACATTTTGCACACAAGAAGAGAATTTCTTAGACGTGATCCCAAGGCAGATCTGCTGTCACTCAAGGTTTAGCAGGGATGAAATTAGGTGCACTAGAATTTCCCTCCCACTGGTAACACTGCAGTCTGCAGGAATGGACTGAGTGCAGGGTTTTAAACTCTTGGTGCCATAGCGACCTTCCGTCAAATGATAGCACAAACACAGAAAAGTATGTCCTCGTATGTGGGGAAGCGTTTTAATTCTGAAACATGGTCTGAAGTAATATTCTAAGAGATATACCAAATTTAGTTTTCAAATTGAAAAGGGAATTTATTATTTCTTTTTATTCAGTGAAACTTTCAGAGGCTAAAAATGCAATTGTTTTTCTTTGTAGGTTAGTATTTGTTTTTAAAATACTGTGCTAGAAAGCAAGGAATCATAACAATAAGTTAATTTTGCCAAATACTATTATATTGTAGGCTCTTCTTAAAACTTTTGTATTATTAACTCGTGAACCCATCATAAAAAGCTGATAAAGCCGGCACAACGAGCAAAGCCGTTTTATGGATAAGGACACTGAGGCAACAACCTGCCTGAGGCTATAGAAGGGCCTCAGTGGCAAAGTCAGGTTTTATGGCCAGACCATGGGACTCTGCCATTCACGCTCGCAACCACTGTGCTGCTTCGCCTATGACTCCTTAGGCGATAATTAATTCCTTATTTTCTACCTTATTGATGAGATCATGTGTTTGTTGAAAAGCAATGGTTGCCCATTTCCTTTTTCACGTGTTTCAGGTGAGCGCCTATCCTGTGCTCCTGCCCTTCTGTTTATGATTTTTTGTGTTTTTTAAAATCAAACATGATTTTAAAAATTACCAATTTTTTTTTACCCAAAGGGAAAACACTATGGAATGAGCCACTGGGATCACACATTAATGTCTGTATTATTTTCAATGGTTTGTAATGCCGTTATCTTACTCTTATAGTAAGATTTTCAAAGTGGCAAATTCAGGATTTTTGTTGTTGTTGAAGAACGAGGGGAAAAACTCAACCCCTTTCATTTCCAGTTCCCACAAGTTTGCTTCTTTCTCCCTTATAGCACCCACTCCTGGGCTGATCATAGTTTTAAAAGGATTGTTGATTAACTCCAAGTGATTCGCAAAGGGGAACCTTTGCATTTTTCCTGTTCCCTGAACAGATTAAGGACTTCTGGGTGGGGACAGATAGGAAAAAATGCTGTCTATGGAACTTCGCCTAGACTGGTTGCTGAGGAGGAGAAAGGGAGCTCTTAACAGCTAAAACTAGTAACTGCGGTTTCTCCAAAAATGGAAGAACCTTCTGTCAGCAACCAAAATGGGTAAGCATCTCGTTAGACCACCATGGAAGATGGATGTGGGAAAGAATCGCATTATGTCTTTCGACCTAATAAATACAAAGACTTGACTTTAGTAGCATTTTAGGTATTTCCAACCTTTAAATTACACACAGTTCAATCACTTAAGTTTGAGAATGATTTCATAAACATTACACATTATTCTTGTTTCTTTCCGCTGGAAATTAAAGATAGAAAAAAGAAGAGAATATGCTTGTACTATAATGTTATGAATGTAAGAAAGTTGATTGCAATTTTCAATAAACAAACTATTATTTTTTGGTCTTTTTACTATTTAAATTCATCAGACAATAGTGTTGGTAAGTATATGAGTATAAATAGATAATGGTCTATAGGTCATAACAGATGTAACTAATAGAGTTTTTTTCCCTGAAGCTGTCTTCAACAACTGCAAAACACATTTCCCTGCATTCATTTCATTTGATGAACCTGTAAACACCTCATTCCCTTTTTGACCCCATCTGTCCCAAGCTATTGACTTGAGTTTTGTTAGACACTACATGAATCAGACTTATAGGAATGGTAAATGGAGAGCCCCTTGAATGTACCTGTTTGTCAGTGTTATGTACACCTATTATTGTGATGTTCTTCTTGTGTTCTTCTGCATTTTCCTAAAGTGCTAGGAGTTTGGGACGTGTGGTCACAATGACAGAAAAAGTTACTGCCCACTCCACTGTGGCCTTGAACAGACCCAATCCTGTCCTGGTAGGAGAGCATCCTCATTCATGCCAGGGACAGACTGACATCCTGTTGACCCTTGGCTCTGCCTGTCCTGCCTTGGCAAGGGATGCAGTACACCAGTGATGACCAAGCAACCGTGGCTGGGGGGAAGGGAGGTTTTGCTGATTCCACCCTGTGGACATCTGTCTCTGGCAAGACATGGGTATTTGGTGGTTTTTTGGACATTTCAATACATTTCACAGTCATTTCTGTTTCTAAGAGAAGGGGACTCTTCTTCAACAAAGCAGGAGTGTGACGAAAGGGTGAGAGGTAGGAGCTTAGAGTTATGGCAGCTTCTGTGGGGCCCTCTAGAGGCAAAACCATGAAGATGGAGACAGACACGCCCCCTGGCGATAACAAGTGGCAACCTTACGTCAAGGCATTTGTACTGATTTCTGACTTTTACATTTATTCAAGGCAGTCAATCTCCCCAAGCCTTGAAACTAACACCAAGAAGCAGGATATAGGGACACTCCTTCAGGAAACACGGACTAAATCCTTCTTTGTGACAGCTCTGTAAGGAAGACAGAAAGACAGTCAGTGCCTGTCCAGGAGATTAGAGTCTATCGACATGTCAAAGAGCTGAACTGATTAAGGAGAATAAATTAAGTTTCTTATTTAATATCTGTGACCGTAACATACAGATAAATTTAAAAATCAATGAGAACTATAATTTTAGGTAATTTTTCAAACCCAGCAAGCAGTAGAACACCACTAACTCAGTGCTGAATAAGGCCAAAGGCTAACTGCAGAGCCAGTAATTTCTCTTTTCTAATCAGCAAATACTTCAGGGTGACAGCTTTCTGATAATATTAACAGTAACCCTAAAGCTTAGATAAGTGCTTTGTCTAAGTGTCAGTAGTAATGAAATGATTTTTAAAGGGAAAAAAATGAGATAAAATACATATTTATAATATATAATCATAGACACACAAATTATAAATTTGTATATGACATGTATGCATGTACATTCCTTAGAATTCCCAAGCAATTATAAAGATGGTGTTAGTGTTGTCGTCTGGAAGGAGCTAAAAGGCTGATTACTGGTTATTATGATAACGCTCAATGCTCAGTTCTGGAAAATATTCTCTTTTAATTTAAAAAGCTTTAAACTTAATTTATGAATATGTACTTTCTGATGTTCAATGAAACAAAATTCCTGTTAGCTAGGTTTTTTTTTTTAATAGGTAAAGGTGTTTTATAATATGCAAGCTCAGCATTAAATCCACTCAGGATTAAAATTCTGCATAATTTGATGATAACACAATTTCAGTTTCTGAAGTTGGTCAGTATCTGGGTGGAACTCTACTCCTTTTCACGCCAGCTGTGGGGCAGGTGAAGGAAAAGTTGGGAGGAGAGCCAGGCTGCTCAAAGCACAGGCCGCACACACTCATTCTGTGCTCAGCCCCAGGGGTCCGCTTTGGGACATTCGGGTTAGTCCGGCAGGACTCCCTCGGCCCCAGGCTGCTGGCTGCCTCCGCGGCTGCCACCACCTCCCACGTGCCCCGGGAGCAACCCCCAAATGCTGTGAAAACCCTTCTGGAAGTAGGTTGCGTGGGTGTCCACTACGCAACAGGCGTCAGGAAACTGTTTGTCATCCTGACTGGGATTTATGCAGAGTGCATCCAAACTTTCGAGGATCTCCCGAGACCAAGGGTTGGTTTGTGCCCTGCAACCCCGGAGACAGCCCAGAGCCGCCTCAATGCCCCGACGCCCCGACCCCCCACTGCGTGTTGGCCTGACCTTCCAGCTGTCACAGTGTGGTCTCTGTGCGTCTTATGGTCCAATTTGCCCACAGTCGTGTAGAGACTGAAGGCTACTGTAGCTGGACAGCGTTAAAGGTCACACTGCAGAGCCAGTGAAGGGCTGCCTACGATCTCCGCCCTCACCCCTAGGTTAATCTTCAGGAGGAAAAGAGATCTTGGGCCGTTTCCTCGAAGCACAGGGTTTCCATTGCTACCTGACGTGGTAGCACTTGTTTCACACTTAGTATTTTACATTTAAAGTGCTCCGTTCAGCACTTTAAGGAAGTTTCAGCTATGGTACCGTGGTGGGCTAGAGGAGAGGGCGGGAGCCACCTCCCCGGAGGCTGGGCTGCAGGAACGCAGCCCTAGGCCTCGCGCTTGGGAGCCCTCACAGCTCCGGGAGACCTCTGAGAGCACAGGCGACTGTTGCTGATCCATTGCAATAATAATGCCTCTCACTTTGTTAGCCCATCTGCTAGTGCTAAATGAAGAAAAAAATTAATAAAAGTGAACGCTTATCTGGCCGAGTCTAAGAGCTCTCATTTAATCCTCAGAGTAATATGATGAGGTCCATTTTCTTATCGTACCCATTTAACAGATTAAAAAAACACGAGGCACAGAAATGTTAGGTAATTTGTCCGTATGTGGTATATGTACTCAGGACAGGTTCTCTTAACCGTATGATTTGCTAATTCCTACTGATATTACGTTAGAATACATTTCTCAATGTGTTTGCTTATAGGCTTTATTCACCCAGTGCAGATTAGCTGGGAAGCTGGAATAGTAATGCTGGGAGGCAGGTGGGGTTAGACTGTTGAGACAAGACAGAGAAGTCATTTTGAAACAAATGGAGCAGAAAAAAGAGAAAAGCCCAGACTTGTACCACCCTACAGGACAGCGTACACGTTTGTTTTTTAAAATGACACTATATTTTCACCCTGGCCAGGTGGCTCAGTGGGTTGGAGCATCGTCCCGTACATCAAAAAGTTGTGCGCTTGATCCGCGGTTGGGGCACATACAGGAGGCAACCAATGGATGTTTCTCTCTCTCTCTCTCTCTCTCTTCCTCCTCTGCTACCTCCCTTCCTCTCTCTCTAAAATCAATGAACATATCCTTGGATGGGGATTAAAAAAAGTTTTTTAAATAAATAAATAAATAAGTAAAATGACACTATATTTTCAAGATAAGTTCGTTTCAGTTATATCATCCAGAGGATAAGACAGGGATCGATTAATATATCTTAGATAAACTCCCATCCTAAGGGATAAATCTGAAGAAAAAAGATAACTTGTTTAAATAGATAAGAACACTCCCTTCTCCTGAAAAGCAGAATCAGCACTGTGTTTATCATGGGTGCCATTTTTACATGTAAATTATCCTAATAGGATATGCTGCAGGAAGGAAAATAGCTTCCTTATTAGTCATGAAGACTTCACCACTCTATCCCTAAATGAGGAATTAAATAAACTCACAAGCAATTTTTTTTTCTTGTTTCTACTTGGTCCTGAGCACTTCCTCTGCTTCTCTATACAGTCTCCTTTTTAGCAACTCAGAACCTTGCAAACCTGGGCAAACACAGTTAGAAAGTTTTATTTTCAAAATGTTGTATTTGGAGAAAATAGGGCTCATTGAATGTGTCAATGTTGGAAAGCTATCCCTTAATCTGTCAAAGCAGAAGTGGTATTTTTATTAAAGTTATCTGTGAAGCTTTACTCACTGGGCAAGACATGTCATGCCCTCTTACGTAACACCCCAAAGTTCAAGACCTTTTCTCAAAAGTCCCTTTTTCCATGTGACAGCTCTCACCGTTGTTTCTAGGGTGCATATTGTAGCAGCCTCAGCAAAAGGTTGTATTCTGGCTAATTCCCCAAATCCCATAGGAAAAGTACATCATTTTTGTTTTGATGGCACACGGAAATGTACCTCTCTGAAATGTCCTCAGGCTCCTTTTTCTCCATTCGCTCACAGTTAAATTACTCTTGTCGTTTCAGCCTGTATCACATGTTCTTGATGTATTGATTTTAGATTGAGAGAAGGGAAAGAGAGAAGCATGGATTTGTTGCCCCACTTCCGTATGCATTCATTGGTTGACTCCCGCATGTGCCCTGACCTGCGATCAAACCCACAACTTTGGCACACGAGGACGGCGCTCTAACCAATTGAGCTACCCGGTCAGGGCTGCGCTATTTTACTTAAATTCTATTATAGTATTTTCATATTGAATTACAATAATTCTATAAATATTTTTTCTGGTTCTATTCTGAACCAGGCAATTAGACATACAATGAATGTGAACCAGATAGGGAAACATTCATGCACTCACAAAGTCTTACGGTTTCGTGGTGGAGTCAGGCAATTAATGGACCATGCAACACAGTGAGGAGTGCGCTGTAATGGAGTGATGGCAGGGACCGAGAACAGCCATAGGGTGGACCTAGGGGCGGGAGAAATAAGAGAAGACTTCATTGAAGAGTGAACTTCATTTCTAAGTTGAAATTTATCAATGATGAGGACATTGCCAGGTGAGGGGCTAAGTAATAGAAGTTGGAAGTGCTGCTGAATGGAAAGAGAAAGCAGTTTAGACAAGACGGGCATCGTATTCAACGTCAGAGCGTAGGGCATAGAGTGTGGTAAGGAAAGCCTCTCCATGTGGCAGGAGATAGAGTCTGGAGTAGAACTGCTGGGAGAAATGAAGCTGAAAAGGAGAGCACGGGCCAGATCACAGCCATGTGAGACCATCGCAGGGAGCTCAGACGTTGTCCGGGGCAATGTGGAATCCCTGAAGGGTTTCAGACTGCAAATGATAGCATTTGAGTTATATGTCAGAAAAACCGCTGCTATACATGGAATGTCTGTGCCCCGCCCCCCAACACACACCAAATATATAGGTTAAAACCTAATTCCTAGTATCATGGCATTGGGAGCTGGGCTTTTGGGAGATAATTGGGTCACAAAGGCAGGACCCTCCTGCATGGCATTAGTGCCCTTGCCGAAGAGACCAACAGACCCCCCTTGCCTTTTCACCATGTGAGGACCTGGTAAGAACACAGCCGTTTTCCAACCAGGAGTGGGCTTTCACCAAATTTGCTGGCCTTGATGTTGCACCTCACAGCCTCATAACTGTGACAAATTGCTATTGTTTATGAGGCCACCCAGTCTATGGTAATTTGTTATAGCAGGTCGAACAGCTATAAAATTACTTTGTCTGCGATAGCACAATCAAATCTAAGACCTAAAGTCAGAGCGATCTTTCAGGAGACTGTTGCAGTTGTGGGGGCCATTTCAATGGCCGCTCAAACTTCGACTGAGGGAGTTTGAACAGAAAGAAATGGAAGCTTCCCAGAAGTATTGAGGACATAGCCACCGTGAGAAGATAGCAGTTAGCTCCTTTGGGCAACTGTGCTGGTCATTGGATGCCATTAAGTTAAGTGGGGTCATAGGCGGAGAAACAAGTGGGAGAGAAAGAAAATCAGTGAGTTCAGAGTAAATATGTCAGGTTTCAAGTGTGAGATATTGACAATGTCCAGGAAAAAAAAGAAAAGAAGTTGGATGGGCTTACCTAAAATTCAAAAGAAACAGCCAGGGTGGATTTATGCTTTGAAAGTTAATAGCAGGGGAAAAAAAATCAAAGACATAAGAGACAGTCAGATTATTTGAAGAAAATGTATAATGTAAGAGAACTAAGATGGGCCAGGAAAGGCAACCCCTCAAGTGTTTCCTCCTATATATTGATTTATCTGTCACATTTATTGGGTACAGTTACTTAATTGAGTGCAATTACTCAACAAAGGTAATTCTGTGAGTTGCTACAGAAGGAAAAATAATACATTCCATAAAGACCTCACTTCAATGATTTTATATTCAAGTTTTAAATAAATTATCAACAATGAGACAACACTACCAAAAAGACATACAAATATATCATTAATAATAAGGTGCCAAATGAGTAGGGCTGGCCAGTGGTGTGATGTTTAGATAAGGGGTAAACTTTTGTGAAATGTAGCAGATTGAACAAGCTGAGGAAAGCTGGGAGTCCTTAGCTGCCCCTGGATTCCAGGTAATAGTGATGGGGAAAGTCACTGCACAAAGCTGAGAATGCTGAGTGTTCTGAGAGAGCTTGAGAGTATCATGGTGGGAATTGAGGTTCCAGAAGAGGAATATGGAGAGATGTGGCTGAAAAAGACCGGACCAGACTGTGAACTCTTGCTTATCTACCTTCATCAACCCAGGAATCTTTGGCCAAGGAAGGACTGCATTCTTTCCTTCTCAGGACGAAAGACACTGCCTCAAATTGCTTTTTAGCATTGCTTTTGATCGGTGGCCCTTGGAGTGGGATCTGCAACATCTGGGACCCCTTGCACCTCCTTCAGGGAGTCTGAGAGATCAAACTATTTTCACAATAGTGCAAAGACTTTCTTTCTCACTGCATTGACTTTTTCACTGAAAAGAAAACTGCTGGCACGTTAGTACAAATCAAGGCAGTACAACAAAGCTGTTGTAGTAATTGAATTCTTTCTTGACCACTATGCACTCACAGAGGGCAAAGGGAAAAGCTGGTTTAAATTAAGAATATCCATGATGAAGCCGTAAAATAATTAATTTTATTAAATCTTGGTCTTTGAGGTCGTGTCTTTAAGAAGTCCATGGGACTTCTTAACTTCCATTTCAATGGAACTGCAAATAAAGCACTTCCACAGCCTACAGAAGTATGATGGTCTCAGAGAAACCAACAGTGTGATTGAGCTGTAAGTCAAACTAGCTGTGTTTTTTATGGAACAATATTTTTCCTTGAAAATCCCTTAACAGGCAAACTATGGTTATTCAGATGTGGGTATTTGGTAGACATATTCTCAAAAGTGAAACAAGTAAGTCTGTCACATCAAGAAACAACAGACAACATTTGTTACCAGTGACAGAAATCAAGCTTTCAAGTGAAAGTTAGAATGTTAGAAAACTTATATTCATAACCTTGAGTTAGCATTATGATACATGAAGATTTGCTGATGAGATAGTAGTGATATTAAAAATCTGTGGTTTTTAAAATATTTTATAAGTTAAAATTGACTAATAAATGATGTTACAAAATAATGCACAGATAAAAATTCATTTACAGTGATATCCATTTAAAATATCTTTTTACTACTGTGAAAATTGTTTGACCTCTCAGCCTTCCTGAAGGAGGTGCAAAGGATCCCAGTGGTCCACAGATCCCACTTCGAGAACCACCAATCAAAAGCAATGCTCAAAAGAATTTTGAGGGAGTGTGTTTTGTCCTCAGTAGGAAAGAATGCAGCCCTTCCTTGTCCAAAGATTCCTGGGTTGATGAAGGTAGATAAGCAAGAGTTCATAGTCTGGTCCCAGTCTTTCTCAGTCACATCTCTCCTTATTCCTTTTTTAACAAATTTAATTTAATGAGCAAGAAAAGTTCATTGATATGGATTCAAATTTCCCTTTGCACCTAACCTTTAATAAGTTAGATTATGAATCAAAGAAAAATACCCAGTTATCAAAAAGAACTAATACATATCTGTGTAAGACCAGATATTCTTTATTTTTCAACTAAATATATACATATATATTTCAACAGATTGAATGCAGAAGCAGATATGAGAATTCATTAAGTCAGGTATTATTTCACATATGTGAAAATGCAAAATAATGCCACTCTTCTAACTAAGTGTTGTTTTGTTTTGAAAAAATATTATTTGGAAAATAATAGATATTTTATGTTTATGATATTTATATTGTCATGTAATGGGTTCTTTTTATTTTGAATAAGTGAATGCAGAGTGGGGCAAAAGCAAGGTTACAGTTGTGAGTAGGCAAAACACAGTTTATTCTCGTATTATTATTTATTAATTATCGTATTTTTTTCCAATTTGAACAACTGTAAAGCTACTTTTGCCCAACCTTGTATGTAAAAATTTGTTCTCGATTTTATTTCCTAAAACAGCAGCTCCCATAGACATAATGCATATCAACAAAAGGTCTCTGGGTTCCTAAACATTTTAAGAGTGCAAAGGACTTCTGAGACCTTAAAGCTTGAGAACCGTTGCTGCAAGTGATAGTCACTAAAAGGACATTATATCCTTTAGTAATAATATGAAAGTGTTAGACCACTATCTCTTAAATTTATATAGTACCTTATCATCTAAAAGGGCTCTCACATCCAATAATTTGAGCTACATAGGCTAGGAAACTGAGAGTCAGAGAGGTTAAGTAGCTTAAAAAGATAACACTGCCAATAAAGTGTGAGAACCCAAAGCTCCTTCCACGATATCCATTTATCGCTGGTTTAGATTAAACATGCTTTTTAGTGCTCTCCGGGGCTCCAAGTCCTCACTGTTCAAACCTCTATACTTTCATTTTCTTGCTTTCATTATTCTTGCATTTTTTTATATGTCGACTTTGCCAACAACGTCTCTTAGACATGTATGATACGGACGCATGTCCTAAATTAGACGAGCCTTTACTCCTCCCACGTTGCTGTTGGTCTCGGTTCCCAGCCCAGTGCTTCCAGATAAACACTTCCTAGTGATCTAAACAGGCCTCTCTTTCTGTGGCCCTATCTGGAGGACATCACTGGTTCACTTATACTTAGTGCTTCCACTCCTATAAACCTCTTCAGGCCCGACCACCCTGATTCTATGAGATGTTTTTGTAGTTGTTTTTTTTTTCCTTCATTTGCTACCACTGAAAGTTCAAATGTTCTTCAGTTCACTCAGGAGTTCCAGTTTGCATTTATTGTCCCCCTGTGAAGTGACTGAACTATTTTTAACACTATTTCTCAGTATGGTTTTGTGATTATTCTGATAATCCTTCGGTATCATTTTGGGTTTCATAGTAGCTTCATCTTCTCAGTACTCCTGTAATACTTTGTAACATCCTCTTTAGAGCTTGTCACCCTGAATTATTATTTGTTTAACCATATATTTTTTAACTGCTTTATTTTTATGTGCCTAGCATTGAGCACTGTGCCTAGTATAGAAGAAGTGTGCAATAATTATTTAATAAATAAATGTATGAAGGAATGAATGAAGGCACTGTTCGATCATTAGTGAGTTGCCTAGATCATCTTTGAATCAATATTATTCAGAATTCTCAAATATCACATGAAGAATTATGGATGAAAATATCTTAATACACTTAATTTGTTATCTTAATATCTTAAACACTAGACTTGTTTATAATAACATTTTAAGAATCACAAAATATTTAGAAATGAATTTAATGAAAGATTTGTAAGACCACCTACACTGTAAACTAAAAAAAAAAATACTGATAGATAACAAAAAATTTTAAATAAATAATGCTATATACCATATTAGTTCAACTAACAAAATACTATTTTTTTCCTAAATTCATCTATAAATTCAATGTAATCCTAACCAAAATTCTAGCAGGTATTTTATGGAAGTTGATAAAAAAATTCTAAAATGTGTTTGAAATTGTAAAGGACCATGAGGAGCCCTTGACAAAGCAGAATTCTATAAGAAGTCAAACCTTATTATAAAGCTATAGTATTTAAGACAGTGTGATATTGGCTCAAGGTGAACATACAAGTTATATGCCAGTGAAAAAGAAGAGCAAATCCAAAAACTGACTTGTAATTAAAACCATCTCCTGATTTATGACAGTGACAATGCAGTGCAGTGAGGTAAAATAAACTTTTTAAGTAAATGGTTTTGGGTCAGTTGAATATCTATATGGAAAAAGGTGAGTCATGACCTCATCCCCGACCCCATACAATACACAGAAATTAGTTTTGGATGTTAAGGAGATCTAAATGTTAAAGTAAAATAATGAAACATTTAAAAGACAATATCAAATATCTTCATGACCTTAGGCTAAGCAAAGATTACTAAAATAAGATACAAAATGCACAAGCCCTAACAGAAAAGATTATAAATTAAACTTGTTTATTAAAATTAAGAATTTATGCTGTTAAAACATGATTAAAGACAGAAAAGGCAATGCGTAGAGTGGCAGAATACATTTGCTAGGCATATATTAAACAAAAAAAACCGATTTCTAGGATATATAAGAACTCCTATAAGTCAATAAGAGAATGGCAGATAATGAAATTGTAAAATGATCAAAAGTCTTAGACATTTCACGAATAAGATTATGCAAGAGGCTAATAAAGATATGAAAGATAATCAACTTCAATAATCATCAAGGAAAATTTAATTAAACTACTACCAATATATACCACTTACATACCCACCAGAATAACTAAAACGAATAAGACAGTATGGTATTTACTGAGACCAGGAAGCAGCTGGACAGCTCATTCCTGCCACCAGGAATGCAAATCAGTTCAACCAACTTGAAAAATTACAGTATCTACTAAACCCTAATTTACTCATATCTAATACCCTAGCATTTACTCCTAAAAGTGAAACTCACATAAATGCTATTTTGGGCTAAATTGTGTCACACACCCCCCACCCCCCGCCACCCTGAATTCATATATTGAAGTACCAACAACCAAAGTGACTATAATTGGAGATACTGCCTTTAAAGAAGTAATTAATGTTAAATGTGGTCATGAGGGTAGGGTCTAATCCAATTGGACTGGAGTCCTTGTAATAAGAGGAAGAGACCCCAGAAGTGTAGGTACAGAGGAAAGGCCACTTGAAGACATAGCAAGGAGGCAGTTGCTGGCAAGTCAAGGAGAGTTATCTCTAGAGAAACCAAACATGCTGACACCTTGATCTTGGACTTGAGTCTCCAGAATTTGAGAAAATAAATTTCTGTTGTTTAAGCTACTCAGTCTGTGTTATTTTGTTATGGAAGCTCTAGAAGACTAATGCATTTGCATTCAGATGTTCACCAAAAAAAAAAAAAAGATAAGAATGTTCCTAGCAATACTCTTGAGAATAACCCAGCCTAGAAACTGCCCAGATGTTCATCCACGGTAGAGTGCATAAATTGGGGTAATGCTTACAACAGAATATAATCAGGCAATGAAAGCCAATAGATTACAGCTCGACACAGCAACATGAATGAATCATGTAAACATAATGTTGAGCAAAAGAAAGCAAGTATGAAAGAGTATATATTGAATGATTCTATTCCGGTTCTGACTAATCAGTCAAAATGAATCTGTGGTGTGAGAAATCAGGAGGGTATTTAACCTAGGGGGCAGTAGTAGGAAGTGAGTGCAAGGGGCTGAGATGCATGTAATACTCTGATTCTCAATTTCAGTGAGTACTGGTTACAAGGATATGTTTATTTTGAGAAAAATCACTAAACTGTAGCATTAGTTACACAGTTTTTTATATGCATGTTATACTTCAGTGACAACTAGCAAGTGGTAGGTCTGGGATTCAAACCCTAATTGCCTGTCTCCAAATCTTTTGAAATTTCATGACACTGCTATATTCCAGTCATATCATATAGTGTTAGATGTCTGTGTACAATTTTCTATAATCTATAGTGACAACTCACAAGATTAAAGATCTAGAATTTTCCTCTGACTAAATGCTCCCTGTAATAAGGTTCTCTTCACCAAAGGCCCCCTTTATTTTTTCTTTCAGAACACTTTTGTTCTCACTAATTCAGAGAGCAAATATCTTCCATTGTTTTCTCTCATGAAGCTCAGAAGCAGGAAGGGTTCTGCCCCTCACACAACACCCTGCATGCTGACACCGACTTGAAGTTTCCCATGCCGAGTCATCCTGGGGGTGTCGCAAAGCTTGTGGCTTCAAAGGTTCTCAGAAGCTATTTAACCTCCAGTTCATCAAACACACACACACATACTCTCCCATACGGCAAACACGGTACATGAATTTCCTCCTATTACTTTTAGCTCATAACTTTCCATTTAAATCTCCCCAGTATTTACTCTTTCCTTTAATGATTTTCCTTTGGATCTAACTAATTTTTTCCACATGAGGAGTCTGAGGTATGTTTCTCAAAAGTGGAACAAATCACAGGAAAGGTAGCCCCCCCCGCCACTGCCCCACCATGTCCACAGATTTTACTTCTCACTTATTTAAAATTAATTAAACCCCCAAAACATTCAAGTCAACATCTTTAATATATTTCATTGATTATCAACTGTTTCAATTTCTAAACGTATATTACTTTATGATTTAAAGTAACTATTTTATCTTAAAGAAAATATAACTAAAAGAGAGAAATATAACAAAAACTCTTGGGAAATAAAAACATATATTCGTATCTTTTTTCTTACTTATTTTCGATTATATTATCTCACTTCATTAGTTCTGTTTGAAAGAAAAATTTCAGACTTCAGAATTTGCTGAGTCAGTTTTTCTGCTCCTTTGCCACCTCCTTACTGGTGTTTCATTGTCAATAGTCATATTTGCTCCTCTGCCACATTCTCAGAAAAGACATTCCTTTGTACACATCCTCTCTCAGCTTCTGAACACCCGGTTTCCAGCGTTCCGCACACACTGCTGCTGGAAATTGTCTTGTCCCTGCTGATCAAAGCAGGAAAATGAAATTCATCTCTCTCTCTCCCACTTTACTTTTGGAAAACAATTGCATAGGAAATTAAAAAGACCTAACCATAGGATATTTTCCAAATTTAATCAGAATTATAAAAGACACACTTTTATTATTTTTGCCTTGGGATACATATAGCAAATTGATTCTCATATGAGGAAAGTAAATGCATTGCAATGCTTTAAGAAAAAATAAATAAACACGATTGTATCCTAGACCAGGCACTGTGCAAGTCTTAGATGAGATCTCTTATTCTTGATTATCAGGGACTGTAATCTATGGATCTCTAGACCTTCCTACATCACATTGTAACTCACTGCTCCAAAATTTAGTTTCTTGAACCACTCTCCTTGTTTCACATCTCTTCCCTTATCCTACTTTTTATGACTGTCTTTGCTACAAATGTCATGGTCCAAATTACCATGTTGCTTCCCATTATCATTTATATTATCATATAGCCATTCCATCAGTGAATCATGAAATATTTACGGAGAGCCTACCATGTGCCATGCACTGTTTTAGGAATTAGGTTCTGCAGGCTTGAACAACACAGTTAAAAAAGAGTCATACTAATAAATATATAACAATATCAGAAAGTGATTAAAAAGATGTATTGGTATAAGAACAGAAAGCTAAGGGCTGAGCAGCTGCTTCAGAGAGCGTCACAGGGATGCCTCTCTAAGTAGACTTGAGAAGGGAGACCTTAGTGAAGGTGGGGATGAAGACTGTCAAAAATCTGGAATAGCGCT
The DNA here is from genome assembly GCA_004026545.1 of Mormoops blainvillei. Classification (NCBI taxonomy): domain Eukaryota; kingdom Metazoa; phylum Chordata; class Mammalia; order Chiroptera; family Mormoopidae; genus Mormoops; species Mormoops blainvillei. Next base: position 174,959 of record PVJD01000341.1, read on the forward strand.
TTTTTGCTCGGGGCTGTAGAGAGTAGTTCGGCAAGAGAGATGCCCTGAGGAAGGGTTGAGTTTGACGTGGTCAAGGATCAGCAGGAGGTCAGTGTGGCTGGAGTCGGGTGGGGGAGGGTAGGAAAGGTAGTTGAAGAGTTCATCAGGATGGATCACTTGGACGCATTTAGGCAGTGGCAAAGAGTTAGGAATTTATTTGGCATTTATCTTTCAAATTATATTTAGAAATATATGTGGACTTTATTCAGTTACTGGAAGACATTGGAAAGTCTTCAGCAGGAGAATAACTTGAACTGATTTAGTTATTTGGTCTCCATGGCTGGGCTGTGGGGCATTGACTGTAAGGGCAGCAGGAGTGCAGCAAGTCTCCCCAGGGCATCCCTGTCTGTCCTGTTCACGCAGCCTTAGACGTTTCTCAGATGTGGCTCTGACACTCCATCTTAGCAGCTCACTCTTTGGCCATCTAAAGTGACAGCCTCTTGCCTTACTTCTACTGCCCGACTCAAACCCAAAACTCTGTCATCCTTCCTCGGCCTCAACAGGGCACTCCTTAGCTGGTCCCTGATACTGGGGAGCAACCCACAACCCCACCACCAACTTACACTTATGGGATTAGACTAATCTGTCTCATTGCCAGCTCACTGGAATACTCCAGAATCTATCTTTATTTCTTACATTTGACAATCCTTGTTTTCCTGCAGACCTAGAATTTCAAGCTCTCTGCAGTTTAAACCATTCAAGTTCAATAAGCATGCATATAAAATCAATTTTGTACTGGTATCAATTTTAGAAAAGTTTTAAATAAAGCAAGTGTTCTTTCCTTAAACTCCCATATCAAACAACCTTAATGAGTTGCACGAACCCACTAGATAATGGAGTAGACATTAGCTCCTGAAAAGCCTTGGAACTTTACCTTAATCCATAGCTTGAAAGAGCAAGAGGAAATACTACAGAAACAGTCCAACTGATCTTGCACAGGTCAAGGAAAACCACAGTTTTTTCAGGCATCTTTAAACATGTGCCCTATTTATTTACAACGCCAGACATGTGCAGGCTTCTGGTGTTGGTGGAATGCAGTTGACCTCAGAAGAATTTCTGGCTGCTCAGTTACACTTTGAAGTTATTAAAATTTTCCAGAACAAATATCCCAAATTTCTGATAACATGAGGTATATTATCTACACAAAATACACTGGGTTAAGAGTCAAACCCTTGGAAACAAAATGGTAGCTTTCAGTCATAAAAACTACTCCTGTTTTCCCTGCTGAATACAATGAAGTCAGTCGAGGTGGGGATTGGAGGCTTTGAAATTAGGGTAGGGGCTCCTCATGACTTTCCTTGTGAACTGGGGCCTCAGATCAGGCTGCAGCGGACAGCAGAGGGATTCACGTTACCCCAGTGTGATGAATAGCGAGACACAATGCATGATTGTCAACAAGTTCTTAGAACCTACTCAGACCCGAGCTACCATGCAGAATGCATTACCTCAGGCTCCACAGGGTCACAAGGGAGGTAACCAAGTGTTGGGACAAGTAAATAGACATATTGTACTGCGCTCCTGTCGTTATAACAACCCCCTAGAAAAACTGGAATTCCATGTGGTTCAGCTGCTTTCCCGACTCTGTTGAGAAAGAAGAAATGGTGCTAGCAAAACAACTGGCTTGAATGTGCTAATTCAGCTTTTAACCTTACAGTTGAACCCTAATAGACCTGGATATAGAATTACCTTTTGAAATTAATACTTTATCTTTTATTCTCACTTACAATACTCCTATAATATGAAAAATGCCCTATGAAATGTAATACTTACAAAAGACAGGTAATGGCACAGAAGATCTAGTTGTGTTTCAGATAGAAAACCAGTAGGCCCCCTGGTACCACAGGGCAGAAATGGAACTCAGTGCTTCTAATGAAACAGGTGTCAAGTTCTCCTCCTTTAGGGACCAATAAGATGTTGCCTCACAACACTGAGGGCTATAATAACTCTAAGGATGTCCCAAATTATGAGAGAGTGAGCCAAGACTGTCTCTTGTTACTCCTGCCTGTTTATTCAACTTCAGGGGCAATCTTGGACCTAAAAAGAAGTAATGTCACTTCCCCAAATGCCTAACTTCTTTTCAGGAGCAGTTTACAGTTTTGCCCACGTATCTGTATAAAACACTTGACAGAGCTCCAGCTTAGGAGGCAGAAGATGGCCTTCCTTGACTTACCAATGACCAGCCAACTATGTGACCAAAGTTGCAGTTAGTTCTCAGCTCATTGCCCTACTTAATATAATTCTCCACTCCCCTTGACCCCCTCAGCATGCATTCTTTTTATTTACTTCATAGCACGTAATAAAACTTATAATTGTTTTTATTTTCTTATTTATTTACTATCTCTACTACTATCATATAAATTACATAAGGGCAGAAAACATGTCTGTCTTGTTCAATTTTCTATTCCCCAGGACCTAGCACTTGTCTGATACAAAATAAAAATATAGTAAATATCTGTTGAATGAATGAGTGAATGAGTATTTGAACTCAGTTTTCTCAGCTGTGCATTGGGGTTGGGGGTAGGGAATACTATCTACTTTACAAGATTTTTAATATCAAATGAGGTCATACATTTAGAGCATTTTATGAAGTAAATGTATAATTAAAATGAGCTGTTGTTACAATTTACTCCACAAAGAGGTCTTCTAATTCCAGAGAGAATAGTATGACTTTAAATGACATTTGTTTTAATATAGTGTAATACCACTTATAAAGCAATTTTTTATCTAAGTTCAGACAATCTTTCATGAATTGAGGAAATAAACTTGAACTCTTTATGGCAGAGCATCTTTTTGTCTCATATTTATAAGAAAATGTACTTGTATTCCTCTTATTGGAAACAAGATGTTAAACTTTATTTCAATACCTTTTTGAAAGGGAGAGACATTTAAAATATAAACTTGGATTTTTAAGGCACAGTTGTTAGTGCATGGACTATTTAGAGAATTTCCTAAGAGTCTTAAATAATAATACATGCCATCCAAAAAAATAGTTTCTGTCCCTTTGGGAATTCAAACAGTTTAGGGTTACATAATACTACTTCAATACATATGTAGCTTACTGCTAATAAACTGCACAAATGTCACCAGTTCAGCTAGACATTCTCAGAAGCAAACATAAATATAGAGATAGGAAAATAGTTCTTTTGCCCAAACAACCCTGGCCAGATCCTATGCTTATCTATGTTGAAATACCAATTGCGTAAAAGAAGTTCCAACTTTTTTTTTTTTTAGGAGGCTATGAGAAAAGCATCCAAAAGGACATCCATGGGACATTTCTCCCATGTATTTATTTAAAATTAGCATTTCATTGCTTAAGAGTTTAGTTATTTTATGTATTCTGGATAATATCATTTTGAGAAAAGGTTGTAAGAAGTAGTTATATTTGTCATTAAAATCTAGTTCGGATCAATTCCATTTCATTCAACAGACGTTCACTGAGAACTTCATCTGTGCCCAGCACGGCTCTAGATGCAGAGAGAAACACAGAGAAGCTTGCACCAACCGTCGTAGGGAGAAAAAATAAGCACTTGATATCATGACGATATAGTTTGTGCAACATTAGAAGAAGGACAAAATGTTTTTGGAGGGCACAGGGAAGGCTCACCACCCCAACGCCACCCAACTGAACAGGTCAAAAAATAATTCCTGGGACAAGTGCACCATCCCTGCATCGCACTGCCTCCATTCAGTTAGTTCTCTAGTCATTCCCACCCCTGTCTTCTCCTCCCCTGTGACTGTTTGCTCCTCCTGTTCCAAACTTTGACCATTCTGCCCATTCCAAACCTGCAATGTTCTCGGGCATTTCTTAAGCTCCCCCAAAAATAATTAATGTAAATGAAACATAAAAAGAGTCTTTTTAACGAAATGTTCACACTTATCCTTAATGCTTACTGTTCACAAAAACTAAGATCGAAATATTCCTGACTCTTGGTGTTTCACACAGCTAGCAGTGCAAGGAGGCTGAGAGGAGTGGCCTGTGATTTGCAGCTGTGAAATACTGGGAGGGCTGTTTTGAAAAATGATATACAAATCTTTTTGTGTCTGTGGACAAGTGCATTTTTCAGAGGAGAGAACCGTCGCTCTCATCAGAGTGTCAGGAGGTCTAAGGCAGAAGGAAAAAGGCTAAGAATCATTTGATCAGAAATAATGATGATACATCAATAAGGGCACTTAGCACTTGTATTGTGGCAAAGCTAGTCCATCTCTCATCAAATTCTCCTTCCAGTTTCATTCTTATTTATTTTTCTCTCTCTGACTTTAGCCCTTTATCTTCTACCATTCATAAGAGCCAGTCCAGAAACCAAAGAAAGCTGGGAAATCACCATGCATAGGGGATATTGCCAGATCTGTGTAACTTTCAAGTAGTGATTGGGGAGGAGGTCCATGATCCACGCTCATCTGCTTCTCCCTCAGTCCCTCTGTAATTCAGGAGTCCTGGGGAGGGTCAGGCGCCCCTGCCTCCTCACCTCTACATCTCCTCCACCCCCGCTCCCCGAACAATGCTTTGCTGGCACAGACACTGTGCATCGGCTGCAGGAAATGACCCACTGTCTTGTAAATCCATATCCTACACCCCTCCCCCCTCAAAGTGCTCAGATCAGATGGGACCCCGGAGTAAAAGGACAACGGTATGTTGGAAAATACACGAGACATAACCTTTCACATCTCCATGAAGTTCTTCCTTCACCTGAGGATGACTCATTGCTCAAAACCTTTGTCAGTATCTTCAGATCTGGTTTAGCCTCCTTAGCATGAAGTACAGGTTCTCAGTGTTGCCTGCAGTTTGCAATAAACTGGGGAAATTAAAAAATCGCTGATGTCAATATTCCAACATGAAGAGTCTGATTCAATAGGGCTAAAGCAATGGTTTTTACCCAGGGCCATGTATCAGGGTCCCCTGTGTGTGTTTTTAAAGATACAAATACCTGTTCTCTAACTCCGGACAACTAAATATGAACCTTTGGAGGTAAGAGCTATACAATTATATTTTCAGAACTTTTCAGGTGAATCAAATATATAGCAAGGGGTTGAGACTCACTACTCAGCATTCACATTTCACCATCAGTCCAAAATATTAATAGCCCACTTTGCTCAATAAAATGACCTCCACCATATGAAAAAGCCAATAGGTCATGGCTTTTTCCCAAAGCTGAATCCACCACTCAGAACTTTTTAAAAATTTGTCACAAACCCTGGCCATATAGTAAAAACAAAAAGGTGCCCTTACCATGGATCCACTAATAATCCTTCTAGCTGATTTCCTGCGAAGGGCCAACACTCCAGGGGTTGTAAGTATATAACCCTGATCAATAGGCATGTTGTTTGCAGCTGTTGCCAAAATATATGGTTTCTTCCACATGAAAGAAAGCATCACTAGCCAGTTCATCCAGAATTCCTGATGAGCGAATAAAAATAAGAGCTAATATTTAGTGAATAATTGTTATGTGCTTAAGGTTTTCTGAGAACTTTATATACACGACTTTATTTTCACAACTTCTTTCTGGGATAGCATTATTATCCTCAAATTACAGACTGAGAAAATAAGGTTTAGAGAATTGAAGCAATACTTCTGCTGATTAGTTTCATAGAATGTTGATGCCAAAGTAAAAGGGTAAATTACTATATGATATTGACTATCAGGACAAAACAAATTTATGATCTTTGTGATCATAAATGATCTTCATAATTATTATCTTCATGCCTATAAGTGCCAAGATTTTACTGTTTGCATTCTAATGAGTATGTTAAAATACCAGTCTGTTAACTATTTCTTGTATCACATCAATCCATTGCCTTTCAAACCTCAAAATCAATGGTAAGAACTTTTCTTCTCAAAATACATTTTCTCGATTCTTTCAGTGAGGTTGGTGGAAAACAAGCTGAAGTTCAAAGAAAACAGACAGTGACTCAAAATTTGTACCGAGCAGTAAATTTACAGTTAAAGAAAATACACATAATCACTCTGCAGGAACAAAATTCATTGTTCAATGACTTACCAATATTATATTATTACAGCTGAATCTACATCGATCGAAAAAAGTTTCCACTCAAATCACAAAGACACTGTTGCAGGCAGAATAGTGCTCCCCCACCTCGCCAAAGAAGTCCATGTCCTGATCCCTGGTCCCAGTGCATATGTAGCCTGACGTGGCTAAAGAGACTGCGTAGATATGACAACAGTTACAGACCTTCAGATGGCAAATCATCCTGAATTATCTGAGTGGGCTAAATCTAATCGCATGAGTCATGACAGTAGAAAGGGAAGAAGAGACGGTCAGACAGATGTGGTTTGAAAAAGATTCTGCTTGCCTTACCAATTTTAAAGATTAAGGAACGGGGACATGAGTTGGTAAAGGTAAGAAAATAATTTTCTCTTAGAGCCTCCGGAAGAAAACACAGCCCTGCTGACACCAATTATACTGGTGTTGGACTTGTGATTTTCTGTACAACAATACATTTGTGCCATTTTAAGCCACTAAATTCGTGGTAACCTAGTATGACAGCAATAAAAACAAATCCAGACACAGTCCTGCATTTGCCATTAAATAATCTTTAATTGCCGAAGAAGTATCACCATATCTTCAACTCTAAGTGGAGATAATGTAGCATTTTTCAAGAATAAATATATCTCTTTGTCAGTGTTTATGATATTTTAAAACTTTATGCTATTCCTTATATTTACTTAATGGTGTCATCAAGAGTAATATCGGTAGTTATATTGTCCTCTGTTTAAATTTAGTCACTACTTGAATCTCAACAGTTAATTGAATAAATGTTTACTGAGGATCTGTACTTGCAATTTCACTAGATATAAATTAAATAAAGATTTATTACCTTTAATTAAATATTCTAGCTGTAATTATTGCAGGTTTATTTCTTTACTCATCTCAAATCTTTATTTAAAATGAGCATATAAATTATAAGTAAAATAAATTTATTTTCTACCATTGATAAATTCTGGAATATAATAAAAATGCAACAAGGTTTTGAAGTAAAAGTTTAATAAAATTTATTATGACCATTCTTAAATATTAGTATGGCAGATGTCTAAAAAATAAGGTGAAGTAAATGGAACGATGGATGGGGTAGGATTGGTTGTGTGTTGATGTTGGGTGATGGGTGCACTGAGGCTTATTATAATCTACCTGCTTTTGTGTAGGTGTGAATTTTTCCATGATATAAGTTTGTTTTGAAAAGACTGCACATTAAAAAAGGGTGTCCATATTTTTTTTACCTAAAGCCAGTTTAAAGGGAAGTTGGAAACAACTATTTTTTCTCTGTGAATTGATCTTTACATCTCTTCTCTTCCTTTCATATTTCCTGCCCTGCCACCCTAGTTCAGACATTCATTTCTTGGTCCCTAGCTTCCTGAAATCAATTCCTACCTTATACCCTTTACCTCAGCATCTTCCCAAATACATCCCTTTTACCACTGACATGCTATTCTTTATGCCAGTACAATATGTGTAAGTTTTTCAGGACATCTTGTACATAAATTCCTCTGCCCCATTTTTAAAGCTTTCCACTCTTTGGCCCAAACTATTTAACTTCTCCCTCTAACCCAACACGTACTAGAAAGGTCAGCCTCCTCATTCTTCTGAAGACGCCGTGTTCGTAATTGTTGTACATGGATAATCCGCCTCTCTATGTATTCCAATTCTATCAGCCTTTTAAAATTGATTTATTTCCTTGAATATTTGTTTTATATTTGAATAATTGAAATAAATTGATTATACAAGATATATAAATATGCAGGGTGGGGCAAAAATAGGTTTACAGCTGTGAATATGCAAGTTTCTTGTATTATTATTTATTAATTATTGTAATATTTTCCATATGAATAACTGTAAACCTACTTTTGCCTCCCATATTTGTATATCTTAATCTTTAAAAATACGTATTAATGTGCCTATTTTTCATCTTTTTTTAAGAGATTTTATTTGTTTACTTTTAGAGACAGGGGAAGGGAGGGAGAAAGAGAGGGAGAGAAACGTCAGTGTGTGAGGTATCGGCTGTCTCTCACAAGGACCCCAGTGGGGACATGGCCTGCAACCCAGGCATGTGCCCTGACTGCAACCTTTCAGTTCACAGGCCCAGGCTCAACCCGCTGAACCACACCAGCCGGGGCTATAATATACATATTTTTCATCTTAATAGGTCTTTGGTGTTTGCTTAATTGGAACCACCAAAGAGTGTCAATTCCTCAGGAAATGAGCACTTGAATATTCAAAATGAAAGAACCCACTAGAGTTCATGGCTTCCTCAAATCTAGTTTTTGTCATTAAATCTAAACCAAACTTGATAAATTCTATCCTTTTGAGGTGTTGCTTAGAGATCGCGGTTTACTTTTTGGTTATTTCAAAAGTATCTCTAAGGATAAACAACGAAATCATAAAGGCGATGGAAAATACAAGATGGGTGTTCTTTCTTTCTCTTACAATTGGGATCCAGTGTCTTTTTGAGAGGCTTTTGTCTGCTGAGGCTGCAGGCTGCCTAGAAAGTGGTGACCCAGGGGCCATTGTCCCTTGTGCAGGGCTTTTCCAAGAAGCCTTGTCTGGGCTAACCTCAAAGGAATGCAGCTTGCCTGGGGGCCAGGCTCTGCGGCACGCCCAGGAAAATCAGCCATGCAGCAGAGTGTACAGCTTGAATCTGCAGAGCCGCACAAGGGCCCCTTGGTAGAATAAACAAGCTCTTAGGTCCAGGGCATCATGAGATTAAGGGTAAAACTGGATTTCTACTTCAAAACTTAATCGCATTATATAATAAATGGTCTCTGCCCTCAAAACAGAATTTTGCTTCAACCAGAATATTTCTACCCCCCAAACAGGAAATATTATAATATTTTAATTTCTATGCTCTTGCATTAGTGTTCTGCACATGGGCCTTACCACCTTGTTTACTTTTCTTGGGGACTTGGTTACTCGCATATATGAATGAAGATCTAGCAAAAATTGTGCATAGCCTCGGAATCTGTGTGAGTAGTCAGCCTCCTTGGAAAACCTCTGTGGGGTCCTGGAGTGACTTCTACGCATAATTGGATGAACCCCTCCCTACACCCTTGACAGGACTCTCCCTGTTCTCCCTCTACCTCTGGCCTCTCATTCCACTCCTTTACGCTGATTTTTTAAAAATATATAGTTTTTAACAAATGCCCAACAAACTCTGTCACTGTTTACTTTCAATTACTTCTCCACTCCGTTCAGCTGCCAAGCACCCCGCTTTCTCCCAGCCAGCCCTCCCTGGCTTTATTCCCAGCAGCGTTCTTCGTGGGCACAGCTGGGGTTCTTTCTCACCCTCAACCCATTTCTCAAAATGCTGACTTGTGATGGCGAGGATGTGGAGTATTATGAACTCCCAGTCGTTGCTGGTGGGAATGCAAAAATTAAAAGTGGTGTGGCTATTTTCAAAGACAATTTGAGTAAACATTTTTCTGCCATTTGATTTATCGATCACACTCTTCAGTATTTACCCAAACAAGTTGAAAACTTATAACCAAACACAAACCTGTAGCAGATTTATTCATAATTGCCAGAACATGGGAGCAACTAAAATGTCCTTCAGTAGGTGAACAGATAAACAAACTGCTACAATGGATACATTGTTTAGTGATAAAAAGAACTATCAAGACATGAAAAGACATGGAGAGACTTTAAATACATATTGCTAACTGAAAGAAGCTACTATGAAAAAGCTGCATGCTGTATGATTCCAAGCCTGTGGTACTCTGAAAAGACAAAACTGCGGAGACAGTGAAAAGATCCGTGGTGGTCAGTGGTCGGAGCGAGAGGAATGAATAAGTGTAGCACAGAAGGTTTTAGGGCACCAAAGCTACTCTGCGTGAAAACTACTCTGTATGATACACTTGTCAGACCATTAGGAGTGAAGCCTGTGCAACACCATTAGGAGTGAAGCCTGATGTAAACTATAAAATTTGGCTGATAATGTATCAATATAGGTGCATGGATTGTAACAAATGTATCGACCTGGTGGAGGGTGACGGCGGTGGAGGCAGAGAGGCGAGGAGGTGGTATGTGAGCACTTTCAACTCAATTTTGCTGTGAACCCGAAACTACTCTAAACAATAGTCTACTAATTTTTTTTTAATATTTAGAAATCCACTCTGACTGATACAGTATAGGGCTATTTACCACCGCTGGAAGCCCAGAAGAGTCATTACAACGGTGCCTCTAGACATTTATCATCTTCAGCTGCTGGGCACCCAGTGCTGGTCTTTAAGCCCCTACTGACTCCTTCTCACTTGCATCTTCCCACCCATGCTAAACTTTGAGTTGTCTTAAAATTTCCCACTACACCACATCTCCTTTCACTCATACAATGTATTCCCTGAGAAAATAAAAATCAGTATGTGAGATTTGTCGGTAACCTTAATCACTGGTAACCTCTAAAGGTGCTGACATTTGTTTCTACTCCACCGTTTCATTCCTTCTCTCTGTGCGGAACGGGGGTCCTTCCTCCTGTTCCAGCTTCTCTCACTGTGCTTTAGTTTCCCATCCCCTTTTCCTCCAGCGGCCCCACCGCGTCACTCCTATATATTATTTTACTGTATCCTTAATCCCTCCCTCTGTCAACTGGCTTCCTCTCCCAGCATGAACCTGCTCAAATCTTTCCCATCTGAAAGGAAACTCTCCCTTTATCACATTGCTCTTTCATTTATTGGTTAGCTACAAGCACCATTTGGTTGTGGTGGTTAGGACATTTTAGTGGAAAGGGAAAGGAAACCCAACTTGCACTGACTTATTAAAAAGGAAAGTTGTTTACTCTTACAACCCAAGGAAGCGGTGAACCACTGAAGTGTGAGAAGAGCAGAGACTGGGCCAAGACTGGGGAACCATCAGAGGCTCAGTCGTCGCCTAGATTCTCTCTCCATCCTCGCTCGCCATCAACCTTTATTTGGCTTCATTTTCTCTTAATACAGTTGAGCTTTCTTCACATGACAAGAAACCAGGTTCCTGAATTTCACCACATACAGCTTCTGTCATCAGGAAGGGACTAACCTTTGTTCTCAGAAACTCACATGAAAATGCCTGGAAATGGAGAGAGTGAGAGAAGGAAGTCTGAGGAGGCAGAGTCTCAGGCAGCAGTGCAGCTCTGAGAGAGTCTCTGCCAGCCCACTGGGGAACCGCATCCCCGGCTGCCCCAGAAGAATCGCATTGCAGGGAATGCTACGGAAGAGCTTCGTATGGGTCGGTGGCCAGCCACACTCTTCTGCAGCGTTCACTCATCAATGGAGGCTGTCCAGACAGAGTGCAGCATCAGCTCAGATGCTATTGACAGACCCTAACGTTGCTGCAGCTGGAGGCTGTCACCTAGATGCCTTCCTTGCTTCAGGATTTCTCTTGAATAGAAATCGAAGTGACACACCTGCATGGCTGGCTGCAGCCATGTAATACCCTGTAATATCATGGACAGCATAATGCTGTCACTTCGTTTGCTTGCCTCGCCTCCTCCATTAAGTGCCTTAAAATAAACAAAATTTTAAAAAACGTGTGATGAACTCAGAAGTTATCAATTTAATTTATTTTGTTAATTTTTGATATAGGTAGCTGTTACCTTGTTTATCTTTGCATCTCCAGATGTATGCTCAGTGGGGCTAAATAAATGAGTGAATAATAGACCCAATGAAGAACAGTGTGCCAATCTCCATGTCTTACCTCTAAAGGTATATTTTTTTAGCTTCATGAGAACATTATAAACGATTTGAAAAGCGTATTTTCTTCTCTCATGTCGACTTGCATTAGCTTCATTTCACAAACTACTTGGCTGTGGGTTTTTTAGTAGAGACATGACTGTCACATGTCCCGAGCTTGAACAAAAGAAACCAGAACATCAATATTCTTATAATAAAGATACCAAGCTCATGTAGACAGAAGCACAAAAGCTATTCTAAACCTTCATTTCAATTTTCAATACGCTTGACAGTCCTGATAAGCTCCCGCTTCACTGAGAACATAGTGTATCAGGTGTGAACTCCTTCAGATTCATTAATTATTTATCATTTATTTGAAAAACTCCTTAAAAACCACTAATTTGCAAAGGCACGGAGAATAGCAGAAACATCAGGTTTTGAGCTCCGCACCATGCACAAAGCACTGCACTGTGTATTTATCCCTAAGCTCTAGTACGGGTATGGGCCTCAGGGAGGACATGTGGGTATCCAAGGCCAAATTAAATCCTATTTTTAGAGCAGAGATTTGAAGCCAAAAATTTTTGACTATCAAATCCAAACATGTTATTCCCACAACACCATTGATTCTAGCTTTAAAAATCCTATATGAGCCTCAAAGAAATCTAATTCAATCAAAAGACAAACTCTCTTCCACCTTTCTAAAAGAATTTTGTCTAGCATACCAGAGACTTTAGGAAGAATTAGACTGGTTGGTCCCTGAGGGCAAAATTGTTTGAATGTGACTTGCAAGACACCATTAAGTAGTCCGGTTAAGGATTATATATTTTCAAGACAAAAGCAGTTAAGTCTTCTTTCACAACCAGTACTTCATTCTAATTGCTATATTGGAAAGTTAAAAGCTCACCACATGTATTTGACTGAGATGTGTTTAAAAAGTTTTATAAAGCTAAAAATGAATTTGAGATATGTTTAAAATTTTAGGAGGGTCAATCAGAAATACAATAAAAACCAACCCCTCTATTTTTACATGAATGCAGAGACAATATAATATCAATCAGATTTTCATTAGTGTTATTAATACATATGCGCTCCTTATAATAAAGGGCTCAGATACATCCCCAGTTTTACACATTCTTTAATTTGTTACACTCAGAGGTATGAGCAATGTTGACTTCGATAAAATGCCTTTTTCTTTAGCAAACTTTAATTATGTTCAGGCTTTTTAAGAATAGTGTTAGATTATATTTTCCATCCTGTATCCTTATAGGACTTGTTTGGATTTTTTTTTTTTCCTCGAGTAAATAACTTGCTTTAAAAAACCATTCTTCACCCTTTCAAGTGTAGAAATAAATCATTTGTATAAACTTGAAACTGCCTAGTGTGAGTCTTAGGGAGAGAACAATGGCAGTTCAACAATGGAAGTGAGGGTGGGAGTGCCCACTGTTATAAATACATCACTAATAACGTCAGTGTATTTCCCTTGTCTTTCACACAACTATCTCTGGGGAAATAGACACTCTGTTACAGGCTCACTGGAATTCCTGCCATTGTACTCTCCACATCAGTCTTTTCTAGCCGAAGGCTCATGGCCTATGGCTGAGGTTATCACTAGTGTTTCACACCCAGTCACTGACATAGAATTAAAATCAATGGAAAGGGTTTTGCTTTTTTTTTTTTTATACGGAAGACGCAGATGATTCGTGCGCTCAGCGATAAATCAAAGGGAACAAAAAACAGCTGAGCAGTGGGACAAATCTTAGCTGGAAAAACTAGAGGTTTCCAGGGGAAACAATATTAAATATAAACCTTTACCTAAGTGTTGATAACTGTAGTCATTGCAAGTTACCAAACTATTGAAAGTGATGACACATCTAGCTTTACAACATGCCAAGTGCATCATTTCCTTCCCTCTTTCTTCTCCCCACCCCAGCATTTAAGAAAAATGCTGAGGACAGCACACTCTCCAGGATTAACAGGGGTGTCCAAACTTTTGGCGTCTCTACGCCACACTGGAAGAAGAAGAGTTGTCTTGGGCCACACATTAAATACATTGAGACACGGAATCACAAAAAACATCTCATAACGTTTTAAGTAAATTTACGATTTCTGTGTTGGGCCACATTCACAGCCAGCCTGGGCTGCACGTGGCCCAGGCGCTGCAGGTCGGACACCAATGCAAGTTAAGCCTGGCCTAGCCTGGGAGGTTTTTGGCTCTTTCTTTAACTAACAACTCTTCTATAAAGAAACAAGTGTACAATTTCCCTACAGAGTTTCTCAATTTGGTGTCTGTGAGATTTCTACATGTGTACAATAGTTCAGACTGTGGCTTTTAAGAGAGTCTTATTTTGTAATTGTTAGTGCTTCAGACATGAGTCAGGATTTGTGACACAGTGAAACATAAGGAATGACTAATGATGCCAAATAGTGGCAAAGCATGACTGTCTCAGTCTGATCATTCCCACAGCTGTGTCACATCTGAGTCTGGTTCTGATGTCTGCTTTGTTTCTCCAGATTGTGTGTGTATTTTTTTTTCTTGGCTTGTAGCATGTCTTGTAATATTTTGTAAAAAGTTGCACACGAGCTATCAGATAATAGAAACTGAGAGAAATAGGGCCTTTAGTATGATGTTTTCTATTGATCAGCTTAGAAGTTGGGGTATGCTCAATATTGGCTATAGCTGTAGGTGGCAGAGGCTTAAAATTTCTCTAGTCTCCTTGATATTTGTCTCCTCTGTTGACCTAGACTTCCCTAAATACTCTTCCCTACAGAGAGTTCCGGTCTGGCAGTTTTTAGCTGTAATCCACTCTTGTTACACAGGAGTCTGTTTTCTGTGACTTTGGTCCCAGGGAAGTAGATACTGACTGTGACTCTCTGGATTTACCTGTGTCTCCAGATTTTGGCGTGACAGTTTGTTATATGACTTCAGTTGTCTGAAAATTTGTTGAATTTCATTTTTCCCCAGCTTTTTCTTGTTGTAAGAATGGGAGTGATAACTTCTAAGTTCTTTATGAAGTGCTGGAGCCAAAACCAGATGTCCACATAACTATCTTGGGAGTGAGCAAATAGGTGCATTTGTTAGTTTGGGTGATCAAAATGAGCCCAAGTGATTGTCTCAAAGATCTATATATTTTCGAATGTAAAATTAGAATCAGCTACAAAAACATAACACACACACACACGTCAATAAGTCATAAATTCCGTATTCCCAAAATATCAATATAGAATACCACTACCACACCTCCCAGTTATAATCCAACTAATTCTTTGTTTTAAGACCAAGGACATTGGGTTCATAGCATTGGGTCCAGGTATTCACTCAGTCTTTCAACAGCTCACCCTCTCCAAGATCTCACACTTAACATTTTTTCTACTAAAACACAGCACTTAGCCTACCAAATTATCCACTTCTTTACATTAGGTAGCTGTAGGAAAAGTATTTCATTTCTGGCTTTTTCAATGTAGTCCCACATCCTACATTGAAAGCGGGCTTAGAAATCACAGCCCAAACTGTCACGCCAAAATCTGGAGACACAGGTAAACCCAGAGAGTCATAGTCAGTATCTGCTTCCCTGGGACCAAAGTCACAGAAAACAGGTTCCGGTATAATAAGAGTGGATTGTAGCTAAAAGCTGCCAGGTTGGAACTTTCTGTAGAGAAGAGTATTTAGGGAAGTCCGGGTCAACAAATATAGAGGAGACAAATATCAAGGAGGCTAGAGAAATTTTAAGCCTCTGGCACCTACAGCTATAGCAAATATTGAGCATACCCCGACTTCTAAGGTGATTAATAGGCTTAATTCATCCTAGCTTCTGGGGTTGGTTCCAGCTTGCAAGTACCAATCCTCTAATAACTAGGTAAAGTGAATGACTTACTCTCCATTAAAATATACCTTGGCAACTTATTCATGCTTCTTCCACTGCCTGGAAATTCTACTCTTGCCACTCTGCCTTTTCAGGTCCTGTTCATCTTTTAATTAATGATAATGATTTCATAAATCTACTCAACTCTATGCGTACTTCTGTCTTTGAACCGTACAACCCTTTATTTATACTTCTACTATGCTTGTACCATACCCTTTATTTTACCTAAATTTAGGTTCATCTACTTTGTCTCCTTTAGTTAGTGATCTCTAATTTCTTTTAATATGTAGCTTATAGATGGTGCCCTATACATTGTAAAAATTGGTTAATCTAATTCACGAAGGGAGGAGATTAAGTTCGTGCCGGGAGCAGTGATTCACGAAGGTTCATTGAGTTACAGTCTCAGAGCTGATAGGAATCACACATGTTCAAGGCAACAGATTAGATGACGGATTCAGAGGATGAATCACACTGATAACCAGGCTCCTGCTCTAGGCTGGGTTAGTAAGCAAGGCCAGGCATTATTGCTCATGCGAAGGCCCACCGGCCGTTTTTCCGTCCAGCCAAAACACCTGGTAAGTATTCCAGAAGTTTATTCCAATAAGAATGGCATTTTCACATCCAAAAGATCAGGGAGCTTGAAATTTTTACAGATTCCCCTTTGCAGTCTATTCTCCAAGTTGTTTAAGTGTGAAATGAGACAGATTACCCCATAAGCTTGACTGTTAGATTCTGCTAAATGGTCATTTAGCCTAGGTTGATCATCTTTATCATTATGTTTTTTTTTTACTTTCTCAGTTTTCTGAAATGTCCTGTGTCTCCCTAAATTTGTTTGAAGGTAAAAGAAAAAAGATTATATTATAGGAATTTAACAAAGTACTAATAGCTGTCTTTCAAAAATTTTTTCTTAAAATTTTCTAGAAACTTTCTAGAAAAATCTATTTACTTATTTAAAAAACAAAGAATAAGCCATATAAACACAGAATAGTGGCTATATTTCCAATGACTAAAGTCAAGAAACAAATAAGTAATGAATCTTAAAAAGTCCATGGAAGAGAAACTAAGATAATGTAGGGGGAAGTTGAGGCTTCCATGAGGAAAGGCCAAAAATAATTAGATCTTCCAAATTGGAAAGTATAAAGGCTGAGAGGAAGATAAAACCATATAAAACCATTAACTTATTAAACAAAGCAAACATGGCTAAGTACTAATTTTTAGAACAATAAAACTAGGGGACATCCTCTGAAGTTTGAAATCAAAAGCAGGACTATTTTTCTGCCGTAGCCAGCATGGCTTAGCTGGTTGGTCATCATTCCACAAAACAAAAGGCTGCCCATTCGATTCCTGGTCAGGGTGTATGCCTGGGTTGCAGGTTCAGTTTCCAGTCAGGGCGTGTGTGTGAGAGGAAACAGATTTACGTTTTTCTCTCTCACACAGATTTTTTTTAAGTATTTTTATTGATTATGCTATTACAGTTGTCCCATTTTTTCTCTCCTATATTCCCCTCCACCCTGAACCCACATCCCACCAGCATTTTCCACCCCGCCTTAGTTCATGTCCATGGGTTGTACATATAAGTTCTTTGGCTTCTCCATTTCCCATACTATTCTTAACCTCCCCTTGTCTATTTTGTACCTACAGTTTATGCTTCTTATTTCCTGTATGTTTTCTCCTATTCTCCCCACCCCCTCTCTGCCGATAATCCTCCATGTGATCTCCATTTCTGTGATTCCATTCCTGTTCTAGTTGTTTGCTTAGTTTATTTTTGTTTTCAGGTTAAGTTGTTGGTAGGTGTGAGTTTGTTGTCATTTTACTGTTCATAGTTTTGATCTTTTGCTTAGATAAGGTCCTTTAACATTTCATATAATAAGGGTTTGGTGATGATGAAGGCTTTTAACTTTACCTTATCTGGGAAGCACTCTATCTGCTCTTCCATTCTAAATGATAGCTTTGCTGGATAGAGTAATCTTGGATGTAGGTCCTTGCCTTTCATGGCTTTGAACACTTCTTTCCAGCCCCTTCTTGTCTATAAGGTTTCTTTTGAGAAATCAGCTGACAGTCTTATGGGAACTCCTTTGTAGGTACCAGTGCCCTTTTCTCTCGTTGCTTTTTCTCTGCCTCCCTTTCTCCCTCCCTTCCCCCTCTCTAAAAAATAAATAAATAAATACTAAAAAAAATAATAAAATGAGTACTATTCAATATTTTCAAGATACTTAAACTGGTAAAAATTATCTAATATACTTACCTGAAAAATTAAACGGTCTAAAGAAGAGCTTCAGTAAAGCAGTAGACGAGTTCCATGGATTAGAAAGAGAAAGATGAAATCCGAGAGCCTGCAAGAGCCCTCCATTGTTATGGAGATTATGCCGACATGCTTCTTTAAAGCCATGGGTTCTAAAGATGGTCACAGTTCTATATGTATATTTAATCTGATGAGATACATATA
The DNA here is from genome assembly GCA_004026545.1 of Mormoops blainvillei. Taxonomy (NCBI): domain Eukaryota; kingdom Metazoa; phylum Chordata; class Mammalia; order Chiroptera; family Mormoopidae; genus Mormoops; species Mormoops blainvillei. Next base: position 192,951 of record PVJD01000341.1, read on the forward strand.
ATTTAATAGGTTTGTTTGTCTGTGTATCAGAGATAACATAGGTAAATCACTGTTCTCAATTATTATAGCCACACAGCAAAATATTCCTCTATAGGACAGGGTGGCACACATTTGCAGCAAAGTTAAATCAAAGAATAGCTTTTGTAGGTGCAGGAAGAGTATTTAACTAGAATGTAACATCTACAATATGCAGCAATTGCTTAAGCTGGTAACTGGTAGCTATTTTAGACTGATGTTGCCTTCCATGGCAGCACAGACATTTCCATCAAAGAAAGAACTTTTATACTTAGCAAAAGCAATTTATAACATATTAGGTAGATCTTTGCAAAGACAGTATGCACCCTGAACTAATATTATTCATATAATCAACATAAAATAATTTAAGAATAACTGAGTCTGTTAAGAAAAAGTTTGTATAATTTAGAAAACACGTAACGTTTGCTTAACAACAACGTTTTTGAAAATGCCTCTCTTCTGTTTTCCTTTTTTCACTGATAAGAGTCAGTATCTTGTTAACCATCTTGACATCTTCAATTAATAGAAAACATTAAAGATATTTTTGTTTTTATCTAGATGTTAGATGTGAGTAAATATAGTCATTACTGACTATATAGATTGGGTGCATTATTAATTTTTATATGATCTTTATTTGCAGCAAACATTGTTGTAAATGATTCAGATTGTCATCCTTATTCATCTGTGCAATGCTATCTAACCAAAACAGGGAACTATTATTAAAAGCTCACGTGACATACCTGAGAGGTATGTATTGCCTAGTGGATTCTGAACTCAGGTTTCTTGATTTTTTCTAAAGGAGTTTTATCTCTGTATAGCCTTGGGCAAGTTATTTAACCTCTCTTCTCCTCAATTTCTTACCTGGAATCAGCCATCTCTCATAGTTGTTGTGTGGATTAAATAAGGTAATGTAGAACACCAGAAATAGGATTTGGTTCATTGTAAACACTTAAAAGATGTTATTATTTCAAGCTTTGTCCTGTTAATGTTACCATACAGTCATGAAGTACTTTATATGACAATCTTATTGTAATTGTACTAAATGGCATTAAAATATTGACAAAGCGTTCTATTTCTCTCTCTCTCTTTTTGGATATTTATGAAATTGCAATATAACACTGAACTTTCCCTATAACTCTGTACTCAAATGGTATCATATATAATTATGTTGGTGCTCCTAACGAGGTTTTTTGCTCTATTTGAGCATTAGTTGAAGTGTTGATTGAGCGTGCATCACAGGCCAAATGGATTCCAGGGTGTACAATATTGTTCCTGTCCTACTGTCCATATTTAGAAGGCTTTAATAACTGACAGCCGATACCCTTTTTAAACAATGTTGAGCTATGGTTCTTGTCATGCACCAAATGTTTGTACCCCTGCCCAAATTCCCATTTTTAAAGCCCTGACCCTCAGTGTGCTGGTATTTGGAGATGGGGACTTTGATAGGTAATTAGGTTCAAGCCAGTTCACGAGGGTGGAGCCCCCATTATGGGATTAGTGCTCTCCTTTTTCAGTTTTTTTTATTGTTGTTCAGTTATAGTTGTCCCCATCCCCCCTCCCATTGCTCTCCCCTGACCCATCCAACCCCTGTTCCCAAAGACAATCCCCACCCCATTGTCCTTGCCTATGGGTCCTTCGTACATGCTCCCCTTCTTTCCCCCATTATCTTCTTCCCCCTTCTCCTCTGGTCACTGGAACAGACAACAAAGCTTCCATTCACATTCTCTCTCTCTCAAACTCTCTCTCTCTCTGTCTCTCGCTTGCTCTCTCTCTCATCGCCAGTGAGCGTTTGGTAAGAAAGTAGCCATCTGCAAGCCAGGATGAAAGCTTTCATCAGAAACCAACCACGCTGGCACCCTAATCTCAGACTTCCAGCCTCCAGGGCTGTGAAAAATAAATGTGTGTGTTTAAGCCACCTCATCTATTGTATTTTGTTACAGCAACTGAACAGACTAAGACACTTCCGTTCCAGCTTTCCTAACTAAAACTGATAATCTGTGCCCACTCATTTAACCTATTTGAAAGACACTTCTTCAGCTATGAAATAACTATGAGGCTGTTGTGAGAAAAATTAACTATCAAATGTGAAAGAATCTTGTGGACACGGCGCACATATTAATTATTTGACAACTCTAAAATAATTTTGACATTGTATAAAGAAAGACTAACCAATTAAGATAAAAGAGCAATTCAAACAGTTATATTTTATGGTGAATACTGGTCATTTCCAGATACTTATTTTCCTCAGAAGAGAGAATAGACAAGCCAACAATACCATCTCCTCTATCCTAGCATGTTTTCCTTTTAGAAATAATTATGCGTCTATGGAGACTTAAAAACAAAAATTTATCCAATGGACTTTTCAATTACCATCATGCTGAACCTCAGGATTATTTCTTGACTCTCTTCTGTCTGCCTCTCCGATTCCCCTCCCACCTCTTTGGCCATTCCTTCTTCATCTTTGTGTGAACTGGCTTCCCCACACCTACCCTGGATCAGAGCATCCAAACTGAATGCTGATAACCCCCCCACCTGTGTCTGCATCTAAGCTATGAGCCCCAGACTCACAACTCCAATTTTCAACAAGATATCACACATGTATACCTCCCAAGCACATAAATTAAATGTGTCCCAATTTAACTCATACTCTTTTCTCCCAAATTCCGGGACCTCTCTTAATGATAGTACTAAACATGCACCCATGTCAGAATGGCCTCCAGGTTCCTCTTCTCATTCCCTTCAACTCAAATACAAAGACCACATCTTGTAAATTCTTGTCATAAATGACCTCCTCTACCTCCACCCACCTTCTCTCTGGATAATTGAAGCCAAAGGCTCTTCATCTTGATCATGAACTTTGACAGTTTTTGCCTAAGTACTCTCTGTGCATCATGACTTAACCCTTCACACACAAATTTAATCCATCATTGACTTGGCTTTGAATGAAGGTTTCTGATCTAATCTGCCCAGGACATCTGCTGTGGCACCCACATGCTCTCCACACCTAAGTGGTAAACACAGTCCTCTTATGTTGGTATATTAGAAGTTTTGTGAACTTTTATGTCTACCTTACCAAACTTACTGCTCTGTATGCCCCTCCTTCATCCTCTATTCCAGCAAAACTGATGCTGAAGCTTCCTGAGTCTAGGTCAAGTTTTGTATCTCAGGGGATTTTATTTAGCTGACCCATTTTTCTGAAATTGCCTGCTTTCCTTTTTTTTTTTTTTGCTCTAAGGAACATCTCCTCATCTTTTACATCTCAGCTCCATTGTAACCATCCCTATGAAAAAATTTTAAACTCCTTTCTAAGTTTAGAATTAATCATTCCCTCCTTTGTGCCTTCTCTCTGCCCTTCATACACCCACAATGAAACTCTTTCATGACCACAATCATATCTAACTCTCTTTTGTACTTTCAACCCTTAGTACGTAGTACAGTACCTGGAACATAGTAGTTAATCAATAAGCATTTGTTTTCATGAATGAATTAATGACTTGATAGCTGTCATGACAGCGAATATCAATGTGGTTTGCTTTTCATAAGAACATGGGCTTATACAAGAGAACTTTAAGTCCAACATACTACCATAATTTAAAGGAACGTATAGAGAAGAGAGACAGATGCCTTTATTGAGAACTCACAATGTGCAAATCCTTCAGTGACATTATCTCATTGAATCTGCATAGCAATTCTATAAAACAGGCATCATGGAACACTTACAATATACAAGGCATTTTTATTCATGGTATCATTTAATCCTCCCAACCAACTTGTTAAGACAGTATTATTTGACAAATATAAAACGATTACATTAAAGCTCAGAGAGAATAGAATTTTCTGAAGGTCATGCAAGTTAAAAGTACAAAAGTCAAGTTTCCAATCTGGTTTTCCACCCACCAGAATAAATGTCCCACAAGTTAAATTTTGAAGTTCAACTTATCCATAATATTCCTGGGTGTTTTGAAGTCGGCATATGAGTTGCTATTTATCTTAAGGTTGTTACAGAAACAAATATTTCCAAAAAAGGATATTTGCAGAGTCTTTAAAATAGCCCTGTCATCAACATTTCTTAACTACATGCAGCACAAGGGAAATTTGCATGTTTTAATACTTGGCAAAACATCAAAGTTTGCTTCTTTAATGTGATATATATCTTTCAGTAGGTAATGACAGATTTATTGTCACTGGATGCCTTCCAAAAGCCATTACACTTCCTGATTTATTCATTTGTTTTAATCTTGAAGAGATTTGAATTGAACTTTAAATTTGTATATTTAAAACATTAAAGTTGATCTCTGTCAAAAAAGGAATTGAAAGAAAAACTGCTTTGGCCAACACCAATCACTGGAAAGTTTCACTTAGTGTTTTTGCTTTTGTTTGTATTCATTGTCTTTTGCCATAAGTATGTCAGTGGAAGGCAGGCAGGGACTGTGAATGGACCTTGACATTTAGTGTCAATGTGAACATGATCAAAACATTTGGTTAAGAGCGTGGAATTGGAGCCAGACAGACTTCGTTTCAGGTTCTTGATCTTTCACTTACTTGCACTATTGTGATAGGCACAAACTTATCTTCTCTGAGCTTCAGTATCATTTTTAATGCTACAGAAATACCTACTTCACAGGGGGTTTTTCAACAGATTTTAATAAAGTCAGAAATTAAGTGAATGATACATCATTGAGTTTTCACTCAATCAATGGAAACCATTTAAATAATAAACCTGGTTAAATAAGTAACAGAGACTGATGTTTTCACATATCTTTTTACATGTCACTGTGTAAGTATGCTCTAATAAATTAGATGCAGGGAGAGACACTGCAAAGACTGGGAAACAGGTAAGACTGTGTTTGATGTCAATGTTGCTCCAAAGACTTCGAGTGCCTTTGGTCATCTGAAGAAACTCTGAGACAGACAGTGCCTAAAATGCGGGACTTTTGCCTCCACTTTGGGTCTACCCCTACTCTGTTCTTAGCTGGCTCTCTCTTCACATCTTTCTGATAATCTAATTATGTCGGTGTTATACCTTTGGATTTGATTCTGATTTATTTGAGCTTTGTATATAAGAAATAAAACTGAGTCTTTCAGAAAACAGGTATATAAAAGTTAGCTTGTGAACTAATACTTTTTAGTAAAGAGAGCTGTTATTGTATGACTTGAGCTATGCTAGCTGATCTATTTAACTAGAGATTATTATTATTAGATGAGAAGAAATTTAACTTATTTAATAGTCACACAGAAATTACTTCACCTCCGGTAGACGTAACTAATCATCCTATACTCTCAGAATAAATAAAGCCATATTGCTCCTTCCTCCCATTTTTTTCTTTCAGCTCTTAGGAGAGGAAAGGACAGAGAAGATGCTGAGAAAGCAGTTAGATTTCTTAACAGTCAAACACCTGGTGGATCAAACAAATGCCATCTATTTAAATAACTCGGTAAAAGAAGGAAAATAAGCTACTTATATCAGCTAAGGGAAGCAGCCTTAAGGGAGTTTGTTGTTACGTTGCTCTAATGACTTGGGAGCTAAATCCTAACTATGACAAAGATTTGGTTCAAAGACATGTTTCAGGGTGCGTTAATGAAAACCATGCTTATTGATAGGGTTAGATCATAGTCAAATCTTATTAATAAGTTAGTGACCAGGTTCTAAATATTTCTTAGATGCTTATCTTTTTAAATATTTGTGAGATTTTTAAACATTTTTTTAATACACACCTGAGGATATGTTTCTTGTTTCAGTGAGAGGGGAAGGAAGAGAGAGAAAGAGAGAGAGAAACACCGATGTAAGAGAGAAACGTCGATCAGTAGCCTCCTGTACATGCCCTGACTGGGGATCAAACCTGCAGCCCAGGTATGTGCCCTGACTGGGAATCAAACCGGCAACCTTTTGGTGCACAGGATGATGCTCCAGCCAACCAAGCCACCTGGCCAAGGCTAAATATTGGTTTTATAAGTTGATATTGTATGCTATTTTGTGTTTTCTCTGTTCAGATGTTTAAATAATTAAACTTTAAATTTTTATAAACTGAGAACAATTTACTGTTGTACTTCTTATCTGAAAAAAATCACACTCTTATTTTGGTTCACAGATCCTATGTAGTTTGTGTGTTGAGAATTCAAAATAAAATTCAAAAATGATACAGAAATTCCCCCTCTGGAAATTACTTAATACAAGCCTTTGTAGGGATTCTCATAAGAGTTCCCTGACAGTAGACTTATCAATGTCTTTGTCAGCAGGAGAAAATCTTCCAAATATTATTTATGTTCTAAAATGTTGTGGCGAGTAAGGTCTCTGCCCACCTCATCACACCGTAAACATAACCACCCACTTTTCAAGGTAGACTCTGATCAAAGCCATCAAATTCTGATCAAATTTCCACCACAGGTTAAAAAACAAACAAAACAAAAAACAACCCTTCAAAGTCTAAAAATCCCAAGGAAAATTTTAAAATATAGAACATAAAGATACTTCCCAATATGAAGATAATTGGCATCATGTAACTTGATTATCTTGGAAACAGACTGACTTTTTATCAGCATATTTTAACAAGTGATCAAAGAGTACACAGAATTTAGTTCTGGAAGAAAGCATCATCTAACTCAACATGTACCCAAATCCAGTGGCCAGCAGTAAGAAATCAGATCCTTGTCAAACCTATGAAATGACGAGATCTAATGGTTATGGGAGTCTGCAAGCCCCTAACCAAGAGAGAAGCAGTCCGACACAAAATGTGAACAGAAATAGGAGGGCGCAGCTGAGGACAGATTAATAAAACCGTAGTGTGAGGTCCTGAGGAGCCTGGGCCATGCCTGATGCATCTTTTTTTTTTTTTTTCCTACTGTGCTTGTAGATAATTAATACGTTTACTGAATATGTTATTAAAACAAAGACAGAAGAAGAAAGGGTCTGAGATGACTGCATCCAGCCATTGGCTAGTAAAATATGGCCGAAGTCCAGAAAATAGAGTGACATTTTTTAAAAACACGCAAAATCTTTTATCCGTGCATGTTTACTGGTAGCTATAATAATTGAAGCTCTTCATAACTGGTTGCTTGAACATCTTTAGTTACCTATTCCACAATATAGAATCCTCTGGAATTTAGTTTTATTTTAAGATTTGCCTTTCAATGTGATTGTGTAAAGGACTTAGAACCAGGTAGAATCTACATGCAAGCTGGGTTTTCCCAGAAAAGAAATGATTGCCCCAAATAACACAACATGTAATCTAATATAAAGTAGATATAAAGAGAAAGATATGAAAGGAAACAGGTGAAGAACTGTTACCAATTAGAAAAAGCTGTATAAATACTTACCAGCATGACAGACACTCAAAAGTTTCTTGATGAATGAATGAATGAGTGAAATGAATGCATGAATTGTATTTAATTCAACAAGAATTCTATTAGGAATTTAAGCACCAAGAAAGAAAATTATTATATGGAGGAAAAGTTATAAATAAAAAGTATGGCAAACCATTCCTCCCTCAGGTATGAAATGTGTTTTGAAAACAAATAAGCAACTTATGCTTCACACACTGCCTGCCACCCCCCACCTCCAATTAGGGTGACTTAACATTAAAACAGACAATATCAAGAAAACCATCTCCCAAATAACAGAGGAACTTGAGCAATCATGTCTGAAGAGCAAAGGCAGTTTCTCATGAGAGAAGTTTCCCTAAGTCATTGTAGAGTGAATTCTTTTCTGGCATAGGTCTCTCTTTATGGTTTACCAAATGTTTCTTCCGCTCATCCACATCAGGATCATTGGCTAGTTAATGCAGTCATGTGACCCAGTTGAAAAAGTTTGTCCAAAGGGTCTTGGTTTTCTACGTATCTAATAAGCACTTAGCTGTAAATAGATAGATTTTTCTGAGTGTGACCATATACCTCCCAAATTAAAAAATAAATATTGATATATAATTTTTTTACTCTTTACTATAATACAGGCTTTAGTTTATGTTTAATTTTAAACAATGTAACTTCTCTTAGTGTATCAGATATGTGTGTGTCTAGTGTATATAGACACCCACATATACAAGGGCATGTGACTATACATGTTCTAAATATTTATATATGGCGATGTAAAAAATAAACTACTTTATAAAGAGCAGTTGCTTTTCTTTGAATCTAAGTCAGAATCGCTTCAATTTTATAAACAATGGTCCATTACAAAGTTTCTAACTCAAGTATGATATTTATACTTATGATGTTAATATATTTCTTATTATATACATGCCTTCCATGTGACAGTAGCTTTGCTTCCCATATCTATGGATTGAGACCACACATAGTGACATAAAGCTGCTATGAATTCAATGGTTTTCAAAGCTGCTTTCTCATTTTTGTATGTATTTATGTATTTTGAGAAATCAAATTTAATTCATGCATCTGTTTAATAAACACTTACTAACTTAACTGTATTAGTTACATATTCCTATATATAACTAAATACCAAACATGTATTATAGCACATCGTCTCGAGGTCAAGAATCCAGAAGCAGTGTAGCTGGGTAGTTCTGGTTCAGGAATTCTCACCAAGCTGTGGTCAAGCTCTTGACTGGAGATTTAATCATCATCTGGAAGCTCGGCTGAGTCTGCAGGATCCACTACCAAGCTCATGCTCATGGCCATTGAGAGGCCTCGGCTCCTCATTGGCTGTTGGCCTGAGGCCTCAGTTTCTCTGTAGGAATAACATCATAGCTTCTCCATGGGGATATTCATAACATGGAAGCTAGCTTCTCTCACAGAAATTGATGAGACAGGAAGAGAGAAACCAAAGTGTGTGGCGAAGAGAGAAGAGAGGAGAGGTAAGATGTAAGGCCTTTTATGAGCTAATCTCGGAGGTCACATACTATGACTTTGTCATATACTCTTGGTAACACAGATGAGCCCTGGTACAATGTAGAAAAGGACTGCACACAGATTTAAAACCAGAAAACAGAGTTATGGGGGGTGGGTTCTACCACAGTAATTAATTGCATACTAATTAAAATATATTTTAAACAACACATAAACACATACTGCTAAAACTAAAAAGTTAGAGTCATTTATAAGCTTTCTATACACTTTGCAACCCCAGCATAACAATTATAAATGATTTGGTAAAAATGTTTTTAAATTTTTCTTTGTTTTTACATATATGCCCATATGTGTGTGCATACACATGTACATATATAATTCATAAAAATATTCTGGAGCTATACATTCTGTTGTGAAGCATGTTCTTCCACATAAAATATTGTGGACATCTTGCCATAGATCTATTGTATTTAGTCATTGGTGACTAGTATTTCACATTATGGATATAATAAAATTATGTTTTCACCAATTTTTAATGGTTACAGTAGAGGTTGCTTCTAATTTTTCTCCATTGCAGTTTATTTCAATAAGTTTATATTACATTAATCGGAACACCATCTACATACATTTAAAGTATAAAGTAAGTTCAAGTAATTTATTTTCCGAGAGAAAAGAGACCAGAATTTCTGAAGGGAAGCTTTTTCATTTAAGTTTTAGAGACATTAGCCATATATTCCTACTTCAAGCTCTGATACGCACCTAAGCAGATCTGTTCAAAAAACTGTCCTGTTGGTATGCATGCCAATGGCTCCTGATTTCAAGGGCCCTATAATCTTTAGAAGTGGTGACAGTAATGGTGATGGGGGTGGTGATGGAGACGGCAAAGGTGACGGTGATGGTGTCAGACCTGAGGGGAACTGTAGCGTTTAGGCAGGCAAGCAAACAAGCAAATTCAATACAATGTAATTATTACTCTGATAAGACAGCACTTAGATGAACCAATCTATTTGGAGTGTAGGGAAGTCTTCCCCCTAAAAAATTTCATGTTGGCAAAGACATAAAGGATGTAGGTTAGTTAGGTCATGGGAGCCAACCAACACTAACTGAAAGGCTGATTTCTATTTCCAGTCCTCTTATTTTCCAGTTCACACACACATACACATACTCATTTTTTCAATCCACTAGTATTTCACAGAGATAAACACCTCCCTCTTCCCCCAGGATAAGAGATACGCTAATGGCTACCATTACCTAAGTTTAGGTAATGTATTCACTTACCAATATTTACTGAAAGCCTGCCACGTGCCCGGCACTGTTCCAGGCACAGTGAATCTGGTGATGGACAAAAAAGGAAAGCTTGTGCCCTTGTAGGCTTATGTTCTGGTGGAGTTAGATAGATGAACAATCAAATAATTGTGAGGTATATAATTTTTCAGATTTAGAGGAGCAACTGATGGAACTGGGTTTTAGATAGGTAGCTAGTGAAACTCTTATTCATGCTTTTTGTGCTAGTCATAACTATTTTGATTACTTACTAAAAGATGTCATAATAAAAATAATTTTTAAAAAAAGAAAATATTATTTTTTTAGATATTCCACTATTTCAACCCTAGGAAAATAAGGCTATCATTAGTCCTAGAAAAACTACACAGAGGGACTCAAGAGTCCAAAGAGCTCTCCCCGGCCCCTTTGGTTAGCTGGCCACATCATCGTGATTGCACACTGAGCCCTGCTACTCGATGGAGGCTATGAGATATTATTTCCCTGGTCTACTTTAAAAAATAACAACAGAACTATGAGAAAGACACTGATAGAACAGCTTAGGCTTATACTTGCCCACCAGTCAGCTAGGGTCACCAAGCCTGGGTCATCTGGTACAAAAATGATCTCTTATGGGATCCAGCCCTGAACGGTCAAAACAGTTTCCAGAAAGGAGGAAACATCTGTGCATCAGGAAATTTCTTGAAGTATGCCAATTACAAGCAGGTTGATTAGCAGGTTTTTAAAAAAATAAGACTTGTTATATAAAATTTGCGAAATCCCTCAGCAATATGAGGAAAGGCAGACTTGGGGGCATGATTTTAAATATAAATTGGCCACTTCATCCATGTCCTTACATTATTAAAATTTCATTTTTAATCTCATGTATGTAAGTATTTATATATATTAAAAATAGAAATCTGGCTTTATATAATGACTTTAGGAAAACAGGCTGGAATTATCTTAGTCAACAACAATATCATGACATTGGACAGCAACTATTTAGATGCTGCTTTTCAAAAACAGCATCTGGAGTCTAAATTTCTGTTTCTCTTTAGCTTGCAAAAATCATTATTTTGCTGCTAAATATAGGCCTAAGTATAATACACATTTAGAGGATGAGTCTTTACCTTATAAGGTAAAAGTAGGTATGGAAGTGTCATGAAATAGACAGCGTTACAAATTCCACTGGCACCAATAACAAGACCCAGCTGCCTGCGTTAAAATCCTCAAAGGCCAAAGTTTAGGCACTGCAAGTGTTTAGCCAAGTCTCATTATTTCTGAGAACATCTCAGAATTTCAAAAAGTCCTATTTTGGCACCTAACGGATAAATCAATAAATGCTGGATTTAAAATTAGCTTTGTGTAAGTACTGTTGAAAAGCTAACAAGTTACAAACTATCAAAGTTTCTGATGTGGTTTTGGTCTCGGATCTGCACTGATGTGGACGGTTTATGTCCACCATTGTGGAAGTTTCTACCTGAAATCTTTTTTCACCGTAACGCTATTGTCTTCCTGAGAACAAACATCCAAAGAATGAAGAAGTAATTTATGTTGATGTGTGGCAACATGTTACAGGTGTTTAATAATATTAAATATAAAATTAAAAAGAAGTATCTTGAAGTAAAATTTGGAACGGATACCATTGTGGTCCAGTTATCTATATACTCCTTTTCGCAAGTAGCTTACTGGGTACACGCTTCATGTATGAATTCCAGGGACTGAATAGACTTAGCTATCAATCGATTCAAAAATACATCATGTCTATGAGAAGTAAGCCCTTCTAAGTGCTAAAAAGACTCCATTGTTCTGTCTAACAAGGATACACACCTTAATATTTACCTTCTAGGAGCCAGAAAGTGTATTAATAAAAGTGACCTCAGGTATTTCCTAGACTGTCATTTTATTTAAGGCATTCTACTGATGTTTTACAAACTTTATGAAATTTAATTTTTTCAAGGAGGTACTATTCTTATTGTCCCTATTATCTAGCGATGTACGAAGGTAAAATGATTCACATGACGCTTCTTCGCTAGGTAGCCAGGATTCAGAGTTGCCAAGGTCCATACTCTTTTCAGTTTTCCAGGCCACTTCCCTTGCAAAGGGGCATGATTCTCTCTTATTTATAGTCCAGAGGTTTAAAAGGAAGGTTGTTTCCAGGAAGGTACTGGAAAATTTGTCTAGCATGTCCAAATCAGTCTTCTACAAACATCTGGCCTACTTAAGCACTTAGGGAATTAATATCTCATTGCTCTAAGAGAGATAAATATTTAAGTCAGAAAATTAATAGCAAATATTAGCCCCAGAAGGGGAAGTCAATTAGTGTATTTTTAGAAAAATAAAGGCTACCTATAGGTGACAGAAGTTACATTATAAAGCCAAGCTGAAACCAATATAACATTTTTACGTATCAAAGAAGATTCACACATATGTATGGGTGGAAAGGTACATCCTTCCATGGCCAGATCTTATATGTTCATCTCCCCCTCCTTCCCTTACATTGTATTTGTGATGGTTTGGGAAGGTGGGATCCTGTATGTCTCGGTCCTCTCACTCGTATGCTATGAGGATTTCTAATAATCAAAACAGCCCAGGTTGGGTGGCTCAGATAGTTGGAGTGTGGTCCCATAAACCAAAAGGTTGCAGGTTTGATTCCTAGACAGGGCACGTACCTAAGTTGAGGGTTCTATTCCTGATTACGGGAGGCAACCAATCGATGTTTCTCCTTCCATCGATGTTTCTCTCTCTCTCTCTCTCTCTCTCAAGTCAATAAACATATCCTAAGTGAGGATTAAAATAATACTACTAATAATTGAACCAGTTCATGGTATTGGGCCTATGTTATATTTGCTCATGTCGCACAAATGAGACCTATACATGAGTATTTTCATTGTCAGTCACTTCCAGTAATCTGCTGTAACCCTCATCAATGTCTGAACCTAAAATTTAAAGCTAATACATGTTTAAATACAACTGAGTTTTTCAACTGAAAATGCTTACCACTAAATCAACCATTACTGCTTTGGAGTCTACTTTGTCTTTTGCTAATAAGTTAGGCTCTAAGTAGATTTGATACTTACAACAATTAATTTAAAAGTTGGTAGTTAGAAGGTGATTGTCATTGTTAAATTAAGCATTAGAAATATTTTAAGAAATACTTAGAAAATTCTTTTTAAATAATTTGGTGAAAACGTTACTAAGACAATGATCTTTTGCCTTTGTGTCTTACCCCTAGAGTAAATGCAGCGTTTCTCTAGAGTAGAGGTCAGGACAGCATTGTTCTCAGAGTTACCTTCTCCTGATTTCCAAGAAGATGTGCAATGTCTGGAATTCCAAAGGAAAAGGGTCATTTTTGTTTTTCAGGCAAATCTATTATATTTCAGATTAAATAGCTCTAATGTGTTTTTAGAGCTAATTTTAAGCCAAACATGTTATTGATGCCTTCAGTGGTAAGCATTTTCAAAAAAAAGACATTGTTCTTGAAAACCAAGTTCCTTAAAATACCATGTGCTCTAGTTAATTTTAACAACAACAAAAACACCCACTGTCATGAAAATATATATATATATAAAATATTTGGTAACAATACCAAAACCACCCTGTGGTAAACAGAGTGATGAAATGTTTCCTCAGAATATTTCTTGGTGGTAAATGAGGACCTCCAAAAATCAGGTCACTTGGTTTTTGACATAAGACAGTGATTACCATTATAATTTTGAAAATATTATGGTATAATATAGTAATAAAATTATTAAATCAACACATATAGATATATAATAAAAGTGATACCTTATTTACCCACAAATTTTTATAAGATAAAAGATTAATTTAATTGCTGGTCTACTTGCTTGAACATAAAAGATTAAATGTAACTGAGTAACAATATTTTTATATAAATACTTAACTCCCTCAAAAAGTATGAATTATATTTATTGTGAATATCTAGATGGGTGGATAGATAAATGTGTTAGGAGAAAAAAGTATTCGACAGTCTAGAGATGTCACAACTCTTACTCAGGATTAAGTCTGTCCAAAACATCCCAGTGATAACCATTCACCTACTTTTTCAACTACCTTGGAAGAGGAAAAATATCATGCAAAAATTTCTAACAAGCTTCTGTTTGTCAAATCCACCTACATGCCAGGGCTAGTCTCTCATAAAGTTATCAGAAAGGGAGAATTGGTATCAAATGTTTTTGAACACCTCATCGTTTGCCCTTGACCTAGTTCCTCGACAGATGTCCCCGACCCTCACACCCCTAGATATGTCTGTTAATAGCCTTCTTGTACAATTTCAGGCCTGCCCAGATCCGTCACCAATCCAGAAGAAGGATGGATATAGTTCAAAAGTTCTACCTTCATCTTATCTCAACTTAGGAATCTCTGAACTTGTTCAGTCTCCGGGATCAGGGTCCTGAAGACTCTATGTTCCCACAGTGATCCTTAAATCTCTGACTTCTACTACTAAGAATGGAGAACTAGATCATTTAAAACAACGTTTCTGTTGAATATGACCGATAGTAGATAAATGAGAGATAGATAGATAATCTTATATATGTGTATTTTAATTAGCTTGAAGACATTGAAGAATTAACATGGTAATGAATTATTGGGCCAGCTTCTCAGAGAAGTGTGTTATTTTGAAACCACTTTCGCTGCTCCTTGGGCATTTACCAATCCAGTTCTACGTTGTGAGCTGTGCTATGTAGGAGCCTACATGAAAAGAAACTGATGTCTCTGACCAGTGAGGACTTGTGGCCCACCAACAGCCATGTGAGTGGGTTTGGAAGTGGGCCAGGTAGAGCCTGCCACCTGAGTGAGCTAAAAGCACATCCTCCTCTAGTCAAGCCTTGAGATGACTACAGTTCTAGGTGACACCTTGATGTGGCCCTGTGGGAGACCCTGGGCCAGCATGGCCCATCACCAGATCCCCACTACTGTATCCTTCCTGCCTGCCTGGCTTTTGGAGCCCAGTGTCCCAAGTGTTCCTCTTCAACACCATTCTCACATCACCTGACCACTGTGCATCTCCAAGGTGGAGTCAGTTCTTCTCGGCACTGTCCCACCCTGAAGATCCTCTTTATCTCCCCAGTAGGAAAACCTGCTCTTAAGAAAGGAGTGTGAGCAAATTAGTTTCTGAATACAGGACTCCAGACATCAGGAAGCCAAAGGGAAGGGATGTGTTTTGGTGGTGGCGAGAAGAAGTGGTAAAGCTTCACAGAAGTTTTGACCTCACACTATATTATAAAGCCAATCACATGCCACACTGCCCAAGTGAAAATACCTTCCCATTGCAAAAACCAGAGGGTTTTCTTTTCTCATGTAAACTCTATAAGAAAGAATCATCAAGGATTGGTGCTGCAGTTTACATTAGAAGTTAAGTTATTTGTTAGTCTTTTATTTAGCATGAAACCTTTTTGCCATCAAAGTAAGAAATGAGTGGGGGAAATCTTAAAAAAATACAACACCCAGCTATTTCAATCCTGAAGCATTTAGAAATAGCTGTAGCATGAACATACTACTTAACTATTCATATTGTTCTAATCGATGATTTTATAAACTATTTTCTGAGAGCTAGTTTACTTTAAAATTTAAATAATGTAATTATAAAATGGTAAAATTGCTATGGAAAACATTATGGCAGTTCCTCAACTAAAGATAGAACTAGCATATGATCCAACAATTTTACTTCTGGGCATATATCCAAAAGAATTAAAAGCAGAGTCTCAAAGAGATATTTGCACATCCATGTTGGGACTGATAGAACAAAAATACTATAGACTTGGTAGCTTGTAAACAATAGGAATGTATTTATCACAGTTCTGGAGGCCGGGAAGTCAAACAAAGATCAAGGCCAACAAATTTGGTGTCTGAGGAGAACCAGCCTTCTGGTTCGGACTACCATCTTCCTGCTGCGCGTCCCCACACGGCAGAAGGGGTGAGGCAGCTCTCTGAAACCTCTTTTATAAGGCCACTAATTCCATTCAAAAGGGCTCCACCTCCCACAGGCTCAGCTCCAAATACCATAACAATGGGATTAGGTTTCAACATATGATTTTTGGGACGCACACAAACATTCAGTCTATAGGAGATGTTCATTGCAAAACGATTCACTATTGAATAGCCAAGATAGTGAAACAACCCAATGTCTGTGGACAGATCAATGAATTCACAAAGTGTAGTACTGTATGTACATACAATGGAATATTATGGGATACTGTTCTGGGGAGGAAATCCTGTCACATGCTGCAGCATGGATAAACCTTGAGAACATCGTGCTAAGTGGAACAGCCAGTCACAAAAAGACAAACATGATATGGTTTCATTTATGTGATGTACCCAAAGAAATAAAATTCCTAGGAACAGAGTAGAATGATGGTTATCAGAACATGAGGGGAGGTGGGAAAGGGAGGTTGTTTTTTAATGGGTTTAATGGGTACAGAATTTCAGTTTTGTTAGAAGAAAAAGTTACGGGAATCTATTATACTACAATATGGATGTACTTGACACCACCGAATTGTACTCTTACAAATGATTAAGAGAGTAAATTTTGTGTTATGTGTTTTTACCACAATAAAAGGAAAACAATGTAGATACCCAAAGGATTAACATTCTCTAGACTCCCTATTGCTATATCCTTCCTGCCTCCCTACCTGCTACTTTGTACCCACTCCTTTGGCAGTGGCCCCTTCAAAGCCAGCCACACACTACCCTGCTGCCTTTGTAGGAAGTATGTCTCTGAAGCACTTCTTGTGAGATTATGGAGTAATTTCATTTGGCTAATCCATTGCTGATAAAACCATTCAGAATCCCTGCATCCACAGATAGTAACAACTGTTCTTCCTAGGAAGACTGAAAGAGAAGAGGCCATTTCCTGCATGGGCATCTCTGAGGGAGATGACCAGACACAGAAATATGAAATTGGGAATGGTTTTGAAAGGCCCCGGTGACGCCTCACCTTGACAAAACTACGCCAAAACTCTAAGCTATGTATTGTTAATTAGGCTGGTGATCAAATTATTAATCTAATGTATAGTAAATACTCTTTCAGGAAAATCATTGTTTCCCTTTATATTTTGGCTCAAGTAGTTTTACTGTTCTACAATTAGATCTTAAAGGATAGGACACTTTTTAAAAGTGCTGGCAGGTTTTGACTGAGAAGATTTTCATTAAAACCCAGATTTTTACTATTACAAAAATGAAATAAAAATACCTCACTGACTAAATGCAGTTCCTTTTATTAAAAAAAAAATCTTGCTGTGGAAATTCTTCTTTTTCTTGTCTCCTAGAATACTCTACTTTGTACTCCAAAAAAACTTTTTCTTTCTTTGAAGAAACAGCAACTCTCCTTTATTCAACAATAGATTGTTAAATCCCCAAGCTTCTTTTTCTCTCTTCTTTGAACTATTTTACATCCCTTTCAACACACCTTTAGGATATTAAAAGAATGGAAATAAAGAAAGGTGAAAATTAAAGAAAATAGAGGAGATGATCCATAAACTCATCATATATTATTTCCCATATGAAATAATAATCTCTCAAAGAAGTACCTTACAGATGACTGAATTGTTCTACTATAGAGTAATAGTAGTATTTTGTCTATGATTGAAGAGCCTAGGAATAACATATAAATGTTAAGTGTGCACTGACAAAGCAAGAAAATACAGGTTGGATCGCCTGCATAGGCCAGAATTTCTAATATTGATAAATTTTTAAAGCTGTGCCAAAGAGTTCTTGAGAACAGCTTCAAAGAGTTTGTAGACCAGGTTATATTCCTTTTTTTAACCAATGTTGGTATAAAAAGAAAAAAGTACATTAAAAAATATATATAAAAATTACTTAAGCCACAAACCAGAGAGCAAAGCCCTTAATGAAGCCTTTTAATTAAAGTAGACTGTAAGTAAAGTTGTAGAAGAAGAAGTAGCTGAACTATGCTGCTTTTCTCAGACAGAATAAAGAATTTATGGCCTTGCCGTTTCTCATATTCTGTAAGCAGAAAAGAACTAATTATATCTCATTTCTAGTTATTGTAAGCCTATCAGCTTTTCATGGTTTTCAGGGCAGGAGCTAGACCTAGGCGCGGTCAGGCAACCATCGGCATGGTTGCAAATCTTAGGTTCTCTCATTTATTATCACACCCCTAATTTATGACATGTGGCAGAGCTGATAATAAGAATAAAGTAAGTTGCCAAAAAAGAAATGATGTCTTTACTAAATTTTAATAGAAATAATGTCCAAATCCAAAAATTTCAAATTTTGCTACTTTAGAAGAATAAATGCATGTACATAAAAGCTTCATTAAGTATGGGTCACAGGTATGCCCACATTTGTCAAAACTCTTCAAATTGCCCACTTATGCCTTGTCCATTTAACTATATAAAAATCATATCTTAATTTTTTCAAAATAAAAAGAGCATCCTGTACCATAAGACCCAAAGAGCACTTAATATAAGAGAAAATTCAAGCAATAGAAATGCTCAGACTGTTTGCTATTGATTGGTGCAGTCACTTTAAATCTTTATGCTCTTACTTCAACCACTATTTGATCATTGGATCCGTTCCTAGGGGAATGTGTGGAGAAGCAACTGAAGCAACTCTTTCTGTGTTTTTCACACATCTTGTCCCTCAACATTCATGATTTAGAGGATGCTAGGTAGATTTCGAAGGGTACATTCATATCAAGGGGATGACATGAAAGCATTAGCTTTTTTTGTGGCTGAAAGGGCTTTTCTTTGTTCTCTTACCAGGGGAGAAGGTTTGCTTTGGGCGAAAGCAGGTTTCCCCATAGCAAAGCTCTTTGAGGAAAGAATTCTGAAGTGCATTCAACCATGTCTTCAGGACCTTCGAGTTAAAACATTTAAAGGGGCTAGTGGGACATTGTCCTCCGCCGGTGACAGCGATCCTAGCCAGTCTGGGATTTTGATATACCTCCTAGGTTACTTCAAAAAGTGTCATTCTAAAAGGAACTTTGTAAAACAGTTCACACTTACTAAGTAAAAAGAAAATAACCCTTCGTAAGTGCTAAAGGCAAAATTAGTTGAAACTCGAAAGTTTTCAGGAAGGGGTTATTAAAATTTGACACAACCACTTGCTTCTACTTACAAATAAAATTTACACAGTCCTTTAACTACTGGTGAATTTACAGATACAGTGTATCAAGGGATTTTAAGTCGCAAGGTGAAAAAACCTTTTACCTGTGGTAGTATTGCCCGAAGCATGAGTAGAGAAATTAAAGAGGAAGAAAAAATCTGGTCTAAGATCTATTTTCACTTTTCACTCTTCGGGGTCAGTTAATTTGCCTGTCAGACTGATGTGTTAGAGCAAGAAGTAACTTTAGGGATCTTCTAATCCTTTCCCTCCATTTTACAAATGGGAAAACTGACACTCAATTTCTTGTGGTTTGATTAAGGTATGAGGATCAAATAATAAAACGTTCACATAGTTACCTTTACATTTTCACTACATTTAAGGTGAAACTTTAATTAAATGTTAATGATGTCTAACACAATGCTTTCTCAAAATAAGAAAAAAATGTTTAGATTCTATGCAATTAAATTAATCAAAGCACAGTCCATGTAACCAGGTAATCAAATCCTAGCTCTAAATCATAGCCCCACAACTAACTAGCCATGCAACGTTGTGTGTTTTTCTGAGATTCCTTTCATGATTTCTAGAAAATCATGAAAAACTCCCTGGCAGATATGAGTCAGTTGATTAGAGCTTCATCCTGTAAACTGAAAGGTCATGGGTCCCACTCTGGTCAGGGCACATGCCTAGGTTGCGAGTTCAGTCTAGGGTCGGGGGCATATATGAGAGGCAACTGGTTGAAGTTTCTTTCCCTCTCTCTCTCTCTCTCTTCCCTTCTCTCTAAAATCAATAAGCATATTTTCAGGTGAGAATTTAAAAAGAAATCATGAAAAACAATTCCTAACTCACAGACAGCTGTGAGGGAATAAATGAGATCCTGTAAATAAAGCACCGAATGTAAGTAGTACACCCTATAATAGGTAGCTGCTATTGTATTTTCAATTCCAGGTGAGAAATGTGTATGTTTACCTTAAAATTATTTGATTTTTCTCTTGAGCTCTTTGGCTAGAGTTACTAAAATATAATTAAATAACTTAAAATGTAATTGTCAAATCTATAAAAACATATTTCTTGAGTTGAACTTACGGCCGGTATTGTGATAGTACCAAAACAACATGCAATTCTGTCCCTATCCTGAAAAAGAAATTAATTCACATGAAATCAATAGCTACCCGTTAAAGTCTCTATGTGATCAAGTGCTCAGTTGTATTTAACAATCATACAGTGCTGTGAGAAAGGGGAAGAGAGAGATCTCAGCGAGGCTCAGAATAGACATCCGAGCCTGGGGGAGGAAAGATGAATGAATACAGGTAGTGGTGAAGATGAGAGAACGAATGCGGAGGGAGAAAAAATGGCTCCATCTGCACAGCCTCCCTAAATGATGGGAAGAAGGCTTGTATAAGAAGGCAGGTTCAAAACTGAGCAAAATATTCATATTCCAAATGATTATAGGAGCACCCTTTTAATTCCTCATGTCCATAACACTGTATATTGTTCCTTGGCTCAGCTTCGAAGCAATTGAATGTTGACCTTGTTTTTACCCAGACAGGGAGGATAAGTACTGCTCTCAAAATAGCCAGATTTGGAATTAGCACTCACAACAGTAGACCATACTTCTCATTCCTTTCGCCTTGCTTCTTAATCATGTTTTTCAGGCCATATTTCACACTTAAAGTTCATCTTTTTAAATAGAAATTGATTTTATACTTCTATTATCCCAGAAGACATTGCGGGGAAATAAAAAACTCAAGATTCTTATCTCTCCTATGCCATTAACTAGCTGGGAAGCCAAGAACCAGTCACCTAGTCTCTAGGTGAGTTGCTACATGAAATGGTTCCTCCTGGGTCTGAAATTTCACAGATGGAACCAAGTGACTGGACGGCAGCAAGAGTACTATCCAATGTGCATCACAGAGACTAAATTTCTGACTTGTTTCATATAATCTTCGAGCAAAACTGTCAAGTCTCTATTGTTTCTCCCCAACCCATAAAAAGTGAGTTCAGGAATGAGTAGGAAGAATCTATTTTATGGCTCTGCCTAATAAATATCACCCTGAATTTGAATGGCAATTTTCTGATTATTTTCATGTTCCCTATAGGTATCAGGTACCTGAGATGGCGGGGCAATAACACTTCAGGACAGGGCAGGGAGAGAGAATAGCCGCTGCTGGAGATTGTAAGGAAGAAATTTTAACCCTCTCCTAGGTCAGTGAGAGGGCTTGAGAAGAAAGGGTCGATCGCGCTCTTCCGTGTTAGGGGCCATGTGGACTTGAAATTGAAGAACAAAACAAAAACAGAGCAAAGGGCAGCATCCCAAACCAACCAGGTCTCAGATATCACATGGGGGCGGGGGGGAGTCACAGGAGGCAGTAAAAGTCCATGCTAACACGTTTAATACAGACTCCTGTTTCAGTATGGAGCCCAAGCGCGTCACCGAGTGCGTAGAAACTTGACCTTGGTTAACGCACGTGGTTTGAGAAACTCAGAACTCTGACAAATAAAGTGCCCCTCGGGACGCGCAGGGAACTGACCGCCTTCTCAGGCGGGCTGCTCCTGCCGCTGCTGTCCAGGCGTTGCCCAAGGGGAAAAGGTTGTGGCGCGGGGGAGGACTCTGACGGTGATTGATGGGGCAGGGATGAATGAATAAAAGCACTTGTCTAGGGACAGCAAAGACCCCGCATAAACTGTGAAGGGAGCAAGATCTGGCATTCCCTAGCGTTTCGTCAGAGCCAGACCCGCCTGCCGCTGAGGAGAGGGAAGGAGTCCTCTGCTCCCGGAGCAGGAGGAACCGAGCTGCTAGCCTAGCGCGTCCGGCGAAGGAGGTCCCCGCTGGTCGCTCTGCATCTGGTGCATCCAATCAAGAGGTAAACATTCTTCGTGTTGAATTAAAATCAGTGATTGAACCTGGTCCTAAGGCTTCAGCTCGGATTACTAGCTTGGACGTTAAAACAAACAAACAAACAAAACGTTTAGACACACGAATTGAGGCTGATGTAAAGGAGGGAGTGTGAGTGTTTGAAGGCACTTGGAAAGGACAGAAGTTTGTTAATGCTGATAAGTCTTCCCAAATCGGACGGAACTGAGAAGTCTCCAGGATTTCCCGAGTCAGCCGGCGCACTCCTGCGGACACCGGGAAACCTGACCGCAGGCAGCTGGGGAGTAGCGGCTTTCGCCCAGCAGGAGGAGTCTCGGCATTGATAGAGTATCGGGGCTCCCAGCCGAGCCAAATGCAGAGATTCGCAGAGGCCCTTGGCCTCTAGGTGCCTTGATTACCCTGTCGCAAGCGTCCTTAGCCAGAACGTTTACGCTTCCTGCCGGCCCACCAAGGAACTCAGATCTGCCTTGGACACTCATCCTTCCCTCCCTGGCACACCCCTTTCAGAATGCCCCGCCCCTCTGCGGGTCATTTACCTCTGAGGGGTGGGAGGTGCGGGTGACGCAGGGGGAGAAAAACCACCCAAAAAAACTGGCTCTGGAAGGACAGTAGACGGACGCGGGCGGACCACACCGGCCTGTTTACTGGCGCGCAAACTTGAGTTACTTCTGCGCGCGGATCGTAGCAGCGCCGCTGCCCTCTGAGCTAGCGGTTTCAGGGGCGTGGCTAAGGTAGTTGACCCAAGTGTCCTGTCTTCCTTCCGCTACTGGTCTCCAGAGTGAAAGCTGCGGAGCGGCCACCCGACGCCCACTGGAGCAGGCAGCAGCATGCAGCCGCTGCCAAGCCCGTGCGGACCCGCCCTGGTGGCCCTGATCCTTGCCTGCAGCGTGGTGGAGGAGGTCCAGGGAGAGGAGACGGGATTCCCGATGGCCGGGGCCACTCCGCCACTTCCTGGGACCGAAGAGATAACGACGCCCCCCACGAGAACCTCCTGGCCGACTGGGTCCAACACCAGCGTGCCTTGGTCGTCAGCGGCTCCTCAGATGCCTAAAGCAGGGAAGCCGGCTGGAGCCCCGCCTCACACCCTCTCCCCGCCCCGGTGCGAGAGAGCCATCGAGATCAAAGAGACTTTCAAGTACATCAACACGGTGGTGTCTTGCCTAGTGTTCGTCCTGGGCATCATCGGAAACTCCACACTGCTGAGAATCATTTACAAGAACAAGTGCATGCGAAACGGCCCTAATATCTTGATAGCCAGCCTGGCTCTGGGTGACCTGCTGCACATCATCATTGACATCCCCATCAATGTCTACAAGGTAAAGGGCGCCTGCTAAGGTCGCAGGAGGGGAGGGTGACTAGCTCGCGAGCAGGAAATGGGAAAGCCTTTGGAGGGAGCTTACTCAAGAAAGTCAGTAATCACTGGAACCAAATTTCCTTCTGGTCTTCAGTACCCCCTGCTAAGCCTAGAACAATTGTAGCCCCCAGGCCAGCAGCATCAACATTACTTGGGAACCTGTTAGAAATGACAGTTTCTGGCCCTGTCTCAGACCTGTTCTGGGGTGGGACACCAAGTGTTTTTTGTTTGTTTTTTTAAGTCCTCTGTGTGATTACAATAAATTCTTCACTGGTCCTGAAGAACCTTGTCCTTAAGTCCAGCTCACTGGGTACATTCTCTCTCTGCTCAGAGTGTGGTCCCAAAGCCGGATTGATTTCACCTGAGCTTGTTAACTGCAAGTCCACCGGGAACTTGCTAATCAAATCTGCCTCTTAAGATACTTAAGTGACTTATGCACATTAATCTTGAGCAGCATGTTCTTGGAGGACCTTGAAAGTAGAGGGGTCGAAATCTGTTTTTAGGAAACAAGTGGCTTAGACTGGTAAGTAGGAGGACACAGTTCCCCTGCTGTGAATGACTGTACTTTTCCCACTTTTTATTGGATGTCTACTGGGATAGATGTTACCTTCCTTTACCCCTTCTGACAGCCCACAAGTTAGTATTACTTCATTTTACAGATGATTAATAGGATGTTCAAGGTCTCACAATGAGTAATAGTTGGAGGCAGGAATCAGGCTAATCTGTCAGATTCCAAAGTGATCGCTTCACCCCACAGATCACTTCATGGACCAGACCAAGAGCACTCAACAGAAAAGTCTATAAAGAATGATGTCAGTAGCTCACATTATGATGTGATTACCACAGGCATCAGAGAAATCAGGCATGGAGAGCAAGGTCAGGACATAAACCCCCTCACTACTTGACTCTGGGCAGCCTTGGAACTCCGGACACACCCCGACATCTCCGGGCCTCAGTTTCCTCAACTCTACAATAGGCTACTCCTGCCCACTTACTGAGGTTTTGTGGTGGTACGAAAAACTAGCCTAAGTGAAAGAGCTGGAAAATTTTAAAGGACTGAACAAATATATAAAACTGTGTCCCCATCACGATCAGCAATAGAGAGCCATACATAAAAACAGAACCAAAGTATAAGGGGATAGAAATGATAGAAATATGTTTTGCAGATTTGTCTAAAAGCTAGTCCTGGACTCAGTACAGGAGAAGAAAAATGGGATGTAGGTTAGGAAAGACTTGGGAGGGATGCTTTGATCTTGTGACAGGAAAAATCATCATAAGGCATGCCTTGAAGTTGCCCTTCATGAATCTCTGAAAATCCTAATCTGAATAGCCATGTTTTAAGGCAATTCTGGAGACTTCTGAAGTACAGAGATAGGATTCCAATTATGATCCAGCCTCTAGAGGGAAATACTTCCAGAAATTGGGGATAAATAGAAGAAATTCTAATATTCTGCATAACACCTGGTGCTTATAAACTCTGAAAGTTTTCTGGAAGAAGCACAGGCTGAGTCGGCTCCCTGAAATACAGCCACAGTTCCATTTGGGCTAGAAGTGACCCATTTATTTCTTAGGGAGCCCCATAAACCAAGCCTTACCACTCCAATTTGGCAGAGGAATTTCAATTCAATTCATCAAAACCGACTTGAGAAACTTTGGAGTACAAGGCTTTGTGAGAAATTTTCAAATACGATGAAAAAAGATTGCTCTCGAAAGGGCGATTACATCTAGTTTTGCTAGGCTGGCACAGAATTTTGTAAAATGTTAGTTTAGGGAGGTTCCAGTAAACCCCACATGTCCAACCCAGTTGGAAACCTTACTAAATCAGCCAGCAGTTGAAGGGCTGTATGGAGCTAGGGTTGAGACATTTTCTTTCCATGTGCTGCTTTCAGGCAAGATGTAAATCAGCTCTTCCAGGACAAAGCTGCTTTCTTCCTCCTGTCAAATTATTACGTTCAATAAGCCCAAGAATATACAGCTTCCAAGGGGGCACACAGATTTTACTTTCATTTCAAATTCCTTCGTGATTTCCCTAGGGAGTTACATCCTTTTTGCCTGAAGCCATTTACCATAGTCTGTTAATCCTGAGATTTTATCTCCGATATAAAAAACTAGGGAGTCATTACAACTGGCCATCCAGTCTTCTATGTTGGTCTTAAACAAATCCAGCAGAAAGAATTAGGTCTTATCACTAGGTTGGCGATCATTGAATCCTACATGGCAGCCTTTGGTTGATTTTTATAGCGCGGCTAAATAGGCGCCGTTTGAGGTCTAATATAAAAACCATGGCTGCCACCCATTATGCGCTAGGTACTTGGTTTATTTCA
Organism: Mormoops blainvillei; assembly: GCA_004026545.1. Taxonomy (NCBI): domain Eukaryota; kingdom Metazoa; phylum Chordata; class Mammalia; order Chiroptera; family Mormoopidae; genus Mormoops; species Mormoops blainvillei. The sequence continues at coordinate 218,665 of PVJD01000341.1, forward strand.
TCAAATCACTGCAGCAAAACTGGTGTGGTCACCCTCCATTTTATGGAGAAGCCAGATGTTGGAGAGGTGAAGTACCTTACCCAGTTACACCACTAGAAAGTGATGAAACTAGACTCGAACCCAGGCCGTTGAGCCCCTGGAACCTGTGGTCCTCTTCGTTCCCCTGCTGCGAGTGAGCTCAGACACAGCATAGCTCTCTCCAACTTGAAGTGTTGTTATGACTGCACAGGAGAGCGTTGGTGGAATTGTGACATACTACCACACAGGGAGATACTTGGCAAGCATTTTCTGTTTTAATTTGGGTCATGTGAGGATTTCTGTCTCCTGAAATCCCCTTCCAACAGTCTGGAATATGTAGCCTGAAATCCCCCTCGGGTGGTCTGGAGTGTATAATATTGATAATAGCTATTTACCAAAGGCTTTGCTTTCCAAAACACCTAATCTAGGACTAGTTAAAAGCTATTTAATGTGCTAAATGATTGTGACATCATATAAGTAAGGTTTTAAAAAAGCATGTAAAGTTTCAGAGGAGCCAGGTATTATACTCCACAGAAAGTAGTTTTACTAAATTACGAGTGCCATTTAAATTTATTCTAAAGTGGAGACTTGAATCTCTGAACTAGGGATTTCTAATTTTCTTTTTTGTGGGACATTACAATTGTTTTTGTGAATCCAGTTAATTACTTATATGTAATTTATACATATAATTTATATGCACATTATAATTAATGCATAACATATTATAATATATGTTCATATGCACACACTCAAAATTTCTGGGGGTTCCTAGAATCTCTGAACCCATTTGCTGGCACATCCAGGAGCCTAGAAATGTCAATGTGAATCTATTCCCCTTAACCCAGAGCTCAGTAAATCTAGAGCTCAATAAAGTAGACAACCACAAAATGTCACAAATCTTGCTGGAAGCCATAGTCTCAGAGACTGCCATGGAATGGGACAGGACATCACAGGGACGTGCTGCTGTGGGGGGCTGACAAAACTGAGGAAATATGCCTGCTTCGCACTGACATTATCGAGGAACTGTGACTCTGGGGACTTGTAAGTAGAGGCAGTCCTCTCACCAGGTCTCCTGTGTCAGAGAGGAAATCCTGTTTAGAAGGCTAGAGAGGTACTGTTGGACATTCGGCTCGAATACTCATATAAACATTCTGAAAATAAAAGCCTTATTTATCCTTCTTGGCAGCACACACCAGGGCCATTACGCTCTATATTGCACAAGACCATCCAGAGGAAAAATGAAAAATGTAATCATCCGAAGAGAAGATTATACATAATATTATACATAATATAGTATTGTATACTATATATACAATAGATATGTACGATATTACATATAATATTATATATATAGTATTATACATATATAATATTATACATATAATAGATACATAAGTAGATAGGTAATAACATTTGGTACAGTGCCTGGCACATAGTAAGCAAACAAATTGGGGTGTGTGCGTGCTTGTGTGTATGAATAAGAATGGAAATTTGTTTAGGTTCTTCTTTCAGCTTTTACCATTATAGTCATGATGACATATAATTGCCCTGTACATATGGCTTTGCACACATGTGTGTCTCTATCTGAAGAGTAAATTTCTAGAACTAGAATTACTATATCAAAGGATATGTGCATTTGTGACTCTGATAGATATTTCCATATTATACTTCAAAGTTGTTATAGTCCTAGTTTGAATCACTATTTGATACGACATCTCCATAGAGATACACATGTATTGATGTCCAGCTCTAATTTATATATACCAATATTTACGTGGTCTGTATGTGCACCTGACCCAAAAGCCAGAGTTTAAGTCTTTGATGCGAGGCTGCAGCTCTCCTTTTTCTCAAGCTACTTTTATGTGTCCTTCCTGTAGAGACCAAAATGAATGAGGTAATCCAGATGCTTGTTGCCTGTGAGAGCCTATCTGAGTACAAAGTTAGAACCAACATCAAAGCTGTCTGGGAAGCAAAAGAGCTGGGTGCATTTGTGGATGCTGTGGATTTTATATTGTTGGTTGGTTGGTTAGCTGGTTTGTCTTGGTTTGGTTTAGCAATGATATTCATCAAGCCTTTGTTGTAGGTTAAAATTAAAAGTTCTTTAACTTCATTTGACTTCTTAAGAAGTTATAACTTCTTAAGCAAATAATGAGTCTGTAAACTATTTGTGGATTTTATTTAACAATTTCTCTTTCTTAGTGCTATATTTACATGGATAACTGAGTTAATGTAGTTAATTCTCAAATACAGCTTCCTTTATGTGTAAGCAAATTGCTTTTGAAAACAAATATGCTTATAATCTGATAAGGCAAATATTGATATGGACATTAGTTTGATAAGGATCCGAGTGTAATCATTTGTTCAATGGTGATGGAGAGCTTTTTGAAAATGAAGTTGGTGACCTGTTGGAGTGCCTCTAGATGGCTTTGCTGTTAAGACTTTGTTGGCTAGTATGAGAGGCAAGAGGCTGCCTTCATAGCTCCGAGAAGCGAAACTGTTGATCTTTAACATTTAACTAGTTAAGGAAGGGGCACATCTACCATTAAAGTGCTGGCATGTCAAAATGTGGAATTGCTTCACTGAACCCACAAGTGAGTTTGGAGTCAAGTGACCTTGCCAGGTAATCAGATACCTTCTGTTTGTGACACAATCAAAACTCTTCCTGAACAAAGTCACCTTTTTCGCTATTTGGTCTTGGACTCCTTGTAGTACTTAACAAGTTTGTGCATAATTAGCTAGTTTCCTAAGTTAGAGGTAAAAGTTAATGGAAAACCCTCAAAATTAACTTTTGAAGTTATAATTTTCCAACCAGTAAACAGAAGTAATGGTATCACTATGTAGGAGAGTCTAATTTCTTCCAGGATAATAAAACTGCTTCCATTTCCAGTTAAGTAAGTGAGATATTTTACTAATATTTCATTCATATTTTGAGATGTTTAGTAGCAGAAGAATTTACCTTTAAAAAAAAGATTTTATTTATTTACTTTTAGAGAGAGGGGAAGGGAGGGAGAAAGAGAGGGAGAGAAACATTGATCGGTTGCCTCTCGTACGTGCCCCAACTGGTGATAGAACTGCTACCCCAGCATGTGCCCTGACTGGGAATCTAGCCAGTGATCCTTTGTTTTGTAGGATGACACCCAATCGACTGTGCCACAATGGTCAGGGCAGAACCTAGATACCTTTGAGATTCATTTATTTAAATTAAAAAAAAAATTAAGCAGAACCAATTAAGCACATTTAAGGTATTATCTTTTAAAAAGTATTAATAAAGACAAAAGCTATTACTTTGAATGACTTCAACTCAATTAATTCAAATGAAACTAACAGTCCTAACCACCTAGCACAGTGTCTGCAACAGTCAATAGCAGTCAAGTGGGTGTCAACAAAAGATACTATACATAAGGCGTAACGGCAGTGGGATTTCTCTAAGTTAAATTTTTATAACTGTCCAGAAGACAAAGAAGGGGGAAAGTTTGTTCCCCTTCTGTATGAGGATATTTGGTCATAAGTGAATAACAGACCAATAATAGAATTCAAATAACCCAGAAACTCAAGACTTCATATTTCCAATTTATGGCTTCACACATGGATTCCCATTGCAAAATGGTTGGCAAACACTTGGCCTTAGGCAAAGAAAGGTTCCTTAGATTAACGCCATGGTAGTACATCTTCTGTTTGTCTTTGATCTACAGCTTGGTCACTTCATAAATCTAAGCCTCTTAAAATGTTAAGGAAATGTTTCTTTCAATGCAGTAAGCCTTACATATCAAAGGCTGTACATTTTTCCTTTGTTCACTTTAAGTGAGTCATTTAAGACTGAAGATATTTCCAAGAGGATGAAATAGCCAAGACCCTGTTGTTTCAGGGCCAAGACACCGTTTTCTTCATTTCACAAAGAAAACCATATAAGGTTATCTCTGTGTGGCTAATATGCTATAGTTGACTATTTTTAAAGAAATATGCCAAATGTTAATAAGTGATTAAGTGCTTTAAAGGGTGTTGACAGCTGAAGCCTGAGCTGAAATAAGATTCAAGATGTAATTTATGATGTGAAACATTTTCCTTCTGTATTTGACAAAGTTAAAAAGAGGTTGGTTATGTTTGGAAGATAACAGAGTGTGGTGTATGGCTATACCTTTGCCAACAACTTCTCTAATTTTAGACTTCTTTTCTGTTCAATGCTTTTATTTAAGAGATTTATTCTTCCTCTTTTCCTATAGATTCTCTGATGAAAAAGTAAAGAAACAAGAAAATAGACAAAAAGTGGTGGTAGAAGAGAGAGAGAAGGAGGGTCATTCTTGAGTCAGGAATTTATTAGCAAAGACTGAAGCATTACTCAAGCAATTCTCTGTCCCTGAGACTCACAGCCACATTCATGCCTCCTGCCTACGACCCCTCTCTGCTCCTCTCCTCTTTAGCTCCATGGCAGTTTCCAGAAAGGCGGAAAACTTGCTCTGGATGTTTACATTGTACACTGTCTTCTTTCCCCTCACTCAGTGTTTTCAAATTATTATTTTTAAGATTTTATTCATTTGTTTTTAGAGAGAGGGGAAGAGAGGAAGACAGGGAGAGAAACATTAATGTGTGGTTGCCTCTCACACGCCCTCTATTGGGGACCTGGCCCTCAACCCAGGTATGTGCCCTGACTGGGAATTGAGCCCGTGACCCTTTGATTCTCAGGCCGACACTCAATCCACTGAGCCACACCAGGCAGTGTTCAAATTATTTTAAAGTGCTTTTGGATGCCATAGCAAACATTTTTCTCTTAGTAGCTTACCGGTGTCCCTTAAGGAATGCTCTGAATAGAATAAAGTTTAAGTAAGATGTAAGATTATGTAATAAGATTTGTTGAATTCACTAAGTTTGAGTCCCTTTCTGAGCCATGAGGACATGAGATCATAATTCTTCAGTTTCTTCAAGTAACATGATGAACTTCTCAGAAGAGCCAGCTCAAATAAGTGAGCCTAATAATTAGCTAGGTTTGTAAATAGCATTTCTTAATGCTTTTAGGAGAAACTTTTCAAAACATGTAATGTTAATGTGTCAGTGAAAGTTTTTAAGTGCAAACCGTAGATATATTTTTAAATTTAGATAATTTATTTATGTACCTGTTACAGACTTGGGAATAAATTTTAGTGTAACACTGGCAGGAAAATATATTTCAAGTGAACTTAAATTTCTCCTATGACTTATGTATTTACCTTTTCTCTATCTCTTTGCTTCTTTTAGAGATTTTGTTTCAAGAAACTTAGTGCAGATGCATCGAGTCATTGCTCAATTTCGGCAAGTTGTAGGAATCTTTCCAGAGTAGCAGAAGGCCCTCCGTTTTGTGGATGCACGCGCAAGAGATTCCCAGGGAGAACAACGCCAGAGGGCACTGTTCACATCCTGGTCTATTTAAATGGCACTCCTGGGAGATCAGCTGACACTATTTCTGACCCACATGGCCTGTTCTTTAGGTGATGAAGTACATTTTAATGGATGCAAGATGGAACTTGGAATTGATATTTGTCCCCTAGGGCACTGGTAAAATGTCTGTCAAGAAAATATTTTCTATGCACTTGACCAGCAGCTTCCCTTAAATTCTCTCTGTAGGTATGAATAAAAAAAGCAAGGGATCTCTGACAAGAAAATCCTTGAATGAGAGTGCCCTATGTTGTTAAAAAGCTAGTTCCAATGCAGGAAAAACTCTTATCTGCTTCAGGAAACAGATTTACAAACAGAAAAATTCACCCTTTTCTAAAGTTGTGAAATACAACCACTTGGCTAGTTCCCTCTTTTGATGCTTACTGTAAAAACATAGTACCAGTCATTTGAAAGAAATTGTTCACAGTTCATCACAAGATGGAACAAACAGCAATCCGGCAAATTAATCCTGATTTGTCTTCATTAATACTGTTCTCATCCACCAAATTTACAGCTAAAGGTCCTCACAGAACCCCAGGAGATAGTGAGAAACAGTAGGTTCTGTTTTGTATCAGTCATTTCCTTGACAGGTTTGAGTAGGAGAGTGAGGGTGGAAAAGAAATTTTTGCTTCTGACCTCTTCCAACCTGCTCGGGAGGCAGAGCTCCAACAACAGAACAGCCAGCCTTCTATTCACATCTCCAGGCCCTGGCGCTATGTGTCACCAAGACCTGAACATCTTGAAGGGGGAGAACATGGACTAGATAAGATTAAACAATTAATGCAAAGTTATCTCAATTCTCTAAAGAGCTTGTTTCAAATATGAGAACTAAAAAGCTCATGACAAAAGTAAGATTTCCGTTTTCAGATCAAATTCATTTATTCATCCATTCATTCATTCACTCGTATTATTCAACGAGCTCTTTTAAATGCGTGACCACTGCACGCCAGGCACTGTGCTAGTTGTTAAAATGTAGTAGAATATTCAGAAACAAATAAGCAGTTAAAACTCAGTGTTTACTCTTAATTTAAAAAAATAAGTAAAAGAAGATTGTATATATGGTAAATGAGGCGAATGAATATTTGTTAGTATAAGGTGGTTAACTTTGGAATTTCCATACTTTATAGGGCTTGATTCTTATGGGCATTAAGAGTGGTGTGCATTACAAAACCTTCTCCATTTAATTTCTCCAGAACGTAATTTTTAATTAAAAAAAGACATGAAAAATGTAAATCCCCCCCACTTGGAGAGATTTTGTAGGACTCACTTAACAACATCCTGAAAGAAAAGATATTTATTTCCTGTTCATGCTATTTATTTTAGAAATTAAAAAAACACACTTTATAATCTAAAAATTATTTTATAATGTAATACAAAACTAATTTATTTGGTTCTGTTGTGGTTTTTTTTCTCCCTGAAACAGCTGTTCCAACATAAAGTTATAAAATCATGGTCATCCCTTGAATAGAAACCTGACAATCATTATGGTCACGTCTCTTTTCAATCTAGTGATTATTCGCTTATTTGTGTTTATTCATACCAAAGAAATGTGGCCGGGGAGCAGTGGAAGCCTAGGCAAAGCGGTCAGCACCAGCATAGACTAGCATTTGTCGAATGGACACCACACTGCTTATCGGATGCGAAGTAACAAAAGCTCTCCCTTGGATGAGTCATTACGATGTGAAAACCAGCATTAGTAATGGGGATATTTTCTGTAACTGGTTCTCATTTGCTGAATGATGTATAATAGATATTCCAACTTAATTTTAAACAAGACCTAAAAAATTAATTCATGTGGCAGGGACCTGGAAACAATATCAAACCTTAATATTCTTTTTTCGATTGGAGAGATTCGTTTGATTACATGCTTGATTTGTCTTCAGAATTGAGACCTTGCCCTTAAGATATCTAATTTAATGGGGTAAAGTCCAAAATAAACAATGAAACATAAAGAATGAAAATGTCATCGCTGGGTTTAAAATTATAGTTGTTCCCTCTTGCAATAAAGAAAATCAATTTCCTCCACAAAGAGGAAAGCTATATTGTTCGACTTCAAATTGTGTTGGATGTCATTATTTTTGTAACTAAGTAGTGACTAATTAATTTCCAGGAATTATAAAAACTCATTTTTTAAATCAAAGTTTAAAGAGGGCATCTTGGATGAGAGTGATTTTTTTTTTTTAACTTCACAGCTTTTCCCTCACCCAGGGTTTTGTTTACTATTAAACAAGAGAAATAGTAAACTATTACTATTAAACTGCATTTTAAATAAGCTCCAAGCACTAAATTGCTCAGACTTTCTTTCTGTGAAGCCACGAAGAAATGAGCGTCAGGGCTAGGTGTGGCTTCGGCCGTAGGTCTTCTTAGTGTCTCCACAAAGCCTTCCGATCAGTGAGAGGCAGCGGTTGTCCAAGTCATCCTTCTTGCTACAAAATAATAAAACTGACAGTGGGCGCTCAGTCGCTCATCTCTTGTGGTGCCTAAGGACCAGCAGCGTTCGGGTCTGACCCAAAACCTGAAGTCCTGAACGCTCGTAAAGGTTGTTGCTACCTGTTCTGCAGCTCCTTTGCTTTTGTAACGGTAGGTTAGAAAATTGTGATCTCTCAGTTATGATTAGCTTTCTGGCTATCTTTGTGAAGAGAATTGTTTTAATTTTCAGTTTGTGTTTCCCTGTCCCCTGTGATAACTTGGGTCAGAGGCTGAGCCGCAGGCCTCCCAGTGGTATGAAGAGCAATAATCCAATTTCTAGACTGAGCCAAAAACAATAGTAACCACAAAACACGGCCTGGACTCAGCGCGCAGCTCATTTTCATTGGCCAGACTTCTTTCCCTTTGGCGGCTTGTGCGCTCATTCATCGTGATCCACCTGATGGCTGTACTTCTGCGATACTAATATTTGCATATTTGGAAATAGCTTGAGACAATAAAGTACTTGAAAGTATCCAAATGTTTGGACATTATGTAGATGAAATAACTAGGTTGTTAGAAGAAAATTGTACTCTGCATCTAGGTATTTTACCATTGTTTCTGACACATGGTCCTGGTCATAAAAATACTAATATTGATTTTAATTCTAAACATTCTTTTTTTTTTTTCAAGGTCAGCTTCTTGAAAATACTGCAGACTCCAGAATCAGAACATGTGGGTGGGTTCAAATGTGGACCTGTTAAGTGAGTGACTAAGGACAAATGTATTGGTTGTCAAACGATGAATAGCAAATTACCCCAAAATTTAGCAGCTTGAACAATAAACATTTATTATCTCACGCCACGTCTGTGGTTCGGGAATTCAGCAGCCACCGGCCCAGTGTCTCTTGTGGGGGTGCAGTCAAGATATTGGCAGGAGTTGAAGTTATTGGAAGGTTCGCCTGTGGCTGGGGGATCTTTTTCATTCACACACCAGGCAAATTAATGTGCGCTGTTTTCAGGAGGCCTCAGTTCCTTGCCATGTTGGCCTCTCTGTAGAAGTTCGTAAGTGTCCTCCTGGCATAGCAGCTGGCCTCCCCCAGAATGAGCAATCCAAGGGAGAGCAAGGAGGAAGCTGTAATGCCTTTGATGAACTGGTCTCAGATGTCATACGTCATCACTTTCACCACATTTTAAGCAAATCGATAAGTTCGACCCACATTCAAGGGGAGGGAAATGAGACTTCACGTTTTAAAGGGAAGAGTTTTGCTTTCTTCTTTTATTTTCTTTTCCTTTTCCCCCCTGATATATCTAAGGACAGTCGGTATGATTAGACAGAATATTATGTGGATAATTTACATTATCCTCACAACTGGGTCTGGTAGAGTCCTTGTAATTGGCTGAAACCTATCATGTATGTGTGTGTGTGTGTGTGTGTGTGTGTGTATTTCAAAGGGCAATTGATAGTTCCTTCAAAGCATCTTGAGTTCGTAGTGCAGAGGGAACTCAAGAGTTAAAGATTTTATTTGTAGTTGTAGGTGATGACCTTAAGTGATTAATGCATGTGGAAAGCAGTTATTCCAAGAACTGGAATACATGACCTATGTGACTCCAGGGGGTCAACAAGCAATTCAACCTTTGTGCCCCAGGGAGTCTGCAAGCATGGAGATGAAGATGGTATCTGAGCCACTGTGTTCCAGGGAGGGATCACCTGCCTGTCCCTGATGCAGATGAAGACTTGTTGATCGGCCAATAAAGAAATACTAGGAAAATCCCCAAAGGACTGAAACTCTTATCTGATTAACCTTTTACCTAAACCCTTTACCTACCCTTTTTTTCTCCTTATAAAAAGGTCGGCTTGAGATGAGATGTTAAGATGGATTTTAGGATACATAACCCGCTGTTGAACCTGGCATCTGAATAAAGTGCCCATAAAGATTCAGTCCTTGTCTCTACTTATCAGTTCTGGTAGTGACAGACAGCACAAATGCCAACTTTTCTGCTTTTGGTTACTGGTTCAGACCTGTGGAGCTCTGGGTCTTCCCTATTTTAGTAAATGGCTCCTCTTTTCATGTGATGAACCTCTTTGGGTTGCTGACTCCTGACATCTGACATCCAACCCATCAACAAGTCCTGTTGGCTCTACCTTCAAAAAGCTCTTGTCTCTAATCCATCCTCCCCATCTCCAGGGCACCACAGGGTCCAGCTCGCCCCAAGCTCTCATCCAAGCTTCCTTTCTTGACCCCACATTAAATTCTACATAGAGTAGCTACAGTGATCTTTTTCAAAACATAAGATTACTCTATTTTCCTTTTTAAAAACTTTGCAATGGGAGGAAGGAAGGAAGGAAGGAAGGAAAGAAGGAAGGAAGGAAGGAAGGAAGGAAAGAAGGAAGGAAGGAAGGAAGGAAGGAGAAAGAAAGAAAGAAAGAAAGAAAGAAAGAAAGAAAGAAAGAAAGAAAGGAAGGAAGGAAGGAAGGAGGGAGGAAAGAAGGAAAGAATCAAGAAATCACTTTCCTCTATAACTTCATCTCCTAGAAACCTGGTCTAGATCCTGCCCTTTCAGCTCACCCAGCTTATTTTGATCTCAGGGCCTTTGCACTAGCTCTTTCTTCTGCCTAGAATGTTTCTTGTGTGGCTTACTCTCTTATTTCAGTCAGGCAAAAGTTGCCTCTTCAGAGAGACCTTCCTCAGAGGCCTATCAGAAAGTCCTCCAAATCCTGCCATTTGGATGATATTTTAATAGGGTGATACCCACTGTGTGACACCGTATTAAATATTTATGTGATTTTTGTTTGCCCCCGTCACTAGACTGTAAGCTCCATGAGAGCAGGGAGTTCATGTTGTTCACTGATATGATGTGCACCCTGGACTCAGGATGGTGTCTGGCATATAGTGGATGCTCAATAAATGTTTATTGAGTGAATGAACAAACAAGTAGAGTTATGTGTCAGTTGATTAATCCAGAAATCTCAAGATAGAGGCTAGTCTGACCCACAGGTATATTTTGTTAATACATTGCTATCTGATAATTTTTTTTTAATGTAATTTAGTTGACAACTTTTATAAATTGTGGCAGTTCATATAAAAATTTCTGGTTTTGGCTAAAAATCAAGAGCTTTTTGTATCTGGAGTCCTTTGACAAAAACCATGTCTTGTTTGCTAGCAGCTGCTCCCTTTAGATAGGATTTACCCCAGACCCCACCCTTTCCTATTATCTTCCTAACACCAATGACCTTCTTATACCTGGCTCCCTTCACCCCTCTATATTACCCACCTGGCCCTGTCAGCTTTCAGGACCCTAAATAATTTCAGGTAAGTTTGCCCATGATTGTCCTACATATCAGCATAATTTTTCATGTTATCTTAAAAAGGAAATCGGTCCCATATTGGGTTTCCAACTTATATTCATACTGAGACGTACATTTCAAACTTTGTTGCCATTCTAGTTATAGAATAATCACCCAGCTTGACAAACTCCACAAAAAATTTTCGCTAATGAAAGAAAGGAAAGACTCAATTGTGTTTCAAAATAGTTTTCACTTTTGGAAGGTTATTTTTTAAAAACGTTAAAAAAGAAACATAGATTTCAAATATTTTTCTTTATTTTCAGAACCTCATGAACATTCAATCCAGATGTTTACCTAAAGTGATTCATTTACTAGTGTGGGGCACACCCGGTTGTCCTAAGAAAGAAAATAACTGAGTTTAAAAATAAATGGTTACATAATCTAAACTCAAATCAAGAGAAATATACATGTAATCGCAAGAACTATGTCTTTTTGCTCATTGTACAACCAGTGCCCATATGTGTTAGGGGCATGAATACATATTAAGCACCTGTTATATGTCAGGAAGTGTATCAGGCAGTTGCAGAGCCCATATTCTGTCATATACTCTAGAAGTGCCAGGCACAAAACCTGACCAAAACAAACCAGTAAATGTTATAATATAAGCAATAGGGGTTGGTAAGTACTATAGATAAAAAGGAAGGTGGAGTGAGGCAAGGGAGATGGGGCGGCCTGACCGAATACTGTTCTTAATAGTGTGGCCAGGGCAGGTCATGTTGAAAAGATGAGATATGAGTAAGGTGGGAAGGGGGTAAGGGAACTGCCTAGTGGCTCTGTGGGAAAAGGGCCTCTCAGGATAAGGAAAGATCTGGAGTAAAGTCCGAAAGCTGCAGGGTACCTAGTATGTTCAAGAAGCAGCACGCATACCTGGCTGAGTTACTGTGCAGTCACGCAAGTTGACTAGGGTAAAGAATAAGTTCTCCATAGGCATATCTTTCCTAGCTAAGGAACATTTATTAACTGTTTTTAATTAAGCTGTATTTTGATTTGGCCATGACCTGAGCATTGGAGACTTCCTAACATTGCAAGAAACGTTCTCAGCACTTCAGCTTCAATTGCGTAAGGGAAGCTTAAGTGACTGGCCCCAGCTGGCCCCGCAGTGGAGACCCTCCCCAACGCTACTAGAGATGCACAACAAAGTCACAGACCGTCCACGTTTTCATTATTTCCAATACTCTCTTGTTTCATACATTGAACACTGGTGCTTCTCAGAGTAGTCTGTGAGGAAAACAGTAAGAACTGAAACGTGGTATCTTACTCTGCATGTTAATTGCTCTCCACTGAGTAATGCAGTTCAGAGGGTGCCTCGTGAAAATCTCCCTAATCCAACTTCACCTTCATGTCTCCTCGGTGCAGCTACTCGCCCAGGACTGGCCCTTCGGACTTGAGATGTGTAAGCTGGTGCCTTTCATACAGAAGGCCTCCGTGGGGATCACTGTGCTGAGTCTGTGTGCTCTAAGCATTGACAGGTAAGAATGTATATTTAAGTCGGATATATCCTGAACACTTTATGAGTGATCTCCATGTTACTTAGAAAATAAACGATGTGACTGAACAAAACCAGGCTCTGCCAGCTTGACAGACAATTCTGTTTTGTTCTTCAGATATCGAGCTGTTGCCTCATGGAGTCGAATTAAAGGAATTGGGGTTCCAAAATGGACAGCAGTAGAAATCGTTTTAATTTGGGTGGTCTCTGTGGTTCTGGCTATCCCTGAAGCTGTGGGGTTTGATTTGATCGTTGCTGACTACAATGGAAATGATCTCCGAATCTGCCTGCTTCATCCCATTCAGAAAACTGCCTTCATGCAGGTAAATTTTACTTTCTCCCCCCTCTCTGTTCTTCCCGTAAAAATATTTATCTATTCTCTTCTGATTTCTCCTTCTTGGAACCTATTGATATATGACTGCCTTTGGCCCAAATTAAGAGTGTAGGTCCCGGGACTGCAGGGTTAACAGTGACTAATGACCTAAGCTGCAAAAAGCTAGGTCCCTACTTCTCCAAGAGTCCCCTGGCACTCAGGGATACAGATAAACCAGGTTCAAATAAGAGAAATGATCTGAATTCATAGCTTTTCTATTCGAACCCCTACAAGGACTGATAGCTACTACATTTTCTGCACAAGACAACACAGCAGACGGAGTAGCTAGTTCAGTGATTGATCAACTAGATGTGGCCCTGGTAGGAAGGGACTTTTAATGGCAAGGCTGTCCTCTCTCTAAAGGGAAAGACACCATTACAAAGCAGTTTCATCTTGACCATTTATTCCAGGACATTTAAGCAGGTGGTAGGAGGAGAAGGACAATACTGGTCATTGGGAGATAGACCCCAAATGTAAAAGGCTCTTTCCAACAGAATGGGTGAAGAGGAATTAATGCAAAGGGGCTCATCGAAGGGTCACCAATGATTATTTTCCATTCTGTGCATAAGAAGACTATATAAAACTTTATGAATTATATGTATTATGGTAATAAGAAGAATAAAGAGGGACATTAGTGTGAAATTGAGAGTGAAATTGCTTTTTGTAGTTTGCTATCAGTTAAAAGGGAAACGTACTGCATAGATTACATAAGTTCAGCTCTCACACAGATATATCTGGAGCAACAATTTTTTAAAAAACACAGAAAAAATGTAAGAGAAAAGGTATAAGTCCTAAGCAACTTTGATTTTTTAATTGATAGGTTAGATTTATACATTACTTAGCTAAATGATTAACATAGAACTTTTTTGTATCTGTTTTTTCCATGAAATAAATGTATTAAAAAGTGAAAATTTCCCTTAACTACTATGATGTCTTTACATATGATATTTCATATAAGGACTAGCTTAAGGATAACTAGTTTATGTGAAGGCAAAAATACCTGAGTTACCAAATATTTTAAGTTTTGTCTAAGTGATTCAATTTTAAAGCATTTTTATAGCGCACTGCTTTTGAGAATTGAAATGCCTGTTAGGAAAAGTTTGTACTTGTAATATAAATATTTCATTATTTGTTCATTAGATATGACCTGAAAGATTCTATATAGTGTTTATACAATGGATCTACTTTGGAATATAATTATTCCATGATGAATTGTTTTAAATTTAACATTTGTCATGTAAGAGTTTCTTACGGAGGCATATTAATCATAAAATTCTCTCTTCCCCATAGTTTTATAAGACGGCTAAAGATTGGTGGCTCTTTAGTTTCTATTTCTGCTTGCCATTGGCCATCACTGCATTTTTTTATACCCTGATGACGTGTGAAATGTTGAGAAAGAAGAGTGGCATGCAAATTGCTTTAAATGATCACTTAAAGCAGGTAAGAAAGTAGAAATATTTACTAACTCATGATTACAATTATGATTCTGAAAAACGAAGGCAATATGATGATAAATTAAAATTATTATATACCAGATCATAACGCCTTCTTTTTGCTCTGGTATTTTTTTATATTACCTATCTAGACATATTCCATATAATCTAAGGAATCTAGAAAGGGCCATTACTTTTTAAAGGTGAGTCTCTAGCCATTTTAGTTTTAATTCACATTAACTATTCGATGTAAAGCTCAGTGCCCTGAATTTTTACCAGTGCCACTGACTTTCCGTAAACAATATTGACTGTTCTGTGCGGGAAATAGGGAAGCCCTGCGATTATAATGAACCATCGTCTCAGGGTCTGTCTATGGTTTTATTTCAGAGACGAGAAGTGGCCAAAACGGTCTTTTGCCTGGTCCTTGTCTTTGCCCTCTGCTGGCTTCCCCTTCACCTCAGCAGGATTTTGAAGTTCACTCTTTATGATCAGAACGATCCCAAAAGGTGTGAACTCTTGAGGTAAGAAAAATAAAATAGAGGCAGTTTGGTAAAATAATTGTCATGCAGAAGTTTCCCGTTGACTCCTTTTATGGGCAGAAGCAGGGAGTACCGTTTTTCTGACACTTAAACAATGAAGGATCTTAAGCAATTAAGATCCCTGTTTTTTTGTTTTGTTTTGTTTTGTTTTGTTTTGTTTTACCTCCACTCCTATTTTAAAGGGAGGAGTAAAGGGAACTTAGGGGAACACTGGGAAGAGCGAGCCAGAGTTGTCCAAAGAAATGAGTGGTGTGCTTGAAAATATCAGGTCTGATTCTTCTTTGCACATGGTAAATCTTTTTTTTTTTTCAGCCAGTCATAGCACTTCTAAATAAAATTTTGTTTTAAAGAAGAGAATTGGGTATGGTATAGGGGAGAGTGTGTGGCATGACAGAGAGAGAATGAGAAAAAGAGAGAGAAAAATCATTATCAGCAAAGACCAGCAATAAAGTAAAAACCATTGTATATAGGTGATTTTTTTTCCTCCAAAACACTCAAAGGTCTATAAAGAATGCACGCACAGAGCATCATATTTTTCACAGACGTGTTTTGGTTTATTTTTTGCAGCTTTTTGTTGGTATTGGACTACATTGGCATCAACATGGCCTCCCTGAATTCCTGCATTAATCCAATAGCTCTGTATTTGGTGAGCAAAAGATTCAAAAACTGCTTTAAGGTAAGAGAGTATTTCAAAAATAAAAAGGTCTTTTTAATCTGACATCCAATATATCACTTCCAAAGTATTAATATCTCTATCTATCTATCCAGAGAGCTCTAGTAAATTTATAGTTTTACCTTGAATTACACCATAGATGATTTTTTAAAATATGACTTTTGCTCACCAATCACTGTAATTGATTTCTGTCTATGTATCTTAATCAACCACTCTTTACTGCCTCAACCACTTGATTAAAGAATTGCTTATAAAATTCATAAAATTTATAAGCATTGATGTCTGATAGACCTCATATGAGGAATAAGAGCTAAGCCTAAATTAAATGCACTTGACCCTGTTTTGAGTAGACTTTGAACTATGCAGCACAATTTGGATTATAACTGCATTGCTCCCTTTTTCACATGGACATGAGAACGGCAAGTCAAACAAAGACATTTAATTCAGGTCTTATCTCCTCTTTTCCAGTTTCTTAGCAGAGATGTGCTTTGCAATGTGGAATATGCTTAGTTATTCCTCGTTTGGCTGCTTGCATTGTAACATTCTTACATCCCTCCACTCCTTCAATAATCCAACATACAAAAATATATTACCTTCCCTGCTCTGGGAATGGCCCATTTGTCCCTGGTAGAGCATTATTGGAAAGCCAAGAACTCAGCTACCCTGTAAACTGTCAGGCAGTCTATCAAATTCTTTGCTCGCTCCTATAAACTCATAGCTTTTAGGCTAGAAGAGAACATTCGTCAAGATCAACACCCTCATTTTACAGAACAGAAAACACATACAGGTTCTCAGGGAACAAGCAGAATGAAAGAGATTTGAATTTTTAAAACTCCAAGAAAAAATGGGTAAATAAAACTGAGAAACGTTTATACTTTATAACCTTATCATGTAACAGCATTAAATAGGCACCTGAGAATGGCATGTGGCTGAAAACACTGGCAATAAAATATGAAATTCACTGATATGGAAGGATGTCTATGACACTGTCAAGTGAAAGAAAGGCCATGAATTAGTATGTATCATACAATTTTATTACAATTAATTATACACACACTTCCACACACATGTTCATGTATAGTGACGTGTATATGTGTGTGCTGATATTTCTATTTGCATAGGAAAATGTCTTGATTTACATATTTATAAAGTGTTAAGAGTATTTATCAAGTAGCCAAGGTTAAATATCAAGAATTCAGAGTGGCTTTCTCTTTTAATTTTAATTAAAAGGTGAGGAATTTTAATTAGACATATTTTTTTCTTCTATGTTCTTCTGGTTTAAAAATAATTATCATAGGCTATTTATGTGATTATGTGTTTTTAAGGGGAAAAATAAGAGAGCATAGACAGAACGTGGCCCAAGAATTCCCAATCATGAAAATCAGAACCCTAAAGAGTCAGAGGAATTGTGACAATAGAACCAATGTAAATATGTAATGAGTGACTTTGTTTTGTACAGTCATGCTTATGCTGCTGGTGCCAGTCATTTGAAGAAAAACAGTCTTTGGAGGAAAAGCAGTCGTGCTTAAAGTTCAAAGCTAATGAGCACGGATATGACAACTTCCGTTCCAGTAATAAATACAGCTCATCTTGAAAGAAGGAATATTCACTTAATTTCATTTTCTTCATTGTGGACAGAAGTCATTAAAACAATGAGGCATTTGCCAAAACAAAACAAACTGTGTTTGCACAAAACAATGTAAAAATTTAAGAGTGATTATTTAGTTACACATGACATTTTATAACCTGTGTTCAGATTGAGAAGAAAAGCAGTGATAATTAAGAAAGCTTCATTGTGAAAGCACTTAGTTTTTTACAATCAGCACTTCAATGTAGCTCTTAATAACTTCCAGTATGTTCATACATTACTTACATTCAAATTGAGCTCACTTAGAATTTCTATTAAAGAGGTTTATTTTTAAATTAATGTGAATCTAATATCAAGGAAAAATGGATCACTGTAAAACAGAACTTTTAAATGAAGTTTAAATTACTTAATTTAAAATTTTTAAAAATCCTATTAAAAACTCTTATTAATAATGTCACACCATTTGATACAAAATGTATAAGCAGTTTAGCTGGTGGTTTTTTGTGTTTTTTTTTACATTAGAGACATTTAAATAATCAGAAGGGAGTATCAGAGAGGGTGACCAAACTTTTTTGAAAATCATTCAATTTTCTACATTCAGAAAAGATCAAATGCTTTGCGACAGAAGGAGAAAGTTTGGAATGTGGTCCCCCAAAACTACTTTGAAACCTCTCATTTAAGTACTCTGCGAAGAAAATGCTACCTACAGTTTTTTTCAGGATTATTAAAACATTCTTCTTTTAGTATCACAATTGTAGTTTAAACACTACTTGTTCAGTTTTCTTATCTGTAAATACTTTGCCACAACAACACAATGTGTAGATGATTAAACTGAGGGCAGGTCCCAGGGTTCCTACCTTTGCAATGAGAGATGCTGGTAACCCCACGACGGACAGAATGTGAGTTGCCTGGAGCAGTGCTCACATGGCCAAGGAAAAGGCGGCATCCTCTCCCACCCATGCTGTTGTTAAAATGCTTCCTGGCATATGTATAATAGGATAGTTAAAATACTATTTTTTAAGATCACACTAATTAGACAATGTAACAGCTACCTGTAAAGCTTATTACTAATTTTTATATAATTTTTGTAAGTAACTAACAGAAATAAGTTCTTGACATGGTGCTTTTCTGTCACTTACAGGCAGAACTGTTTTTTGAGATGGTAAGAACCTCTTACTTTGTACATGCTTGCCTAATTCTTTCATCTCCCTAGCAAAGTACATTAAGTTAACTTGGGACAAGATGTGTGTGAAAGTACAAGAGAACACGGGAGAGAGAGGAAAGGAGGTGGGGGGTGGGAGGAAACCCGTGGGGACAGATTTCCATTCTTAGCCTGACGCTCATCGTTGCCCCGTCACATCCATGCAGAAGTTCCTGATTCTGTTCCAGCAAACACAGCACACTGTTCTCAGAGTGACTTCAGGAACAAATTGGGCCCAAGAGCTTTAACTCACTCTTAAAATATAACAGAGTTTCTACTTCTTTTTCCTTTGGTAACCCAGGGCCACACGCTGGAAATAAGCAAGCAATGTTGTTTCCCGCCAGCATGTAATGGATGATACAGTAAACCAAAATCTGACAGTGTGGCCAAAGTGAAAGGACAATAAGTAATCCACATGCCACATGGATTCTGTTTATGAATCCCCTCACAGCCTTGTTTATTAATTTCTTCCCAATCACTGTTTCAGTTGCATGTCATCACAAGAGGCACTTCAAATTTTGGGTTTTAGGCAAAATAAAAAAAAAAATTACAGTTTTTTAATATATTTTTATTTCTATTTACATTTTAGCTCATTTTTATTATCATGTACTTGGTTTTGTTTTTTCCCCTTCATTTACATCCTTAATACTTTATATTTCCCCATGTCAGAATCGAGATTTGTAATGAACTTGCCAAATTTTGGAACTGCACAGAAAGTATACACATGCACTATTTATTATGGAATTGTGTTCAGAAGCTTTTTAAAAAATGTTCAGTTCAAAATTTTAACGTACTGATAAAGGTTGATAAGAAACAAATGTGATTTCTTGGCATAATTAAGATCAAGATAGGAAAAGGTACCAGTGTTTAACTTTAAAACACATTTCCTAGTATTAAGAACTGTACACTATAGTAATAGACAAAAATAGTGTTAATATAGATGTTAAAATGTAAAATATTTATAAGCAATGTTAGCCTATTTTCTCCTTTATACATTGTTAACAAGGGTGCATGTTCAAACACCTTTCAGCATTGACAGCTTACATATTGCCAAAGGAATATAGTTTATAGCAAAACATGTATGCTGTAGCTAACTTTATAAAATTATAATGATTATGTAAAATAATGATATATTTTGTTTCTCTGTGGTCACTTAAAGTGGCAGCTTCTATAGTCATGGATTCCTTATTATGAAAACAAAGTCAATAAAAATTTAAATTGTTTTAAAAAAAGACCAGCTTGTTTTTCATTGTGCAGGCAATAATTTATTAAATGCTAATTGAGTAAGTTTTTAAAGGAAATACAAATGTTACAAGTAGGCAATATTTATGTTAAACATATAATTATCAAGAAAATATGAAAGTTTATAAGTTAAAATGCCAAGTTTCTGGTCTCTGTGCTGTGTTGTTGTTGTAGTTCATTTGTTGCGAGGAACCAGAAACACACACATTCAGTTTTCCAAGGTTGATTACCTGGCTGATAGTTTTCAATGGCCCTTCATGTCTGTCTGTCTCTGGTTGTCTGCTTTTGGAGCATTTGATTGTTTAATCAGTATTGTACTATAGGTCAAAGGGGAAAGGTTGAAATGAGATTTTGGGTTTACTCATTTTATTTCACAAGCTTCTTTTGAGTCTTCACTGTGTCCAAGGTGGGATAAGATTAATAAAATGTGAAGTTCCTGCTTAATAGGAAGCAAATGATAACAAAAGTAAACACAAGACAAAATGAAATAAGAGCTAAGTAACTACATACTGACTGCTCTTGAAGTTCACGTGTCTATGTCTCTCAGCACATAATCCCTTTCTTCACCTGCCGAAAATAATCAAGAATTAGTATATACTCTTATCCCATGCAACTGTGTTAAACTCAGCTTCAAAACTTTCTGTGATCTATCCCTGACCTTTGCTGGACTTCAGCTGTGTACGTAATTTACTCGGCTTGGCACTTGGAGATATAGGAGTTCTGAATTCCAGAGGTTATTTGAGAAGTACGAGCAAGGAAAACATAGGCAGTATTCTCTCTAAGTAGTCATCAGAAAGAGCCTACCTTCATTTTAACAGTTAGCTGTCAAGTAACAATAATGGTAATAGTGCCCACATAATTATAGTAAAGTAGGCAGGAAATGTGGAAGCCCTAAGATTGAAAAGTCTAGAAATCCAAACAGTGTAGAGGCTAAGCTTGTGAAGAACAATGACACTGGACTTCCTGCTCTCAGTCATTAGTCAGCCTCAGAAGTGACAACATTAAATAATCAATAGATCAAAAATAAGTATACCCAAATTGGAAAATCCTACAGGACATTGGACACTTCCAAAATTCAAGGCTTACTTGAACACAAAGAATAATCTCATCACATCAGAAAAACTGTATTTTGAATGGAAAAAGCACCCTTAGTCAAAAAAATATGAAAGCTTTCATTGTTTTGGCCACATGGTTGACCTCAGACAAGTCAGTTAACAGCTCACAGCCTCAGTTTAATTATCTGTAAAATATAAATATAAATATCCACACCCCAATTTGTACATCAAATCAACACATTTTGAGTGGGCTTACTGTGTAATTTTAGTGTACTCTCTAAAATACAGGCATACGAAAATGCAGAAGTAATAATCCTTGCCCTCCAGAAACTTTCAATCTAATGGGAGAGGTAGACAAATAAATAAATAAAAGCAGTTAACATGTTATAGGCACCGGAATATCAATACATACTTGGTAAGGATAGGGAGTTTAGGGAAACTTGTCAGGAGAATTGGTACTTGAGTTGAACCTTAAAGGAAATTTGCCAAGCAGACAAGAAGTTAATGACATTGCTGGCGAAATGACTATCTTGTGGAAAAACTGAAAGGGATGAAACTGCATGACCAGTTCAGGAAAACTGTTAAATCCCAGCATGCTTGGGAAGAGGTTATGAGAGGTAGAACTGGAAAGACAGGCAAGTCAGGGAGGGCCTTGTGTCCCACGCATTGGGGTTTAATCTTTCCCATGGCCTGTGCTTTTCAAATGTCTGAGGACCACATGCCACTGACTCATCCAGGATGCCTGTTCAGAATGCAGATTCCTGGTCTCTAACACTGATTTATCTTATTAGGACCTCTCAGGTGGGGCCCAGAAGTGTTTAATTCAACCAAGCCTTCCGGTGGCTCTTATGCACCTAAAATTGGGGAAGCCCTGCAGTTTAGACATTTGCAAAGCTCTGAGCATTTTAAGCAAGGACTAATAAGCAAGGATAAACTCTTTTCTTAAGACTAATTTGGAAGCAGCGTGGGGCAGGGATGAGAGGACTACAACACAGAAAGCAATGAGACTAGATAAACAGCTACTGCAATTGCCAGATAAAAGAGAAGAAGATCTGAGAGAGAAAAGTGTGTGGGAAATGGTGGAAACAGGTCGGGTCATAGGGAAAGACAGGGTCATCTTAACATATGGATTAGATGAGAAGAAAGTGCAATTAGGAAGCTTCTGGCTGGAATGACCATTAATCTAGATTAGGGTAAACCAACTATGGCCAAAAGCCAAATTCTGCCTTGAGGCCTGATTTTGTAAATAAAGTTTTATTGGCATATGATCACCTGCATTTGTTTACATATTAACTACAGTTACCTTTCACTATGACAGCAAAACTGAGTAGCTATGACAAAAACCATATAGCCCACAACACCTTAAATATTTACTATCTGGCCTTTACAGAAAATAATTTGCCAACCCCTGACTCAAAAATAATATTAAGGGAAAGGGGAGACAACAATTGAATTTGAGGAGAAAAATGTTCTGGGGTGTAGTGAATTCTGCTTTGGATATAATGAGCTTCAGGTACCATGCGGCATCCACAGAAAAATTTAGAAGATCCATCTGGCTTAATGACAAAAATTTATTTATCATGGTTTAAAGATGCTTATTAAAGAAGAGGATGAATAGAAATGCTCAAGGAGAAGCAGAAAAAGTAGACAAAAGTAAAGGGAACATGGAGAATAAAATAACAAGAGGCACAAATATAAGAGAATTGGACAGAGAAGAGAAATTAAGAAGAGTCCGCAAGGAACAAAGAGGGCTGGTATCACGGGTCAAGAAGAAGGTGACGCAAAAACAAAGGAGGGGGCTGAGAATAGGAGTAAAAAGCAAACAGAAAAATGACCTTTGAAGCTAACCATCAGAGATGCAAATTAAAACGTCAATGAGATACCACTTCACACCAGCCAGAATGGCCATCATAGACAAAGCAACAAGTACTGGTGAGGATGCACGGAAAAGGGAACGCTAGTGCACTGTTGGTGGGAATGCAGAGTGGTGCAGCCACTGTGGAACACATATGGTATTTCCTCAAAAAACTAAAGATGGAACTGTCGTTTGATCCAGCAATCCTGTTGCTGGGATTATACCCTAAGAATCCTGAAACACCAATTCAAAAGAACCTACGCACCCCAATGTTCATAGCAGCACAATTTACAATAGCCAAGTGTTGGAAACAGCCTAAGTGTCCATCAGTAAATGAGTGGATTAAAAAACTGTGGCACATTTACAAAATGGAATATTACGCAGCAGATAGTAAGAAGGAGCTCCTACCCTTCATGACAGCATGGATGGAGCTGGAGAGCATTATGCTAAGTGAAATAAGCCAGGCAGTGAAAGACAAATACTGTATGATCTCACCTATAAGTGGAACCTAATCAACAAAACAAACAACTGAGCAAAACAGAACCAGAGACATAGAAATAAAAAGCGAACTGGCAGTGACCAGAGGGGAGGGGGATAACGGGCTGCGGCGGGGGGAAGGGGAAGGGGAAAGCCAAGGAACACAAACAGAGGACTCACGGGCACGGTTAATGGGGGGAGACTGACTGTGGGAGATGGGGGGTGGGACAGGGCAGGGGAGAGTAATGGGGAAAAAGGCGGGACAACTGTAACTGAACAACAATAAAAAAAAAGAAATTGCCAATTCAAAAAACTTCGGAGACCTTATCTAGAGCAATTTGTGTGTGTGCTTGTGTGTATGTGACGTGATGACAATACAACTCTATTTTCTCATTCTTATTCACTCATGAATATATATTTTATATATCATATATCATATCACTTTAGCAATAAAGAAAAATTAAGCTTTTGGTTAAAGATAAGTATATTAAATATATATGTTTTTTTCCTCATCCTCTTTCCAAAACTCCACTAATAACAGAAATGGAAAAAAAAGATATAAACCTACAAAGAGATGAAGAAGTAGGCACCAGCAGACTAGAAATGTTAACAAAATTGTGTGAGATAAAAACCAGATAAACGAGAGACAGATTTCAGCTCCCTCTCACAAATGTCTGCCGGGGAGGCAGGGGGACATGTTTCGTAGGTCAGAAGTGACTGAGAAATTGGAGGTAGACTTGAAGGCAAGTGGCTGAAGTGAGGTCAAAAATAAAAGAACAGATGAAAAGTCTAAGAGATCAGACTCTAGCATCCTGTTCAACTCCTGATCGTCCCTTAGTGGGCCAAATGACATGTGGTTTATTTCCTGGAAAAGTTGTGCCAGATTATCCATGGGCTTAGTCACACAATGAGTACTGCTGAAGATGCAAATGAGGCCCTTTGCTGGAATCAAAAGGATCAAGCAAAGACCTACCTCAAAAATAAGAGAGACCTTCAGCCCTTGTCACACACTACACACCCAGAAAAGTGACCACTAGCAGCCTATACGTGTCAGGCAAGGAAAAAACAGCTCAACAACAACAACAACAAAATACAGATACCAATACTGGGGGGACAGCGTTCTCACCAACACAGGTTATATGCCCACATACACAGAATTTAAAATTAGCCTCTTAGTGCCACAATGTTTTTTAAAAGATTTTATTTAATTATTTTTAGAGAGAGGGGAAGGGAGAGAGAAAGAGAGGGAGAGAAAGAGACATCGGTCTCTGGTGGCACCAGGGACTGGATGTACCCGGACTAGGAATCAAACTGTCAACCTTTTGCTTTGTGGGGCGATGCCCGACAAACCGAGCCACACCAGTCAGGGCTATGCCACGCTTTTAAATTTGAATGAGCAGGCAAAAGTCAGTGGACATTTTGGGGAAACTTCTGAAGTGAAAGACAGAGCCTGAAACAAAACAAAAATAGGGGAGACTGAGGAAGCAGAAAAACCAGAGGAAGCATAATAAAAATCCAACATACACGTAATTCATTCTCCCAGAGCGGTAAGAAACAAGAAACAAAAACAGGATACTATATGAATGAAAGGAACATTCAAATATTGAGAACGTGCTCTTGGAAGTTGAAAATATATTAGGAGAAATAAAATATGATAAAAGAGTTTCAAAGGTGAAGTTAAGGAAAAATAGAATATAAAGCTACTTTGCCAACCTATGCTTATGCAAAACTAAGGAAGGAAATGAAAGAATCCAGGAAAAAGATGAATCCCAAACAGGAAAGACTCAAAAACAATTCCCAAGATGATAGAGGGAGGAAAAAAATACTGTTCAATCTGCCTACAAGGCAATCTATCTGATTAGGAACAGAAGAGCGAAGGAAGGGTCTCTCCAAGAAAATAAAAAGAGAACTGAGAGATTGCCTGTTATATTTGACCGTATTTAGGGGAGTTCATAGTTCCACGAAAGTGTCTAAGAATAAATGAATGATAGTTACATAGAAAGTAAGCAAACGAAAGGTAATTTAGGCAATTATTAATCTCCACCCTCCTGATTTTTTCTTGTAGGGAAATAAGATATGTAATTATAGCTATATTAATTGGATATAAGCAAATTTACCCTGTGAAAATAAACATGGATGATAACTTTAACCAAAATTGTGATATAAATAGATAGGCAGAAAAAAGGGAAAGAAAGTATACATGATGGTTATGATGCAAGAAAGCTAAAGCTTAATTTTTTATGGTAAAAATCTTATGCCTACTTTGGAAAACAATGAGAACTACCTGGGAAAGTTGAAGATATGGTGACCCTATGATCAGAGTTTCTACTTATAGAGAAACTGCTTATGTGATGAGGATACAGATGCCAGAATATTCACATAAGTGTTGTTTATTTTCTGCCAAAAATGGAAACACTCAAACTCTGTCTGTGATGATTTAAATAGCTAAATTTTGTGGCATATTTATACAATGGAATGCTTCACAACAGTTTTCTCAACCCCAGCACTATTGATATTTTGGGCCAGAACATTTTTATTTTTCTTGCTGTTCTTTGAACATGTGCTTAATAACCCTGCCAAGGGCCTTCATACCTGCTCTCTCTGAACGAATGTTCTTTCTCGCATCCTTGAGGCATTCGCTCATGCGTCAACCTTTCCAGACTACCTGACATGATATAGCAACCACCGCTGGCCCGGTATTTTCTGTCCCCCATGTTATTTGGGCTGCTGTAACAGAACACCATATACTGGGTGTCTTATAATCAAGAGAAGTTTATTTCTTAGGCCTTGGAGCCTGGAAAGTCCTGGATGAAGGCCAGCAGATTTGGTGTCTGGTGAGAGTTGATTTCTCTTTCACAGATGACTGTCTTCAACCTGTGTCCTCACATGACACAAGAGGCAAGTGAGCTCTCCGGGGTCTCTTTTATAAAGGCATTAATCCCATACTTGAGGGTTTCACCCTCATGGCCTTTCAAAGGCCCCATCTTCAAATACCATCACCATGGGGATTAAGTTTCAACATATAAGTTTTAGAGGGACACAGTACTGATTTTGAGAAAGAGCTTAACAATGTGGTGCTTTATTGTTTTAAATATTTTAAAAATCCTACTTTCCCAGGATTTGTATGATATCCTAGGAGATCTTTGATAGAATGAGAAATCACTGATGCTGAGGCAGTCTAGTTTACCCCTCTCTCCAAGCAGTTTCATGCTTACAAAAATTAACACTGAGTTACAGACTTAAAAACTGACAAGCATCATTGACTTTCTGACGGGTGCATCTGCTATTTAGAAGAACTTTGGATAATTTAAAATATGCCTCATCTTACTTCCTTCTTCCAAAGAGCTAAATGTTATGGTTACAGGGTATGGTTGAGCAAGTAACATTTAGTGGTTCCAGATTTCTTTGGTAAACTCTACATGCAAAAAATCAGCAGTGTGACGTACTTTAACGAAGGGGAATGTGCTGTTTATTCTGTTTTCAAGTTTGCCAGGAGATAACATCACTGTCCTTGTTGAGAAGGCTGGCTCTTCAGAGCGCTCCCTGTTTCAGGACAGTAAACAGACAGCATGCAGGCAATCAGATGTCTATCAGGGCTTTGCCTCTACTTTCACCCAAACACCTTCTAGTCGTCACTGGTTAATTTGGAGCTGTTCTTTGCAACTTTTAGACTAGGTGTCCAAACATTCGCATTGATTCCAGAAGCTATGGGTTGAAACTGGATATAAAACCTCGCAAAGAGGACCCCGTAGAAGTTGAAGAAGATGTTAAGAATAATTCAAATGAGATTTACACTTAAGAGAGATTTATTTTCTCCACCAGGCTAAATTCATTTGCATTGCCATACATAAGAATAATTTACATCGTTGTGGACCCCTGGAGATCCATTTAAGTCATCAACTAACAGCTGTGAGAGAAAACTATTTTGGAGATATTTGGAGACATAAAACCCCTGAATCCTAAAATATCTCCTTCACTAGTCTGCAAAGTGCTAGAATTTTTTGTGCTGTTACACAATACTTTGTGGTATTATTGTCTTGAGAATATCCTTGCAATAAGGCACCCCTGTCAGATAGAAAGACTATAATAATTAACACAGATGGGTTTTTTGAATTTTCTTGTGACAGAAAGCAGGTCTTGAAAGAATGCGGCCCCACCCAGCCTGCTGATCCTAAAAACTTCTTCGAGGGCAGTAAACATTGAAAGACTTTATCTCTGTATACAGTAGTTCCCACTTTCTCCATGGTTTTGTTTTCTCTGGCTTCACTTATTCATGGTCAACGGCAAACCAAAAATTTTAAAGGAAAAATTCTAGAAGGCAGCAATCCATACATTTCAGATTGTGCACCATTCTGTGTAGCAGGATGATGAACTCTCGCGACATCCTGCTCCCAGTCCTGTCCTTCCCGTGAATCGTCCAGCATCTCCATGCTGCAGGCACTCCTGGCTTTTTGCTACTTAGTAGCCACCTACGTTATCAGATCTTTTTTCAAGGTGTTTCTGGTCAAGTAACCCTCATTTTATTTAATCCTGTCCCCAAAGCACAAGGCTAGCAGTGCTGGCGATTGGATATGCCAAAGAGAAGGCAGCCAAGTGCTTCCTGTAAGTGAGGAGGTCAGTACTGTACAGTGAGATATTTGAGAGAGACGGAGAGGCCACATTCATGTAACTTTTATTATAATATAGCATTATAATTGTTCTACTTTATTATTATTAGTTGTTAATCTCTTATTGTGCCTAATTTATAAATTAAACTTTATCATTGGTATGTATGTGTAGGAAAAAACATACTACTTATGGGGTGCAATATATCTGTGGTTCAAGCACCCACTCGAGGTCTAAGAATGTATCCCCCATGGATAAGGGGGACTACTTTATGCTCATCTATTTGCAAAAACATGAGAGATTTACTCGGACTTGGCCAGCTATCATCAAAAATTTAGTTTGACCCAGCCATGCCTTGGCATGGACTGTGAGGAGGTCATGGATAGTCAGTTCTACTTACATCAACTTTATTTCCATGTGAGATTTGAGGCAGTCCACAGCAAAGAACGTGAGTTTAAAAGTTGATAATTTAGAAGTAAGAATATATCGAAAATCTTTAAAAAACCAAACAAATCAATTCCTTTCTATATCTTTTCTATGAATGGGTATAATTGGTTATGAGCTGGATAATATGTCAATATAGTATTTTTCAGTATCAGAAAACAAAAATCATAAAATTTTCTTAGGGAACCAAACGTTGTTATGGGTCCTAAATTATAAGAAGTTTTTATTTTTTTAATTTGGAACATATATAGGAGACATTGACTAACATGGGACAAATCCTAAACAAAAAAATCCTAAACAAATTAAGAACAAATACAGAATGGGTACTCATACGATCTTCGGATCCTTGAGATTATGTCTCTCCAACATTTGTAAATGAGCAAGTCCCACAAAGAACCACCAATATTTTGAGTGAAAGAAGACAAAGAGCATAACCATCCACATTATCCCACAAAACTGTGGGCAACTCATGTGAAAAAAGTTTTTAATTATACTTTGAAAAGGAAAAATATATCATGGTATTTTGATTAACTACAAATGTTACATGAACCAGCTGCTACAAGATCATGGTTTTAAGTCCATCTTACACCTAGTAATTAATGGAAATTGGTCAATTTTTCATATGTGATGATAAATACCAGTATCATTGGCTTAAAAATTCATATTTTATAGCTTAGCACAATGAAGCTGTCACAGTAGTATTTATTCAAGGAAATAAAATTGCAATCTTTTTGACTAGCCTGCATCAAATGTAAGAAGAATGATATCAGAGGAAACATTTGGCAGGCTGTTTATGGCAGTGAGTCAATGAGCAACGTTTCTGAAAATGAAGTAAAACAGAAGTTTTTTTGCAACATCCCCTTCACTATAGTTATTTTTATCTTTTTTTTCTATCAAGTTTCAATAATTTATTACAGTTATATGTTTCATATTAGGAGGTCCATGCTTTAGGCTTTAGGCTATAGAAGTTCATATTTCTTCTAGCTACCTTAAATATACTTGAGACAAAGTCATTTACCTTTTTCATGTCACACGTTGCAATCCTCTGTTATAACAGGATATTATTCAGATACTTTTGAACCAAAGTAGAAAAGCTCAATGAAAACTAGAATGTGTCCCTGTGGTATTTTGTGGACTTTAATTTTCTTCCCATTCAGTCTAAAAAAAAAAAAAATGTAAAACTTTAATCCAGTTTATGTAACTTTTTATTTTAAAAAATAATTAACCTCTCCATTACTAGATTCTTTATTACAAGTAAAAGTGGAAACTAGAGGACAACTTGAATACTTACCTATGTTCATATAATAGATATTAGTATAATTCATATACTGACAGCCTTAGGTAACTAAACATAAACTGGTTAAAACTGCAGGACTCCAAAAAGCTGCAGGAGTCCTGTGGGCAGCCCCTTGCCCAGGAAGTGTTTTTGAGACTATGCAATACACATGAGTTCAAGTGCTCAAGAAGTGCAAACAACTGATGAAAACCCTGGCTCCACCTGCAGGCTCCATTTCTACTGAAAAACAGTGCAAATGAGAGATCCTCCTGTGGGTCACAACTAAAGAATAAACTTTGGCATCCACTCAGTGTGGCCCACCTTTAGGTCTACACAGAATATCTACTCTAAAAAAATGAAAAAGAGAATTCAATTCCATCGAGCATCTAATAATATTTCCAAAAATCCGAAAATTGAGAGAGAACCTGACAACTAAATCTAGCATCACTTAGCTCCTCCAAGTTCTTCCCTAAGCCCTCTTGCCTAAGACACCAGCACTTTGGTTGCTTATCTACTATTGGCTCTCTTCCACTTGGTTCAAGGATCTGTTCTGAATTCCCAGGCAGCTAGTCCCACTGGGATGCGCCACAGATACCGTTAGTCCCTCCCCTTAATGATTTAAAAAAAAAACGCGCATCATTTCCCACAAATCCCAATCTAATTTTAACTCTTCCCCAGTCAGTCCTCTCCCTGGCACGCACATGCACGCATTCACACGTACGCTTCTTCCTTCAGGTGACTCAGACTTAGGTACTGGAGTGTGTGGAGAATCCTGGAAAGACCTTATCTCAGTAATAACCCCATCTGGGGCTCCCTATATCAGCTCTGGTCAGCAGGTCAACAGCCGTTGCCCTCACCAAGGCTTGGTGGGTTTTCCTTCTCCCAGCTGTTCTTTAAAAAAAACAAAAACAAAAACCACAAATAAACAAAACATGCTTCAACATCTGTCTCTCTGAAGAAACTCTTGCCAACACACAGGGGACGTGGCTTCTTCATCTGTCTCTTGAGTTGACTCTTCAACTATCATGTCAACAATGTCAATACCATTATTACTAACCAAAACTTTCTTTACAGGCCCATTTTAAGACTATGTTCTCTACATCCATAACAGGTATCTGTAAAAAGTATTCAGTAGAGCAACATATCAGTGTCTTATGTAAGGATTTGGTTGAAGCCCTAAGTTACTGTTCAAGACTTTATATGAGAGTCAGTCCAGGAAAATTCAATTGTTTAATTCCATTCCAGAAGCATGTTATCTCTAATTAAGAGTTTTGTAAACGTCACTTAGAAAATAGAAACTATCTAACATGTTTCCCCTTCAAATTAGTTGTCGGAAACTTTGAATTCAAGTTAATGTCCAAATGAGCTAATAAGTTTATGTCAGGTGCTTGGTAGCATCTATTTGAATATTGCAATTCGCTTCAGCAGTTCTCCAGCCTAGCTGCACATTAGAATGCTCTGTTTCAAAAATGCTGGTTGTCTGGGACAGAGTCCGCCCCACCCTAAGGTAAGGACCAGGTACTAGAATATTTGAAATGCTCTCCGATGTAATTCAAACGTGGAGGGAGAGCTGAGAACCATTTCTATGGATGCTCTAAGTTTACTGGGGTTATTTTTGTTTTAATTCTAATTGTCTTATTTATAAACTAACTTATTTATCCTAACTCAAGATTTTTTTGAAAGAAAAGAATCACCATATAAAATGCATATATCATCTATCTTGTAATATTGAACAGGTTTACATGTAACTAGCCTTTCTCACCTTTAGCTGTCCGTCAGTATTGTGCAGCTGCTAAAAATCCTGGCATCCAGACCAAACCCCAGCCAATTAAACCATAATCTCTGAAGGCGATAATGAAGCACTGATCACTTTTAAAGCTCCTCAGGTAATTTGACTGTGCGCCAACTTTAAAAGTAACAGATTCATACTCTTCATTGTTATTCATATCTTAAAACCTTCATTGTTCACGGACAAGGTTATTGAACAAGTCGAGTTTATGTTTTGTTTCCAACCTAAGGTTTTTGTGGTCTTTTTGTCCTCTAGTCATCTAGCATCTGTGTCGTGTTTTTGGTACTTCAAGCCTACCCCAGAGACACTTTCCCACCTCACCCGGGATCTCCTCCCTTCTCATTGAGTACATTCGAAATCCACAGAGACTGTGTTCTTTCAGTCCATCAAGATGTGACTGCCTAGTGAAGGGATACTTACATACAGGGAACACCTGCTTGTTGTAGTAAATTAAAAATGACGATACATGTCATCTTTCACTTTTCAGTTTTCTTTTTTCCCCATGTTTGTAACCCTTCCCAATACTTGCTTGAAGAGCTTCTTATACATCTCTTTTAGCTAACTAAGATTTAATTGGCTGATCAGTTTTGCTATTTAATTCATTTGTTGACTTCTTTATCAATTGTTTACTCAAACTTTCTACATTTTTATAGCTAAATATTAAATTGATATTAAGAATTAACAATATTGTTTGACATTCCAAAACTACTATTGACCCAGCTGCATAAGATTTCTTTGAAATTTCTAACTGCTTCTAAACATCCACTTAAACAATTAATTGCCCTTCAAACTCTACCATCTCACTATTCAGTTATTTGTCACTGCTCTTATAGAAATGGAACACAAATTAGTGTTTGCCTGGGCATAAGAAGGATGTGGAAGCCAGAGGAAAGTAAATACAGCTATAAAAGGACAACATCCGAGATCTTTTCGGTGATGAAAATGTTCTGAATCTTGACTGTATGAATATCAATATCTAGTTGCAATATCACTTGGCAGTTTTGCAAGATGTTACAAATAGGGGAAATTGGATAAAGAATATACAGGTTCTGGGGTTTCTGGTCAAAATGGCAGCATAGGTAATCATGGTACTTGGAACCTCCCACAGCCACATCAAAATTACAACTAAACTACAGAATAATCATCATTCAGAGATGCCTGAAATCTAGCTGAACAGAAGTCCTATAAGTAAGGATAAAAAGAGGAAGGCACTTCAAGACTGGTGGCAATGGCAGAGGTGTAGAACAAACTGGTCCCACACCCGTGTGTGCCAGTTAAAAATTGGGAGGGATATCTCAGCTGCAGAAGTCCTCCCTAAAAAGCCAGGGGTTCCAGCCTGACACTAGAACCCCCCAGCCCAGGATTCCAGTGCCGGGACAAGATCTCCATAACTTCCGGCTGAGGGAGATGGAGGCTTCCCGGGGCTCCAGGCAGCTCTCCTTAAAAGGCCAGCACATAGACTTACTCAGGCTCACTCCCTCTGAGCTCTAACACTGGGGCAGAAGATTGAAAAGCATCAGAGATATACAGGGAGAAACTCAATTATCTGGCTTTAAGAGGAAGGCCAGAGGGAAGCTTTCTCACAAACATAAGTACTGGAAGAGGCCATTCTTCCTTTGCTGAGCCCTCCTCCTCCTGGCAGGTAAGCACCATATCTGAGCCTCCATCAACTTGGCTAATACTGTTCACCCTACCCCGGTGACTCCCTGAGACCCATTCCCACCCAACTTATGGGCCAACCCAAGCCCTTTCCAATAGATTTCATATAAATAGCTCATTCTTCCAACTTTCCTAAAAACTCTCAAACAAGCAGTATCTGGTTTCTGCAAATCCTGTGCCTCTTTCTAAGTGGTCCCAGGCCTGGCACTAGAGGCAACCAACCTTGTTTCATAGCTTGTCGTCTCCTAGGCACCTCCAAGCCCAGAATATGTAGCAGCTACCTGCAGATTGCTTTATAGCTCATGCTGGGTGGTGGCTGACCTTGGCCTGCCTCTCCCAGGAGGCCCCAGAGCCAGCTTACTCACGGACAGTTTCAGACCCACATGGAAGCACCGCTCAACTACCTTCACAAGCAACACATTAAAGGGTGGGCTCAGCAGGTACCTGAGCCCTGCTAAACTAAGTTTTGCTTTATGGAGTTGACCCCTGCACAGCTGATCCTCCACAGTGGTTATGCCAGTTCTTGCAGCTGATTGGCTGAGGGTAAATCCCTCCCACTGACATGCCAACAGCAATCAAGCCTCAACTACAATAGGAGGGTAGAAACAGCCTACATGGAGGGGAGTACCTGGAGTGCCCAGCTCAGGTGACTGAGGAGGTTGCACTACTGGGCCCTACAGGACACCTGCTATGTAAGTTTACTCTACCAAAACTGGGAAATGTAGTAGCTCTACCTAATACATAGAAATGAAAAAAAGGGAGGCAACCAAAATGAGAAGACAAAGAAAGATGTCCCAAATTAAAAAAAAAAAAAAAAAACATAAGGAACTTAACAAAATGGAGACAAGCAATCTACTAGATGCAGATGCAGAGTTCAAAACACTGGTTATAAGGATGCCCAATAAACTCAGAGGAGTAGAAGAACCTAGTGAGAACTTTGACAAAGAGATAGACAACATAAAAATGGAGAGAGAAAGCATAAAAAAGAACCTTTCAGAAATGAAGTATACACTAACTGAAATAAAGTATACATTACAGGAAATCAATAGTAAAGTAGATGAAGCAGAAGGTCAAATAAGCAATTTGGAAGATAAGAAAGCAGAAAATATCTAATCAGAATAGAAAAAAAAAATCCCCAAACTGAAGATAGTATAAGGAGCCTCTGGGGCAACTTCATGTGTACCAACATTCACATTATGGGGCTGCTGGAGGGAGATAAGAGAGAATAAGAAATTGAAAACTGATTTGAAAAAATAATGATGGAAATTTTCCTACCCTGGTGAAGGAAATAAACATACATGTCCACAAAGCACAAAGAATCTCAGAGAGATGAACCCGAAGAGGCCCACACCAAGAAAAATCATAATTAAAATGCCAAAGGTTAAAAGAGAATATTAAAAGGAGCAAGACAAAAGCAGTTAGTTACATACAAGGGAGCTCCCATAAGACTGTCAGCTGATTTCTTAGTAGAAACTTTGTAGACCAGAAAGGACTGGCAAGAAATATTCAAAGTGATGAAAAGCAAGGACCTACAACCAAGATTACTCTACCCAGCAAAACTATCATTTAGAATGGAAGAACAGATAAAGAGTTTTGCAGACAAGAAAAAGCTAAAGAAGTTCATCAGCACCAAACCAGTATTACAAGAAATGTTAAACAGCCTTATTCAAGAAGAAAAAGAAAAAGAAAAAAGATCAAAATGTGAATAATAAAATGAGGATAAATACATGTCTATCAAAAATTACTTTATATTCAAATGGATTAAATGCTCCAATCAAAAGACATATATTGACTCAATGAATAACAAAGCAAGACCCTTACATATACTGTCTACAGGATACTCTTTTCAGATTAAAAGAAACACTCAAATTGAAAGTAAAGGGATGGAAAAAGATATCATATGAAAATGAAAATGGAAAAAAAAAAAGCTGAGGTAGCAATACTTATACCAGACAAAATATACTTTAAAACAAAGTTATAACAAGAGATGAAGAAGGACCCAGCAATTCCACTTCTGGATATTTATTCGAAGAAACCCAAAACACTAAATTGAGAAGGCATATATACATTTATATGTTTGTTGCAGTATTATTTACAATAACCAAAACATGAAAGAAACCTAAGTGTCCATCAATAGATAAATGGACAAAGAAGATGTGATGCACATATATAATAGAATATGATTCAGCCATAAAAAAGAATGAAATTATGCCATCTCAACAACATGGAAGGACTTAGAGGGTACTGTGCTGAATGAAAAGAGTCAGACAGAGAAAATAAATGCCAGGTTATTTCATGTCTTATGTGGAATCTAAAAATAAACAAACAAACAAACAAACAGAACAGAAATAGGCTCTTAGATACAGAGAACATTTTGATAGTTGCCAGATAGGAAGTGGGTTTGAGGGGATAGGTGAAAAAAGTGAAGGGATTAAGAAGTACCTATTGGTAGTTACAGAATAGTTATGGGGATGTAAAGTACAGCAGAGGGAATATAGTCAGTAATATTGTTATAACTGTATATGGTGTCAGATGAGTACTAGATTTAATGGGGTAATTACGAAGTTGTACATCTGAAACTAATATAATATTGTAAGTTAACTATAATTTAAACATCAAAAATATGTTTAAAATAAAGATCTAGGTTCTCACAGTATTATTTCTCACAAATGCACATGAATCTACAATTATCTCAAAATGAAAAAAAATTTTAAATCATCCCTATGGCTTACAAGTCTCTACATGAACTAACATCATCTTACCCCTGGCCTAACTTGGACCTCTCCCTTCACTTTCTGTGCACACAATGAATGCTCCATTCTGTCTTAAGAATGGAATATATGTGTAAATTGCACATACCCCTCCCTGTGCTAAAAGCACAGGGAGGGGTAAGGACACAAATGCACCCCCTCCCTCATGCTCGTGTATCATCCCTTTCAATGTCATGTGTCAGGAAGTGAGTCATTTCCCCTTACCAAGGATAACTAAATCAGGGATTCCCAACATCAACTGTACTGGGCCTAGAGCTGGCCTTCTTAAGACATCAGGCCTGGATGGGGGTCCGGAATGTCAGTCTAGACCTATGACTCCTTCACGGTAAGTTTCCCCCCAGGACTCCCTGTGTTTGTTTTCTCACATTTCAGCCATTCTTTCTTTTAAAATATTTTTTCTGCTTCTTGCTCACTCTTCTCTCTTTTTGGTTCTCCTATTACATGGATGTTGGTATACTGAATAGTGTCCCACATTTCTTTGAGAGTATTAATTTTTCATTATTTTTACCTGTGTGCTTCAGATTGCATAATCTCTATTGATCTATTTTCAAGTTACCTGATTCTGTTATTCTGCAACTTCAGCTCTACTTTTGAGCCTCTCTAATAAAGTTTTCATTTCAGGTGTAGTACTTTTCCACATTAGAATTTTTATTTGGTTCTTTTGTTTAAAATTATAATTTCTATCTCTTTATTTACAGTCTCTTTTTGAATATGAAACACTGTTGTCACACCTTCCTTTATGTCATTAGGCATGGTTTTCTTTTATTCTCTGACCATCTCTATAATAGCTACATCGAAGTTTTTGTCGGCTAAATCTGAGATCTGAACCCTCTCACAGGCAAATTCTCTTGCCTGCTTTTCCCCTGTGTATGGCCATTTCAGATAAAATATTTTAACAAATCTTAAGTATTGATTTCCCTTAGGCTGTATTATTTTTTTTTAGGTTTTATTTATTTATTTTTAGAGAGAGGGGAAGAGAGGGAGAAAGAGAGAGAGAGAAACATCCATTTGTGAAACATCGATCATCTGCCTCTCGCACACGCCTCAGGACTAACCCACAACCCAAGCATGTGTCCTGACTGGGAATTGAACCAGCAACCCGTCACTCTTCAGGACAACGCCCAACCAACTGAGCCACACTGGTCAGGGCTAGGCTGCGTTATTGTTGCTATTGTTTATTTATTTGTTTAATGATGGGGCTGTATGTCTTAGTGAAGTCTCTTTCTCCCTCAATCCAAAGCCCTGAGTGTTGCTCCTCAGAGGGCACTGCCTTGGTCATGGCTTAGTCACCCAGGGATGACAATGTTTAACTGTGTTCATTTTGACTGTCTTTCCCCTGATCTCTTTGTTAATCTGTCTGCCTCTCTTAGTATCACAAGGATCTGTTGGGCTACACATATTGCTGACCTTTTACTCCGTAGTTTTGACTATCCCTTGAGATATACGAGGACTGTTCAGAAGGCTATATGCATGTAATGCCATGCAATATGCAAAACAGAGACTTTTTAAAAAATATATTTTATCAATTATGCAATTACAGTTCCATTTTTTTCTCCCCTTTACTCCCCTCAGCCCTGCACCACTGCCCCCACCCCCGACCGGCATTCCCCCACTTAGTTCATGTCCATGGGTTGTACATATAAGTTCTTTGGTTTCTCCCTTTCCTATACTCTTCTTAAGCTCCCCCTGCCTATTTCATACCTACTATTTATACTTCTTATTCCCTGTACACTTTACCCCCTTCTCCCCCTCCCCACGGATAACCTTCCATGTGATCTCCATTTCTGTGATTCTGTTCCTACTCTGGCAGTTTGCTTAGTTTGTTTTTGTTTTTGTTTTTTTAGGTTCAGTTGTTGACAGATATAAGTTTGTTGTCATTTTACTATTCATACTTTTGATTGTCTTCTTTTTCTTGGGTTAGTCCCTTTAATATTTCATTTAATAAGGGTTTGGTGATGATAAACTCTTTTAACTTTATCTGGGAAGTGCTTTATCTGCCCTTCCATTCTAAATGGTAGCTTTGCAGGATAGATTAATCTTGGATGTAGGTCCTTGCCTTTCATGACTCTGAATACTTCTTTCCAGCCCCTTCTTGTCTGTAAGATTTCTTTTGAGAAATCAACTGATACTCTTATGGCAACTCCTTTGTAAGTAACTCCTTTTCTCTTGCTGCTTTTAAGATTCTCTCCTTATCTTTAATCTCGGGTAATGTATTTATGATGTGCCTTGGTGTGTGCTTCCTTGGGTCCAACTTCTTTGGGACTCTCTGAGCTTCCTAGACTTCCTGCAAGCCTATTTCCTTTCCCAGATTGGGGAAGTTCTCCTTCATTATTTTTTTCAAATAAGTTTTCAAAGTCTTGCTCTTCCTCTTCTTCTTCTGACACACCTATGATTTGGATGTTGGAACATTTAAAGTTGTTCCAGAGGTTCCTCAGCCTCTCCTCATTGTTTTGAACTCTTATTTCTTCATTCTGTTCTGGTGGAATGTTTATTTCTTCTTTCTACTCCAAATCGTTGATTTGAGTCCCAGTTTCCTTCCCTTCACTGTTGGGTCCCTGTATATTTTTCTTTATTTCACTTTGCACAGCCTTCCCGTTTTCCTCCATTTTGTGACCATACTCTGCCATTTGTGTGAGCAACCAGATTACCAGTGTTTCAAACTCTGCATCTGTTAGGTTGGCTATCTCTTCATCATTTAGTTCTATTTTTGGAATTTTGATCTGGTCTTTCATTTGTATTTTTTTTTTTTGGTCTGGGTGTGCCTATTATGTTGTGAATGGCGGAGCCTTAGAAATTCCCCAGGGCGGGGAAACACACGTCACTGCCTTGTGGCACTGAGTGTGGGAGAGGGGTCAGAGAGGCAACAATGCCGCTTGCTTGGCTCTCGGAGGCTTTCAGTCGCTTCCCCTACTACCCACAAGCAAATTGGGCCCTTCTGGTGCTGATTCCCAGGTGTGTGTGTTTGCGTACGTTCTAGGACCCTGTGGGTCTGTCAGGCAAACTCCCCTGTGGGACTTTGAGTTTCTCCCACTGCTGCATCCGCCGCGGGTTTTGACCGGTAGACGTTTTGAGGCTTTCTTTTCCTGTGCTGGAACCCTGGGTTGCACGGTCTCTCTCACTCTCCAATTGTTCCTCCCAGTTTATCCGCACACAAATGTGGGACCACCTGGTCTGCCAGCCACACCCTTACCTGCCCCAGTCCTCCAGTCGCAGCCTTGCCACACGTCCTTTCTACCCCAGCTGCCCGTCTCTGCCCTTCCTACCAGTCTGGATGAATGTTTCTTCTTTAACTCCTTGGTTGTTGGACTTCCATACAGTTCAATTTCCTGGCAGTTCTGGTTATTTTTTGTTTTTTAAATTTGTTTTTGTCTTTCTTAGGGTTGTGCAAGGAGACAAAGTATATCTACCTATACCTCCATCTTGGCCAGAAGTTCCTCCATGAGACATTTTTTTTGTAGAAGTTACAAGATACAAGAAACATTGTACATAGTACAATGATGCCTCAGTCCCTTCAAAGTAGGCACCTTTGGACCTCGCACAGTTCTCCCAATCACCATCAGCTGCTCCATCGTATTTTCCTGAATCGCAATGATGGTCTGAAATCTCTTCCCTTTCAAAGGTGGTTTTAGTTTTTGGGAAAAGCCTGATGTCGCAGGGCACCAGATCCAGGCTGTAGGGGTGCTGAGTGAAATCACCTGGGTGATTTGATGTTTCACCGAAAAAGTCTGCACAAGACATGATACAGGAACAGTCATGAAGCTGTCAATCACCAATTGCCAATAGCTGTGGCCTTCTGAATCATCTGAATAGTTTACATGGAGGAATGTTCAAGCCTAACACAAAATTTGGTGCAGAATCGTTGCTCTACTTGCTCATTTTGAAGGTGACAGCCACATAGTACACATGCTCACTCAACGGTGTCTATTGCCCCCACTGACCAGTACAGTGAAGTCATCACTGTTCACATGTGTGCATTCCAGCCCACTCTCCTTGCCTGCCAGGTTATGTCAGTGTTGCACGAACTGTTCTTGTTATGTTAACAATAGCTAAACTTTTTCCAACAGGCTTTGTAAATTGCTTCATAGCCTGATCTAATTAAATCTAATTAAATCCAGGTTCCTTTCCAAAGGTGGTTTTTGAGGTCAGTCTTTTAGGTTTAGGCCGGCCTCATGAGAGTTTTTCTTATCTATCTCTTTCCGTGGTTCTCTCTGATAGAGTAGCTACAGTCTCCACGCTCCATCTATTCCTTTGGAGAGACTGTCAGTGCCTTGCTCTATGGCCTGCATTTCTGTTATAGGCAAAATCTGTGAACTACTGGCTCAGAGCTGGGAGTAGGGGTAGTGCCTTCTGCTCTCAGAGGGACACCTCTGCTGTAGGATCAGGGCACCAGGTACAGGCTGCACCCTCTGGTCATCTCAGCTTCCTTCTCCTTGCATGGTTCCTCCGCCCTGTGAGCAAGCCTGGGCAAAGGTGATGGGGAGCCCCAGTGTTCCCAGCTTTCTATACCTGGCGTACAGCCCCCACCCAGCTGAGCAGACTGAAGGGAGGAAGGTGAGCCTTCCACCTCTCAGCCAGAATTTCACTTCTGCAACACAGAGCTGGATGGAATAAAAATTGCTGATGGCCTACCTCTCTTGAGGGAAATACTGTAGCCCTTGACTGAGGGCTGGGGCAAAGGGGGATTATAGGGAGTGGGTAGAAGAAACTTTGCATTTTTGGCCACATCCATCCAGGGTGAAGCTTCTATCATCATGAGCTGAAGGGTGGAGGGGAGAGGGAATAGGACATAACGCCAGTGCCACAGGCTCTCACTGTTCTTACTGAGATAGTAGCTTTTCTTACATAAATTTTTATTCATTATTCTGTATGACCTTAAGACAATTTCCCCTTTTTCCCTACTGATTTTCACCAGTTATGATGTGTCCCAGGGGAACTGGCCTGTGAAGTTTCTCACATGGCCATTCTGAAAGCAGCTCCCTGATTCATTAGAGAGGTTCTCGTGTGATTCTCGGAAGAGAAAGGCCGAGGTTCTTGAACGTTTTCCATCCATGAAGTTTCTCAGACCTTTATGCAAATCTCCAGTACTTTGAGACTATGAGGAGAAATGGCCTCTGTCCAACCCAAAGTATACTTTTCTATTCTTCTCACCAGGTAATAAGTATGTACTCCAATTATAGCTACATAATCAAAAATTTACATTCTCTCCATAACAAAGAAACTGTAGAGGTAACTTGAAATTTTCACCACAAGACACTAAACTAGAAGGCAACAATAAACTGCAATTTTCCTAGCTTAACTTGTTTCATGTTCCACATTATCACCCATGCAATATATCAGACCAGTTACATTGATTTACTGTCAGTCTTGCTATCTGGAATGTAAGTTTTGTGTGGGTAGGAACCATTTTGTCCATGGCTCATATCACAGAACATCGTACATGGCATATAACCAATAAATACCAGTTAAATAAATAGATATCGATTATAAGAATTGGAATCAGGACACCAATGCACTCAAATATTTGGGGAGAAACTAACAATCCTCCCAGTTAACATTTTAATTTGAAAGTAGCTTACAGACTAGGCCATCCCTAAGAGTGAATGCAACCTAAAATATCTTTCAGGAGTCTGACCTATTATATCTCTATTTCTGTCTTCCCCTGCAATTCCTCCCCTCCCCTTCAAGTGAAATCAGACAACAGTTAATAGTAAAGTTAGTCTTGCAAAAAAAAAAATATATAGATATAGATATATAGATATAGATAGATAGATAGATAGATAGATAGATAGATATGTATATTCCATCACAGGAGCCTGGAAAGAAAAAGAAAAACTTATCCATTTGCCTTAATGATAGTGTAAACCCTACGATTTTATGTGCATTTGACAAACTTAATTATTTTTAAACTACCTCCTGGCTGAATCCATTTCATTTCATCATGAGTCCCGTTCTTTATCCACATCTCAAGACCCAGAGCTTTAGATGAACTGAAGTTGGAAAACCAAGCTTTTTATAAGACTTGCTGTGCCTGAATGCTACATGCAGTCCATTGTCAGAGGCACTTATTCAGCTCTTATCCCACCTGATTGATGGGGGAACAAGCAGCCCCATTCTGAGGGCAGCTGACAGACCAGATTATCAACGCAGAGCCTATGTTTTACAATCACTGAACTGAGAATGCAATTTGGATTTTGTTTAGGAATGATTTCACTTCTCTCTCAACATTGAGACTCAGCCCAAGTCCCCAGAAAGCTCATGATATATACCAGAAACAATATACATCATCCTCAGGGTTATTTTTATGTGGTTATATTTCTTAGTACCTGAATGGTAGAAATTGGAAACCATAAAAGAAAGTAAAAAATATTAAAATATTAAACAAGCAGTATAACATGTGGTATATATTTTATTATTAAATTTGCTCACTTTCTGAAAATGTTGATTTTTCCCACTTTAAAGAAAAGAAAGTGAAAATATAGGTTCTTATGCTATCTACTAAATAAAATGAGAGGAAGGGAATGGAAATTTTCAAGTTAAATTGTAAAAAGGGGAAGAAGAGACAAACATCACAAGTTAGACACACCTGCTGATGCTCAAAATAATAGCTATAAATATTCCAACGAAATCTGTTTTCCTAAGGATCATGAATCCCATTTCACTGCTCTAAGATATTTTACATTGTTTTGATTTCTGTTCTCATACCAAAGCTATCTGCGCGATACTGAAATAGCCAGTTATTGCCGCGTTAGTGAAATTCATCAATTGGTGTGACAGAACTAAATGATGCATGTCCAAAAACAAATGACCTGCCAGAAAAACCAATTCTAAATTTACAGATGCCTTACTAATGTCACCAATTAATGTTAACTCCTAACAGGAATATATGAATTTAAAAATACAAAAATAAGCCTTGTGTCTATAAAGATT
This sequence comes from Mormoops blainvillei, assembly GCA_004026545.1. NCBI lineage: Eukaryota > Metazoa > Chordata > Mammalia > Chiroptera > Mormoopidae > Mormoops > Mormoops blainvillei. The sequence goes on from PVJD01000341.1 coordinate 261,236, forward strand.
TTTGCTGTGAGGAAGGTACAATAAAAGTGACATGTCTATTCTGGGAGCACCACAAACCACAGCCAGACTACAAATTAGTTCCAAGTAAAATAGATAGCAAAACAATTTTATTTATAAAAATGTCTTCATCTTGTCTTTTTTGGATTATTCTGGCATTTACTAACTTCAAATTCTTATTGCTTCTAATGATGTTAGCTCTAGGATACTAAATATTATTTTCTAAATTGCTCCTTTCAAATAAATTTTGTTTATTTATATTCTGAGATAATCAAAAAATGACCAAAAAGTTAACTGTTACTGAAAATTGCATTACAAAAACTTGCTATGGAGAAATTATCTGTCAACACACCGCATATTGTTCACATCAAAATGACTTTAAAATTCAACCTCCTTTCCTAACAAGACTTTACTATTTCAGTAAACTCTTGCTCAGGAAAATGCAGTTGCAAATAACTTAATTGCTTTTTGAAGGAACTTTTCAAAGTTACATTTGCCTCAGCAACAGGCTATTCAGCTGGTCCTCTTCAGAGTAAATCCCCCTCTCAGGGCTTTGGATTGCTCCACTAAGCTCACCAATCAACTGCTTACGCTTGGAGACTCACTTTAGAACCCTCATCTATGTCCACCAATTCTAAACTATTTTGTTACAAACTTTCTTCAGTCCCAATCAGCCCACTATCCCACGCTGAAAGATGAACCCTCAAAATCCTATAAATATCTTACCTATTCTTCCTTTTCTGAGATACTACAAAGACTTTCAAGGTAGAAGTCTCCCTTACTGAGGTAATAAATAACTTCTCTTTTGCTTTATCAACAGGTTATTTTGGTAGTCTTTTCTGGGATTCAGGGACTCAGTAATTGGCAATGCAAACTTTAACCATAGTTTATATTACAAAATCATTTATATTAATTATGTCCATTATTCTCATTTATGCACTACATTTATAATTATAACTTTAGTATGTGTTTTATTGGACTAAGCGGACAAATCTAATATAGAAGCTTAAAAAGGGCACTACATGACAAAATCATCTAATTACTTTTTATAGGTTATAAAGTATTCCATAAAACCGTTGGAGGTTCTTATGGTTTCAGCCCTGGTTTGTTTCATATACTATTCTTCTAACTTTTGTTACAACACTCTTAAGAAACCTGTAACCTCCCCAACTTGATTAAATTACCATAGTGAGCAAATGTCCCTATGCTTACAGAAGGCATATGGGGCATTAACTCACCCTATAAAATAATTTGCAGCCTAGTAAAAACTTGCAGACATTTTCTGATGCAATGTTAATACAGCAAGCCGTTTTTCTTGTAAAGTTGAGTGTCAAAAGACTTGACTAGATATTTCTATTCTTCAGGGGTAGTTCTGTCATATAAATTTATTTCAAAATCACCTCAATTTCTGTTAAGTCATTCCTGGAACATACCATATTAATTAGTGTTAAAGCATGCCACTGACAATGTAGGTATTTATACATGGAAGTCTAGATTTTGAGGACTAATAAAATAACTCCTCTTTTTCGCATCCATGTTCTAAAACATTTGAAATATAGATGCAAGAGACGGAACTCAACGTATCATCTCTTATTACTGATAAAGCTCTTGCAAAATGCAGCTTTAGATCTGTTAGTCCGGTGGACTTCACTGGCAATGCTTACCCCTAGAAATAGGATTTACTCCTATGATGTCTCTAAGATGAAATCGGTTACCCATCAAGATCCTCAGGAAAAAAGAGTATTCAGCCATATTCCTGACGAATTTTGTCTAATTTTTTCTTCCAGTCTCCCCAGTCTGAAGAGCCACCTCGCCTCCTTTGCAGAGGCCTGAGTTAAGGGGTAGAGAAGACAGGAGGGTTTATTTCCAGTGGAAAACCTCCCTGCGCAAACATAAAGCCAAGGGAAAGAAGTTTGTCCCTCGGCAGAGAATACCTAGATAGTGTGATTAGAGAAGTGACTATAGATGACTACTTCTTACTGTTCTACAAACTGGTATTTCCCCTGCTGCTTAGGGAGATGCCTGAGGTCGTCATCATGCCTAAATTTAAAATGGTATATCTCCAGAAATTTCCTGTTCACTAGGAAATATATGTTAAAAGATCATTTTTAAAGGATAAAATTATAGCTCTATACAAAGATAAAATTAAAGTGTGTCAAAGGGTTTCTTTAACTCTTTAATAAATAAGATGTTACAACTAGCTCAAAAAAGAATTAAAAAGCACAGACATATATTTAGCAATAGGAATGCTAAAATGAATGCACAAAAGATACAAAGTTGGTTACTATCCACAGGAAAAGAATTCATTTGCATTTCTATGGGCAAAAGTTACTTACATCAGTATTCAATTTAGATGGTAAATTTGCTTGAAGACAATGAACGGCATTAAAAAACCCAAAAGAATGCACTAGACAGGATACCCAGCAATTTTGTTTTGGACATTTCAAAATCTTCCACAATATTCCCTGACATTTCTAAGAATGAGAAAAGCTAGTTAGACTGTTAATCTCTTAATTTACATTATCACATTAGCATATACTATTTCACAGTAAAATATTAGATTCAAATTGTCATCACATTTTACAATCTAAAGCATCATCAGTTCCACGTTTACTCTGGATTCAGGTTGTTTGCACCCATTCCTACTAGTACCAGCAGAGTGTACTCTGTAACCTGGGGCAAGGAGGACAGGGCTGAATGGGAGATCCCTCCTTATCTCTTAAATATGTTTTGGTTCTACTTCCCATTTCGTTTTTTAAAATATATATTTTAATTGATTGATTTTAGAGAGAGAGGGAGGTGGGGGAGAGAAAGAGAAAGAAAGAGAGAGAGAGAGAGAGAGAGGGAGAGAAACATCATTCTGTTGTCCCACCTATTCGTGCATTCATTGTTTGAGTCCTGTATGTGGCCTGACTGGAGGTAGAACCCGTAAACTTGGGGCAATACTCTAACCAACTGAGCTGCCCAGACATGACATTAATTTTTTAAAATTGATTTTTAGAGAGAGGGAAAGGGGAGAGAGAGAGATTGAGAAACATCGATTTGTTGTTTCACTTATTTAAGCGTTCATTGGTTGCTTTTTGTATGTGTCCCGACCAGGGATCAGATCGACCCCACAACCTTGACAAAGTATTAGGGCGACGCTATAACAAGACGAGCTTCAGGGCCAGGGCTCCTCCCTGTCTCTTAGCTGCCTGGAAGCAATTCTAGGGGAGATTTTCTGGCTCCTCATCTGTTCTCTTCCAAAGATAGCCCTGAACCCATTAACTTTATTTTCTGATTCCCCCAAGGCTTTGCTCTTGATGCTCAAAACCAAACTTTTACTATCCGAAAAACCTTTTGTCTTTCAAAGGGCCTATTTATTGCAAATGAAAAGCCTTGGCATTCGAAATTTGCTTTGCTTTTAGTTCAAAGCAAATTTTAGCTCACTATTTTAAAACTGAAGTGATAAATCCCAACTATTACTTTTTCTTGTCATCCCTTCTACAATACTTTATAATGCATCCCGGGGTAGTAGACACATCTTTCAGAAAGGAAGATATTTATATAGAAGAAGGTATAAAACCTTATTCCAAATACAAGATTGGATTTAAATGATATATACCACTTGAAAATATACAACACATATTATTCTATAATGACATAAAATTTAAGCCAAAAATGTTTAGAACTTGGCCAATAAATGTATAAAATATTAAAACAATTACACAGGGAATAAACACTATGCTAATAATCTTTTTAAACCTGAAATAAAGTCTATGTACTTGTTAATTGTTGTGATGAGTATAATAGACAAATTAGGTCTGCTAACATAATAGGGATAATCTATTACTCAGATGAATGTCAGCTATATTAATCTGCTACATTGCCCTCAGAACAGAAAATCGTTTAATTCCTCTCTGAAAAATACGATTTCCAGGTTAGCCTCTTTTTTTTTTCTTTTTAAATGGTTTATGTTTGCTTTAACCATGTTGATGTTAGTAGACTTGACTTTGGATCCTAATATTGCCTAGCAGCTATAATTCAAAATGGTAACTACTGTCATTTACAAAAACTTTTCAGATTTTCAAATTACCATTATATGTAAGTCAGTTTGGGCAAAATAATTAAGGTAAAACAGAAAGATGGGATTTACAGTTAGCAAAAGCAACAGCTGTTGGATATCTGGGGAAGGGAATTAAGGACAAAACACAAACTTCTGTTAATCATACATGCAAGCAAAAGAGATAATTAACTCAATGAAATGACTCACTTCATTTTAAAGTAAACTTTGTAGCTGTGGTTTCTCTACTACCTTGTTAAATATTTAAATTTGCCTTTAATTATAGCTAAAGACTAAGCATCAAAACTTAAATCGTTCAGCCTGCTACAGAGAAGACATTAGATGTTTTCTTCCAACTTTGTTAAGTGTATTAGTAAGACAGATCTGGCCACAGATCCCTTGAAAATAAATACTGCATGGATCGAATCATCTAATTGTTTTAGACAAGCTATAAGTGAGTTTTTAATGGGCTAAAACTGCAAAATTGTTGGAGGCACTGAATAGTTTTTTGGGGAAATTAAGTTGCGTGTGTGTGATTGACATATATATATATTCATAATAGTATTTTATGTACTCAGATAAGACTTGGAATGACACACAACAAATGGTCAAAGAACTCTCAATTTTAAATTGAAAAGAAAAATGAAGCAGTTATGATTAAACACCTTCAAAATATTCTCATTTTTCTATTTTTTATAAGCTTATCTTATTCTTCATTCAATCTTGAAAGCCTCCAAGCATGAAAAAGAAGGACATGGGAATAGTAAGGAGGAGGGGGGAGGCTGAGAGGGGGGGAACTAGAAGGGAAGCAAAACCGAAAGGAAGCAGATGGGTAGTGGGTCAGTTGGAGGCCATTGGTTGTAAGCAATAGAAACAGTCTAGATAACTAAGCAAAAAAGTGAATTTATTGGAAACATATGAGTCGTTTACAGAATGATGGGTAAAGCTTAGGACCCAAGACTTTGAAAGGACAGGAATGAGGGTAGAAACTAATGACCACGTTCTTCCGAATGGAATAAATCAGTTCCCATGATTTCCTATCTTCCCGTCACTGTGCCCTGGATACAAATATCAGAGTTAGAGAGTCTGACCCACCTAGTGTGAGCTAATGCCTATTCTTTGGCTAACGGAGATTCAGGTGGGTTGTCACCCACTAAGGCTGCACCTATCGGAAGACTGTAGAAAGGGGAGCAAAAAACAATGCAAATAGAAGTGCAAGCGAGAAATAAGTAAATAAATATAAGCCTGAGCAAAACAAACAGTGAATTATTTGAACATGTATACATCCATTAAATTACACATTATTTTAGGCTTTCACTTGTTTTTTGGAGGGACGTGAATAGAAAGGGGTTAATGAAAATGATCAAAGGATAGTTAGAGACTGATTATTGCTCAGGAAACAGCCAGTAACCATTTTTTCAGAATTTCTAAATAGTAATATGAATAAAATATATGACTTCTAATTGAAAATTCTGTCTTGATATTGATTTATATATAACTAAGAGAGTAATCTGTAAAATCAATATGAATTATAAAATTGTTTTAAAGAAAGGACTTGTGTTTTGTTTACTTAAACATAGTAATTGAACTAAATGTCAGCAAATTTGAAGTTTCTAGAACTCTATACTTTTATTAACAGATCATTTAATAATATACAAATAAATTATACTAAGCATATCTAACATAGTTCATTCTCTTAAAAAGCTTCTATCAGCATTTTCCATTGCATTATTTATTCATTCAGTTTTAAGAATCCAGAAAAGGTGAACTTCGACGCAACCTGGATGAACTTTCCATGCAATTATAATTTGTAGAGTCCAAATTTAAAAGGTTTTATGTTATTTTAATATAATAACAATGTACTAAAATTATATTTAAACCTTTGCTTCTTTTAACATAGATTTTAAATATTTTAGAAGCAATTCCAAATATTGGTTTCTTTTCAAAAATTTAGCTACAAATATTTTAATCCTTTTTTATTTTTGTAAACCTATTTTTATTGTATTTTTTCATTACCATTTAGTCCTTTTTTATAACCCCCTCCCCTCAAAAATCACCACACTGTTGTCCATGTCCGTGAGTCAAGAATTTCATGAACACAGGATTGGAATAAGGCACAAAACAAAAAGGAAAATTATTTTGAAGGACTCTCGCAACTTACGTCATTTAAATAGAAGCCACTTCAACAAAGGATGCCTAGGTGTTGCAGGCAAGCTAAAGAAATAGAAATTGCAGTGACCGCCTGGTCATCACCTTACTGTTTCTGCCTCCTAGTTATGTGACCTTATTATATCATGTAATCTCTTTGAGCCTCGGTTTATTTACCAATAAAATGGGAACAATATCATTGCTTACCTCATAGGTTTGCTGTAATGATTAGAGAAGTAAATGTAAAGTTCATGTTGTGATGCCTAGCACACAGTAAGTATTGGATAGTTATTAAAATTACTAGTGTGGCACCATACGGATGAAGATTTATAGCCTAAACAAAAAGAAAAAAAATTACATCACTCCAGATATGAGGTAAAGATTTTCCAAACTATGGCACTGTATTTCTTATAACTAGGCAATTACTATTCGTCATTGAGCTGTTATATAATAACGTCTAAGCACACACACCAAAGCATCAGTGTAAACTTCCCATCCTGTTCTCCTAATCTTGAATCTAGCAGATGGTGTTAAAATAAACATTGATGGCAGTGACAGGCCTTTGTCTGTTTAGCATGACTATTTCATCATCCACACGTGGTTATATGAATTGCTTCCTGATGGGAACTGAAAACCCCCCAGGCCGCCTTCCTAGTAATTCTATTCTCAACGATTATGCTGTGCTTCTCTGACAACAAAGCCTGTCTCCATTTCCATTACTAATTGCTAGCTCTTTGAAAATATCCAGGCTCAGAGGGAATGCAGACAGTAACTCCAACATTGAATGTTCTGCTCAAAAGCAGTAACGACACATGAGTGCTCTGCCTTGGTGGGCGCTACTTAGCTACTTGAGTGTCAGGTATTTGGTGAGCACTGCATTGAGGCTGCTTCCATCCATTGGGCACCCTGGGTTCGGCGCCCAGGGCCAATGAATTTGCCAAGCCCTACAGAAATGTTTGAGACCTGAAAAAAAATTTTTGTACTCCAAAATGCAAAAGAAAAACCAAAGTTGAAGTAACAAAAGTTTAAGTAAAGGCCTATTTCTCTTCCATTGCTTTCTATTTAATTTAATTAATTGTTTGAGTAATATAATATACATGAAAATTTTATTAATAGTAGCAAAAAACTTGCAGATTAGGTTTATGTACTTTATGTAACTTTCTGACAATTCACAATGATTGCCAAGAAATATCAACCGAACATAAATTAAATGTTATAACCAAGTAACTTTAAACTCTTCAAAAATATTTTACAGCAAAAATAATTATTTCTGTGTGGAATACCGATGCATTGATATGCATATGCAATGACATAGCACGGTGACTCCAAAGTAAAGTGCTTATGAACCACTAACGTCTGTTCCTTCTGGCTTGTGGGCTTTGGGAATACAAGAACAAGACATCTCCTGCCCCCAAACTGCCACCACATCTAACAAAAGAGATGACAAAGAAACACAAAAGGATTCACAACAGAGGTAAGTACAGGTGCTGTGCCCGAGCATAAGAACCTGGTGCATAACAGTGTGCTCCCCACCCACACACCCCCACTCCCCCACTCCCACTAGTGGGTGATGGGGACAGAAGGCATGATCCTCAAGTGACACCTTCACTGATCTATCAGTCCCAATTTTGGTAAGCTGGAATTTCAGTCTAGTTTGGGAATATTAAATTAGTATGAATATGAATGTAATTCAAGTATGATTAGGATACGTGATAGAGCCATTCTCCATGTTTGAGTCTCATCCCAAAACACGTGAATGACAACTTTCTTGTATTTTATTTTTTTATCAGCTGATGTGTATTGAATACCTACTATGTAAAGTAAACTTGTTCTGGGTATTAGGAATACTTGTTTGGCCCTTCCCCATGATTTTGAGGACATTCATGCAAATTTTGGAGAATAAAGCTAATAGATCTGCAGGCTTCTTTTTTAAATATGATATTCACAAAACCATGGATTAGTAACTTGCTCTCAGTTTCACGCACAGATAAGATCAACGGTGAGTTGTGTTCATGCTCTAGTTCTTGCTCCTCATTCAGAAAAACAAGAGAAAGCTGGTGAGTGACAGAACACTAATCATTCTTTAATTGTAAAAAATTTCTGAACATCTGCACTAAGCCATTATTAGCAAAACTAGACCCCAGAACACTTTTCCCTACTGCTTTCAATTACAAAAATGATAACTGTTAGGTCAGCAAGGAATGTTGACAGATTGTTTGACTAAGAAGAAGAAGGCATGGGTCTGTCCAGTACCTAAAGCCAGTGGCCACTTGAGTCTCAAGTATTCTGAAGGACTAAACTATACTCGCTACTCATGGGCATCACGGGGGAAATGTAGAGTTCCATTGGGAAAGAAAGAAAGAGCAGAAAACTAGGGAAGAAGGGAAGAAAAGAAATGGGGGAAAGGAAAGAGGAGAGGAAGAAGGAAAAGAAAGAGATAAGAAAGGGATGCAGATATTGAGAGCATTTCTGGGAACTCAGTGGCTCTGAAGTTTACTACCCGCACAAACCCCCATCTTTTCCCTCTACTGCTAATTTTGCATTTTGAGACCAACAGTAAGAAGTAATAAATGCTGTCTTTCCCCTCCAAGTTCTTGCAGCTGTTGTGAGAATAAACAAGGTAACAGGTATACCCAAGTGAACTAAATCCCTGATCTGAGTTAAATCCAAAGCCTTTTTGTCTATGACCTTTCTCTTTCAATTTACTTAAAAGATGGATTAAAAAGTTTATCATCTTTAGTTCTTGGGTCCGAGTGCCATTTGATATGACGAGTCACAACTTTGAGCCCAGCAACCATGGATAGTGTGGTTAGTGTGGTTTTATAAAAAAAAAAGTGCTTGGCAATCGTAAAGCAAATGCATTGCTAAATCAGAACAATAGGTACATTAATCCCCTGAATAAATTAATCCCCTGAAAAAATAGATTCAGTATTCTAGATGGAAATGAACTAGCAGGATATTTATGCATTTGGCTTGGAAAGACATAACTAAAAATGAATCTTCAAGTGGCAAGAGAAAGGGAGATTCCATCCGGTTTTCTTTTTCAATGTTCCAGTGTTGTTCTGAGACTGAAAAATGGCATTCTTGTAATAATATGACCTTATTAGCCTTCTAAAAGGAGTTTAAGATTAACCAGAAGTGATATTACTTAGGACAAAACATTAAGAATATATATTGCAAGGAAACAGATGCAAAAGAAGCCAATAAGCCCAGTCAAAACTAATTTTTTAGCAGGCGAAACATCAAAACTGAGTCGAAAGATGTACTCAACACGAGTTTGCCTTTGTGCCTGAGCCACTGTTGGCCATAAGGATCATCGCATTAATCTGTTGGCAGATGCATCCTAAGAACTGGCCATGTTGTGTCTTGTCATCACAATGCTTCTTTCTGTTAAATGGCTTAAAATGTTTGACAAGCACATTACAAAGCTATCCAAGGAAATGCTTTCCTTCCAGGGATTAGATTCTTGAAGCCGACCGTTAACGCTGGCCTTTGTCAGTGATTCAGCCCACACTGGGGCAGGGCGGGGTGGAGGCTTCTCACAGACAGACTGGGCTCTTAAGGAGCCTCTAAGGGAAACACTGAGGGCTTTGTCACTGCTTCTTCACACATTATGAATGGAGGTTTAACTGAGGCAAAGAGGTCTTTCCTTGTCTTCAGTAATTAGTCTTTTTTAAAAATAATTATTTCTAATCTTTATCATATTAAGACAGTAGTCTAATCAGATTGCAATGAGACTAATGACTTGATTCCTAATTAAATGGAAAGAAATCATCAAACAAAATGGTCTTTTTCTCAAGTGTGTTACACCTACCAAAAAAGCCTTTGGCCAAATGACTGCCAAGAACACTCAAAGCCATAGAAAACAGGACTTTGGCTCCAGATTAATATTTCTCTACATAATAGGGCAGTGATACAAGAATAAATCCTTAGACCAGCTCTCCTTTTCATTCAGTATTGATTACCATGGACTAGCTTGACTCTCACTTGGTTTGCAATTTGTTTTCATGGAGTCTTGTTTCTAATTAAAATTTGATCCTATCTCTTATTTGTTAATGCTGTCAAGTCCTTTCATCTTCTCTTATTTCCCACCTCAGTTTCCAGAAATCATTGCACAGAGATACTTCGGTAGCTCATCATAGTCCTCAAAAACTGTCCCTCCACCCCAATCCAAAGAGAGACACAACTACATTTCAGTTGGAATTTGGTTACTTGACCTAAGAAACGTATCTTTCCTTACATTCAATTGTAGAAGCAAAGTGAAAGAGTACAGTTTCTTTCTCTAAATCACATGCTTTATTATTGCCCCTAGTTCCAGTATAAAGGCATATTATAGAGCCAGTACAACACTAGACATGATATAATTAAATAATTTCCCCAACCCCCAACCATGGGAATGTTTGGAAGTTTAGCACAAGACCTCTTATCTGACACAATGACACAACTAGGATTTATAGATCACCGTGAACTGAAAAAGTAATTTAATGTAGGAAATATATGTGTATATACAAACACACTGTGTTTTAGCTTAATACTGTTGTACATTCATTCTCCAGTTTTCTGTTGTAGAACTAACGTCTTTTGAATTTTTTAACTTGAGTGCACTGATTGAATCTATGCTCTATACAATCCCATAAAGACTCATCTGTGAAGCTCAAGGCATTTTTTTAAATTCTTTTAAGCAAACTAGAATTTACCAGTGTTTGCAAAGAGTAAACTTAATACAGAATCATTAATTTTAATTTTTCCAATATTTGACAACTACCTCGCCAGTGTTTAATTCAATATAATTTTTAAAATCACTCCCTTTTGTGGTGCCTTTCCAATTTTCTGAACTTATTTTCCACATAAAATTTCTTTCTTTTCACATTTTATTAAATTAAATATTTAATTAAGTTACATAATTGTACAAGTACAACAACAAGTACATCTAAAATAAATAGTTTATGGAACATACACAACAAACATAAGGATTTCTTATATATGACACAACAAGATCCATTTTAAAACTTGATAAATTTAACTTTAAATTAAAATCCTACACTCTTCAAATGACGTTATTAAGAAAAATGAAAAGGTCAGTCACAGATTGGGAGAAAATATTTATAAGTCATACATCTCATAAACCACTTGTATCCAGAATATATAAAGAATATTGATAACTCAATAGTTACAAGACAAACAATTCAATTTAAAAATAGGCAAATTTTTGAGTGGTTATTTCACCAATAAAAGGATATACCAAAGTTTAAGAAGCACATGAAACAATATAATTTATTAATATCCCCGTTTCATGGATAAAGAAACTGAGTCAGGTAGGGTTCGAGTACTCGCGAAGCCCGGGCCCGGGCAACATGACTTCAGACGCCCGTTGCTAAGGCCCTGCCTGTGCACAGTCCCCCAACAAAAGAGCCGACCTGATTACTTCGTCTGAATTAAGTTTAATGAGATTTGGTGCATTCTCTACATTTTCCTCTACTCCTGCTAAGGTTCTCAACACCTTACGATAGTGGACAGTTCATGACCTCAAAAATGGCAGTTTCATGCAGTTCAATCATAACTTTATTTTTCCAAAAGTTCCTCAAACAAGAGCTCATAGTTAAGTACACACAATTTTAGGTTTTTAAAGCACTCTCATAAAAGGGGAGGAGGGTGGGCAGGGTAGGGGAGAACAATGGAGGAAAAATGAGGACAACTGTAATTGGACAACAATAAGAAAAAGTAAAGAAAAATTCTCATAAACAGATTCATGCAGTATCGTCCTGTTAGGACCAATTCCATAAACACGGTAGGCTGTTTACACTGTGACTGCAAACTGTTCAATCTGTAAAAATCTATTACCCACACTATTGCTATCTATATAACCTGCTGGTTTTCCTGTCTTGGCATTTGTTCTGTTTAGATTTTTTCATTAGTATTTCTGAAGACATCTGCTTTGCCTCTTTTCATCATTTTCAACAGAAGTAGATGGGTGATTGCTAACCAGAGGTAACGAAGACTACACCATTAAGAGTCTTCTTTTTCAATGACACGGCATTTGATCACCATTGTTTCTTGAAAATGTTGGATGCTACTTTATAAGCGTAAAGCTCCACATTTATTCTCTTATTTCTGGATCTGTTTTTGTAAATTTGTAGATTCATGGTAAGTAAACAAGCTTCTATTTTTTTATGTGCCTCCACAGACACATAAGGGAAATATTGTTCTATTATTGATAAACTGCTCAAAATCATTTCCTAAATAAACAAGAAGGCGACTTTCTCTCTCCTACCCTCAGATTTTTGGAACAAGCTTTTTAAACTTTTTGTTTCGTGTTTCCATGGCACTTCCAAAAGCACGTAAGTATATAAAAAATAAAAAGGCCACTTTAAAAATATGCAAGTTGTATTCTCTAGCTGCATATTATCTATTATTTGTTCACACCAAAATTATTCAATATAGAGGAAGGTTCAATATTGCTCAGTCAGGATGAGCACCCTGTTAGCACCATTGCTCCAAGTTCAAGCTGTAGACTCTTCAAAAAGAGAGTCAAGGTTTAGGCTTCCTCTTTTGTGGGAATCTCTCTAAGTGCAGCCCCGTTTGCCCTGTGGAACAGCCCATCACCCTCCCCAGGCTGGAGGTTTTCTCCAGACATGTGCCGTCCAGTGCTGTAGCCACTAGCCACCAGTGGCTCTGGAGCACTTATAATGTGTCTAGTCCAGATTAATATGTGCTGGAAGTGTAAAATACTCACCCCATTTCAGATAAGCAGCATGAAAAAAGGAGGTAAAATATCTCAGTCATCCTTTTGATAACGATAACTTGAAATAATATTTGGGAGAGCTTGGGGTAAATAAAATATATTCTGAAAATTAACTTCACCTATTTCTTTTTACTTCTTTAGTGTGGCTCTTGGAACATTCAACATTACATATGCAGTTTTGTGTTATGCACCTTGTATTGTGCAATCGCTGGCATGTTGGGGGGCCATAAGCAGTTTGGTGCGGTGGGATTACAGTGAGCGGGGGAGAGAACAGAGGATGGAGCTAGGGAAGCCGAAACGGGGCAGGATGGGCTTCCGGGTCTTTTATTTCATGCAAAAAAAAAGTTTTAAATTTATTCTGACAGCAATTTAAGTCAGAGATTAATACAGCCAATCAGGTTAACATTGAAGTGGCATACATACCATGAAAATTTTGACTGTAAGAAAAAGTCCCTAGAATGGTTCCTAGACAATTGTTGTTATTGTAATGATTTTATTATTATTAGTTTGGCTAAAAATCGGCATTGTGGCTCTTTACTTAAGTCACCCTTTATTAACTGATGGGTCTTAGGAACAAAAAGGCAAGGCAGACAGTGTTTGATTTTGCTCCTCCTTGTACAGTATCTCCTCATGGTGCTTACCAAATACTTACTTAATAAATAAATGAAACACAATTTAGGTCTTCTCAAACACTGAGAATTTTCAGGATTTTTTGGGGGGTGGGGGGTGGTTACTGTTCTGGAAGTCCGAAGACACATAAGACATAGTCCCTACCTTATCATCAGGCACAAATATTTATTGAAATACTAATTTGACGAATGCAATAACAGAGTACCATGCAAGCATAGTTCGGCCACCTAGCCCTGGGGCATGAAAAGTTCAGAAGAGGTTGTTGGAAAAGTTGAAGCATTAGCTAAGTCTTGACGAAAGGGTCAGACCTAGGAAACCAATCAGGGAGACAAAGGCAACAGTATGTGACCAGAATTTCTCTCAACATTCCAGGGATAAAAATTTAATATAAATTCTCTTGGAAGATGGGGCAATTTTACCTGCTAATGCCTGGAGACCATCCCGGTCACCCCTCAATTATCTCCGCCCACGACTGCCCCACCACAATAGTCACGGGGAGTTTTCAGTAACCACAAAGAAGTTGCTGACGTTGATGAGATTTAGTGTGAAAGTGAGACTCATACAAAGCAAGCAAGGCCACTGGCCTGGAAAAGGCCTTTCTTCTCTGTGTACTCTTCCTACACATCTCCTATAGAAAACAAAGTTCCTTTGGATCAAAGAATCAATGAATCCCCGAGGAAGAAAGAAAAGAGTTACTTTTGTTTTTGTTCAAGACAGTTCCAGTAAACCAGCCCCAGGCTGCAAATCTCCAAGTCATAAATAATTGCTACGGTGTGCAGTAAAATGCTAGTGCCTGGGGCAGTCGCTAATGTCAGAGCAAGGGGAGAGATGGAAGTCTGCAAAAGTGGGATCATAAACTTGTCTAAGCACCCAAAAACTTTCTTGTTGATACTTCACCGAGAGAGGAAGATTAGGGAAAGTAGCAAGGGCTGTGGAGTCAGATACAGGTGAGTTGCATCCTCCTCTGCTGCATAAATAATTACGTGGTCTTGGGCAAATCACTCAACATTCTCGAATGTCAGGGTCCACACCTACAAAATGAGAATAATAAAACCTTCCTGGCGGGGTTCTGCTGCAATTTAGTGGAAATATATTTTAATCCTTCAACGCAGGGCCTAACACAGAGAAGGTACCTAATAAGCGGTAACTGTTAACTATGATTGCCTCACCACCCTAACTAGTTGCTCAACACAGGTAGCTTTGGAGAGGAAGGCGCAGCATCAGAATCAACCCTGATGGCGTTAACATACTCAGGTTCACTCTCCAAGGCAAGGTTTCTCCCCTTTGCTAATTGTAAATTAACAAAACAACCAGCTAACCCTTATAGGATATTTTCTCACAGTCTCTCAAACCCTGATGCAACACGCATCTGGCTTGTTCGATTAGATGTGACATCAGTTTTCCCTTGAGAAAGACACTTCTCCCTGACCAAACTGGCCACATCACAGCTCAAGGCTTTAGCCATAAAATCTGCAAAAAGAGACTGACAGAAATTTGGTTTATTAGAATGACAACAAAAAGTTTTAAAAAATTAATCATTAAATAAAATAAAATTTTTAAAAAGACGACTGCAATTAAAGTTGGTTTTTAAACATTTTGTTTGGTTTTACAATTGCTTTTTGTCACAGTATGTAGAATTAATAGCCAAAGCACTTTCAAGGAAAAACTGCATTAACAAGAAGAGTGGGAACCTTCCAGCTTACATGTTAAGACAGAATTTAAGCCCTTTTATAGGAAGGTAGCTTCAGAATTTACTTTAGCCCATCTTTTGCCCAGTAAAAATTGCTGTGTTTCTACAGTATCATGTGAGATGTGAGATATAAATATCTCACCAAAGGTATTTATATACCTTTGAGTGATATTTTTCTGTAACTTGCTACATCACCTGGAATCTCTTTCCACACAGAATATTTGTGAACAGGTCCCAAAGCTGTAAATAAATGTTTGAGGGCTTTTTATGCTTTATTACAAATCCAAAAGAAAGTCAAATTGTTTTTCTTCCAATTTGAATTTCTTCTTTGGGAAGAGGGAAAAAGACATTAATGTTGTATTTATGTAATATAAAACAGTGGAAGAGTTTACTTTGTCTATTCTACATTGTAGTAAACCCAGTTAGATACTTCAGAGTGAAAAATCTGTGTTAGGTCTATAAGAATTTGTTATCTACACAGATAAAATAAGGCAGCTAATGGTCAGATCTGGACATTACTTTGTGTTTCGAAAGCAGCCTAAACTTTTAGAGTAAACTAGTTTAATAATTTAAACTTTTACTATTAGTATATGATGCTTGCCTTGTCCTTAAGCATAAAACAGTGCATCAAAGGTTTACTTTGCAAAGCAAAGGATTTTTAATGATTGCCTTAACATTTTTCTTATCCTCCAGGGAATCCACCGTGCTGTGGATTATGGCAGGGAGAGGGCTCCGCCCTCACGTTTCACAGTGGAGAGTTGTTACTACCCCGCCTGGGGCCTCATTTCCTAATCCCTCCTTCTTTCACGTACATGTGGACATGTGACTGACTTGCCCCCGGGGAATAGGAGCAGCAGAAGTGCATGTCGCCGCCCTGGTGGGGTGCTTAAGAATTGGAATGTCCTTTCCTAATCGTTCACTTTCCTTGGTAGATATCAACACCCAAAGAGACGCGGGGCGTTGAAGATGGTGGCCACCTACCTGGAGCTTGTGTAGCTGAATGGGACGAAGCACCTCCTCTCCTCACCACGAGCACCTGCAGCAGAACATTATGCGAACGAAAAGAAATCATTTATCTGGTTAAGTGACTAGAATTTGCAGATTTGTTTATTACAGCAGCTAGCATTACCATAACTAATACCTGATAGATATAATTATTCAAACAAAGAATCTGAATTATACAGCAAGTTAATTACATAATATACTTACTACAGACAGCAATGCAAATAGAGAGTTGGGATTACTACCAAAATTAAATAATGACGTGCAAGAGGCCAGCTCAGACAAAGCTTCTTATTGTGTGGTATCTTAGTAGATTCATCAAGATATAGTTTCTGGCCCTCTATATTGAGGGTGCAAAGTTAACTTTGCTCAGATGACCTAATGTACACTAGCCAAACTCACAGGAGGTGAGCCTGAATATTAATATATTCATTTACTATGATAACTATATTTATTATGCTGTCTTTGTTATTGGTGAAAAATGAATTCTTGTGATGTTGAGGGGAAAATAATTTTCTGAGACCTGCACAGGAGGATGGGGCTCTGTGTTATGGCTTATTGATGACGTAAAATTAAGGGGGTTCCCCCCTTGACTTCCCAATGTCCCATATCCAACTGCCTTACCATGGAGAAAGTGCAATGTGGTCTCTAGTAGGGCCACCATGAAAGCCAGAGTCCAGAGTTTCTGCTTCATATTAAAGTAGAGTCCAGTCCTGCCCCCGGCTAACTTGGCGTGTGTTCCCAGCTGCAGTCCACTGCTGTGCTGTGGTGTTCTGGCTGCCTCCTGGGCCCTGCTTGTGGACTCCCCATGGCCATGGGCCATGTGGCTGCTCAGGCCACATGGCTGCGGAGAGAACAGGCGAGCGTACCATGTGCATGTGGGTCATCAGGTGAGAAAGAGAGAGACCGTAGTCCTTCTGGAGCCTACGCAGTCCGCCATAGGCCCCAGGGGCTGCTAGAGCCACATGGTTGTGTGCTCCTGGGTAAGAAAGAGTATGTGAATGCATGGATGAGTGCATTATCAAGTGTGGGGTGGGGGAGAGAGAGGGAGAGATTCTTTGTTCCCCTGGGATTATATTACCTTGGGTTTGGGGCAGACCGTGTCTTCTCAAAATGACCAATGAACTTCCCCAGTTTGCATGGGCTTTGGATGGGTTAACAGCCTCCTAGTTAGACTGACAGACCTCTATAGTCCAGCACAACCCCGTGGGCCCCCTAACAATCTGATACCAGAGGTGGGCAGGGAGGAGTGTTAATCCCCTCGGCAGAGAAATGCTATATTCCCCCGGGGTGTGAAGCTGTAGCTTCCTGGCTAATAAGCAGGCTTATGCTTCACATTGTGTTAAACTCTATGTCTAATTCCCTTTGCTCCCCTTTTCTGGCTAAATACTGATGGTAACATCTTGAGTACCTAGGATAAATACGCTTAGAGACATATTCACCAATTTTAGTTTTACTCCAGACTATGTACAGACCTCAATCCTGTTAACATAATTATTTTAAATCATCAAGTTATACCAGAAATGAGTAGATAAATGTTATATCATTATCTCTGCAAATATATCTGATTCATCTAGTAGAACTTGGAAGTAATTTATATTGAAACAATTTCTTAAGATGGATTGCCACAAAAATGACTATAGAAATCTTCCTTATGTGGATATTTACTAGTTTTACTCTAAATGATTGACCATTTTCTCTATTTTAAGGAATATATAGAAGACAAGAAGTAGGAATAAAGAGAATCAAACAATTATGTAGTGAGAGATAAATGACCCTGAGAGAGGTACGCACATCAAATTTAAAAGATATTTCTCATGACATCAGTACCTGGATTGATGGCCAAGAAAATTGAGGTAATTAAGTTATTTACAGACTTACTGTGCTTATGTCTGTGACCTGCATTTGGCCGCATCACCCTGCATGCCAGAAGCAGATTAACACTGCAGTGCATCGGAGAACACCTGCCCCATGTGCCAGCCCCTCCTGAGGGTCAAAATTTAAGTTAAAAAAAAAAATGAGAAAGTAAAATTTACAGGGCCAGGGAATTAGAAGGCCACTTTAAGTGGACAGATATTTCAGGGTAGAAGAAAAAGGGAAAACTTAAAGTTAAAAAAAAAAAAGTTGTTTTTAATATTAAATGTAAACGATTCCAAGAGAACAGGGTGTACCTATTAAAAACTTCTAAGTGTACTTGAACTTACTGCACCATGAGAGATATCCTACTACAAATCAAAGGTTGTAGACAGTGAAATGTATTTTAAAATCTGTGTTTTTAAGAAAATTCTGTACAAGGACTTTCTTCTGGTACTCCATGCCATAAAAATACTTTTTCTATCAATTTACCTCATTGTGTTTACCTGGTCTACCAGATAAGACACCCCCAGTTCATGAAGCAGGGACTGCATCTTATTCTTCTTTTCCCCCTTAGAGCCGAGCCTCTAGAATGGAGACCAGGGTGGTAAAGCAAGACGGCCTAGTTGAAGGCAGGAGTCAAAATACTAGGACGTCTATTAACTTACTGAGCTCGTTACTCCGCTGACTAAGTGTTGTCTAATATAACATAGCATTTTTTAAAATAAATAACTATTTGGGGAGTACACGAACAAAAGTTCTTAATTAATAGTGATATGGGACTAGAGTTATATAGGCCATTGCCATATGGAAACTAGCATAAGGAAAAAAAAGAAGAAAATTATTAAAATAATGTGCTGACTGGGCTGCTGCCATGCCAATGGTGTAGCTGCAGAGAAAATGAAATGGATGCCCTTGAGATTGAATTCATTCTTTCATTTAGCAATTATGCATTGGGCATCTACTGTATGCCAGAGGCTGTGTGGGGCAGCAGCCACCAGAGAAGCGATTGGATTGTTAAAAATAGCGTGAAGTGACAGTAAATCCATGATCATTTTTCCCACTGGGGATTGTCTTTCCATTTCCTGAACAGTGCTCTGATCCCCTATCTTCAGTTAAGGACATCCCTGGAGGAGCCCCACCATTCCTGTATGGCTGAGAAACTATGATCTACCGTGGTCACCCCACGAATACTTATTGACAGACTGACAGTGGGACTGCCAACGCAGGAAAAGAAAAAAGATGAATTAATTCAATTATTTCAGTATTGCTCAGGATTTTCAAGTGCATATACTTTTCAATTATATGGGCCAGGATCCCAAGAGAGAAAATGTGATCCATATACAGTCGCCATGAATGGCAGTTAATAACTTCTTCCGATACTCTAACAATGGCCCTAACAGATACCTGAGGAGCCCTAGATGCTACATTCACATGTAACCATATAATTAAATAGATATAAACATACTCATAGAGCAAGACTGTAATATAAGACCAAGACTATAGTGATCCCTGGGTTTAATATACATAACATAAAAAGTCATAATTGACAAATTACAAATATAAGGCATCCATATATTTGTACTAATATGCTGCAAAAAAAGAAATATCTGACACACGTTTGTTTTTTCTTTTCTATTTTTTTTTCTCTTTAAAGAACATTTACATGGCTTGCTTAGTCATGTGATTTTCTCTCTTCAGGACATCTGGCTGAATACATCATAATGTTGTAATTCATGTTGTGTCTCTCAAAGAGCAGTGTTTCTCCAAAATTCCATCCCTGTTTAAACAGGAGTGACATTCTCTGTCCATATCAAAATTAAGACCCACAGGAATAGTTTGGGGTATTATATTGCCGACCAGCGTTTTCCATATAAGTGAAGAACTTTACAGCAAGATGTGATCCTTCTTTCAAAAGATCCACTATACCCAAGGGAAGTCTATTTATATACAGATCACAGTGATAAAATGGGGTTTATTTGATTGCCTTAGTTGATGGAAAAGTAGGAATCATTCATCTAGCCGAGTTCTACTCCACTCATCTCAGACATGTCATGAACGGGGATTCACAGCTAAAGATTATTCCCTTTCTTGGCTCACAAAATCTGCTAGGAACATTTTCTGCTATGAAATATTAGGAAAACAAAGAGAATTTTGAATGCCACTGGCTTTTCTCCATCATCCTTTATTCAGTATGTTTCACAGCAATTTTCAATAAAGTCTTCAATAAAATTACCAAATAATCTTACTCTATTTGATCCCTAGAAATAGGATCCAATCTTATTTAGATTTATGTGTTAATATTTTAAAATGTCATAATAATTTTATTACGGAAAGTAATGAAGAGTTATCAAATGTAAAAAATATATTAGTAAAAAATATAAACCTATTTCTCAAAAATTAAACATACATTTTAACATATTTCAATGGGTGTGTTTATATAAAATAATGAATGTGTGTGATGAAAATAATGTAATACAGACAATGCCTAAAGATATTTAGTCTTAAACTCTGAGTTACAAATGAAAAACCCTAGTAGTCTAGCAACATAGTCTTGAAGAAAGGAAAAGTGGAAGCAAGCCAACTTAGGAACTGATTAAGTATTCAGCAGAGAATTTTCTGTAGCTCTGTCAAAAGGGTCTGTCAGTGCATTTAACTATCTGGACAAAAGGTTGTTGAAATCACACAAAGGATTTTCCCAATTCAAATGCTGCAGATGAAATGATATTCACACAGAAGCACACCAGATCTTCGAAGCTTAATAAAGGCCACATCTATTCATTTTATGGCTTTAACTCACAAGTGGAGTAAGAAACTGAAATAAAACAAGCATTAAAAAAATCTCTTTATGAATGGAATTCCTATTTTTACTGTACATATTTACTTCAAAGTGCACATTCAGGAAGAGGGCCAGTGCTAGGTCAGACACAAAGAAGAGATGTGAGCAGGTTATTCTGCCCCAAGGTAAGAATAGCATCCATTTCTCTCAAGCTTTGAAAGCCTCATTATGTGAAAAGTGGGCAAACACTTTTGTGTTAGAATACTTGTAAAGAGACCAGCAGTTCAGCAGAACTGTCTGAGGACTCACATTCAAAGCAGCCACATATTCAAATTTGGATAAGGCCTAAAAAGTAAACAAAATGACCTCATGTATTTAATGGTTCTTTGATAAAACTTCTTTACTTTCACGGGTCAATGGATACAAGAGCTTTAATCACCATTAACTCAACAGCAGACGGCGGAAAGAAAGCAACAAGTCAGATTACCTCTACCAGGTGGGTGTGAATTCTGTAATCTTCCTGTTACGGGTCTATGCTCACCCTACAGGTGAATCACGTAAGGTTCCAATTACAAAGAACGTGTAAGAGAGGATTTCTCAAACGGTGCCCCAGAGACTCCTGAGCTCCACGGGAGCTGGCAGGAAGAGGGTAAAAGAGAGGGAGCTGTAAGGGCAGGAGCCCCAGGCTGGCCTCTGGAGAACAGAGCAGTTCTTTTTTTTTTTCTTGAACTACTTTATTGAGATATGATTGACATATAAAAAGCTGCACATATATGCACAACTCGATGAGTTGGGAGATAAGTATACACACACAATGAAACCATGACCACAGTCAAAGCCATGAACTTAGCCATCACTTCCAAAAATTTCCTTCTACCCCTTTTATTTGTTTTATTTTTTAATTAATTAATTTATTTTTATTTATTGATTTTAGAGAGCGAATGAGAGGAAGGGAAGAGAAAGAGAGAAAGAGAAAGAGGGAGAAAAAGACATATGTGTTGCACTATTTATTTATGCAATCATTAGTTGATTCTTGTATGTGCCCTGACTGGGGATAGAACCTGCAACTTCGGCATATCCAGTCGATGCTCTAACCAACTAAACTACCTGGCCAGGGCCTATTTGTTTCATATTTTTTTAATTGTGTTGGTTTGGGTGCCAGGTAGGGGCAACCAATTGATGTTCTCTCTCACATTGGTATTTCTCTCCACTCCCTCCACCCTCAAATCAATAAACATATCCTTGGGTGAGGATTTTAAAAAAATAAAACCAAGATGCAAACAGCTAGAGCATGATTAAATTAAAATATTCTGCCTGTCTGGAGTGGCTCAGTGGATTGAGCGCTGTCCTGTGAAACAAAGGGTCACCAGTTTGATTCACAGTCAGAGCACACGCCTGGGTTGTGGGCCAGGTCCCCAGTAGTACGTATGTGAGAGGCAACCACACACTGATGTTTCTCTCCTTCTCTTTCTCCTTCCCTTCCCCTCTCTAAAAATAAATAAATAAAACCTTTAAAATATTCTTCCCCCATTGGAATCTTAGTTTGTCCTTTAATGACAGATGCAGATTAAGAGTCTAGTCATCTTTCTACATCTTTTACTGACTATGGTCACAGAAAAACAAACTCTTCTGAAAATTCCTAAATGTCATTGACATGACTTAAGTATGTGGGAGTTATAATTATGTGTGACAAAGTACAAAGCATTTTTCCTTAAGCTAAAGATCTTTACCAAACATCACTTCCAGGTTAAGACAACATACATTTTGATCGAAGCTGCAATGAGTATATTTTGTTCACAGTCTGGCTGGTGGGAGGCGTGTGCGCCTGCCCATTGCTTGGAAGAAAATAAAGGAAGAAACTTCATTTGGGGTGGATCACTCCTGGAAACAGCTATCGACCAGCCTATAGAGCAGTAAATTCACAATTTATTAGGGAGATGGAATGGCTGGGCCCCGCGAAACTCCCTAAATAAGATACACTTTTAAAAAGGAAACACTAATTAATAGGAATCAAAACTACACAAAAGAGAGCTTAGTTTCCAAATGAAATGACTTTTTAGTATGAACCCAGTATTTTTATAGTCAAAACATTTACCAAACTAACATTTTTCTTCAAGTGCTTTCTCTTCATAAGTGGAGTAGTAACTGATGTCGACAAAAAAAGTGGGAAGATCCTTGTAGGGCCTGAGCCTGATGAAACAGCATATATTCTTGCACTAAATTAGTGCATAATAAATTAGTTTATTATGCCTAAAGGAGATTATCCTTTGCAAATTATTATCAGGACCGAAGTATCATAATTTTACCACTGACTCCTCAATTTAAGCCAATATTCTGTCCATGAAACTACCCCCTGGCCCATGGTTATACAGAAATATTTAGTCCATTTCATTTCCTCCTGAAGTTATCATTCAACAAATATTGATAGATCAATCAGGCTGTCTAGGTTTTACCTCCTTAGTCTACCTCACAGAAAACATCAATACAGAGCCATTTTTAGGATTCACTTAAAATTAAAAAGATGCTAAACAAACTCAATATTAGCAGGTGTCAGGCAATTACTCAACTAGAGTTTTTCTTTGTCTTGCACATGACAGACATAAAAAACCATCGTTCTGTATTGCTAAAAACATCATTTCCTAGCTTTAGACACATTTAATCAAAATATTGAGGAGTGTGAATACAGCTAGAGCAAAAGGCTCTTTTCATTTAGAAAACTGCGACTTGGATATGCACGTTCATTTGTACATCCTGACCTGATTCCTTTAAATATTTTATCTATCTCTACCCACTTCCCTGAAGCAATGCTAGCTAGCTAGGTGACTTCTTAATTTCAATAAAGAGAGTGGGTTCACCATACATCTCTTGTTTTCATTTATGAGATGTGCTTGCTTAATAAAGTAGACATGGTGGGAAAGATGACAAGTTCAAACTGTGTGGCAATTTGGCCAAGTCTGAACTGCAGGGGGAAGATGTAAAAAGGTGGATGAATGAGTAAACTGGACGGGCAATTTGGGGTGAGTGCTTTGAAAACACAACCTGCTAAATGCTGAAACCCACAGAAGCATTGCTCGTGTGTAGAATGAAGAAGGGTAGCTGTGAAGAAGAATTAAGAATTGTAGATGAGTCCACTGGATGGAGACAGTTAACAGAGGGAATACACTGAAGTTACCAAAGTGAGGACAACTGTCTTGTTAGCACTTAATTAGGATGATAGGTATATCCCTGGTACCCTATCAGGCCTCTTTTTTTACTTTTAAATTGTGAGACTTGTGTTATTAGGCATGGTCCCTTTAATTACCTTTATATTCACTTGTCCAATAAAACTGATAACAGTCATAGTGTCCTTCAGACTCAAAACATTAACTCTACCAGCAGGGTAAATGAATAAGAGGGAGAGGACCCTGTTCACCTCTAATGGAGCTTTTCAACCACCCCTCTCATCAACTCCACAGCCTGCTTATTACTGTGAGCCCTGAAGATTGGTAACAATTACATGAATACTGGAAGGGAGACTTAACTTTTCGCCTCTTGTGCCCATGCCCAAACTCTCCCAATACAACATGTGTAAACTACACAAGAGACTTCTACAAGGAGAATGCCTGGCCAAACCTGGTTTCAGCATCTAACATTTAGTCTGCTCCATGATATATACCTTAAATCAAAGTTATCAGTTCTTTTGGCAATCAGCACTGTGGGGCTTCACCAATTGCCTCGTAATTCTGGAATCCAAGAACCAGAAGGGGTCTCGTTGTATAATCTAACTTAAAGTTCATTCCACAAGTACTGTCCTCCGCAGTCATGAAAAATGGATGATACTTTATGCTCAAAAATAAATATATAAGTAAATAAAGAGGGATTTCATTTGTTTTCGTCAGCATCAGTGTCTGTAGTTTAGCCTTGAGTTGATTATAAGTCGGCTATGAATAATATAAACATCAAGCTCCTTAGAGGACGCTGTGGGTAATCAAAATGAAGACATCATTTCTGACCTCAAGAAACTTACTGTGAGCTGATAGAAACAGAGCGAATAGAGACACACCAGCTGTGAAAAGAACTTGCTACCCTCGGTGTTGTTTATCCTGAAGTGTTTATCTTGTGGCCAGGTGGTTAGGTTCAGCTTCTCTGCCCAACCTCTACTAACTGATGTCTCAGTTGGATTATCTGTCAGGTTTGTCCCTCAGAATGAACCCTGCACCACCCTGCAGCCAGGCCTGACCCAGAAGAGTTCTCGAGACAAAGAAGATGCGTTGGACAGGAGAAATTCAGGCCACGGGAGCAGAGGCGCTGGGGCGGTGGGGGCTTTTGCCTTGTGTTATTTCCCCAGTGAAAAGGAATAAGCAGTGCCTGTCTCACCATAAAGTATTTATTAATTGACTGCTCAATCTACTATTTTCATTTTATACTCTCCTAATTCTTTTAAGGACCCCAGGAATTTCCCCTGCTTCCAGTGTTTTAGTCCCTTTTAAACTTTTAGGTCTTCCATATAACTCTAAATACCTAACAACACATTTTTATAGCATAAAAAAGAAAGTTCCAGTTCCTTTGTGCTATTATTATAATTGTAATTATATAATTAATGCATTGAGTTATGTCATGTCATGGTAAAGTCCGAGAAAGCGCCAATCTGGAAATTTATTCAGTTAGGTTTCTGTCTATAACTGTATGAGAGAAACTGATTTTATTTGATTAAATAAGATGAATAACTTACTTATAGTACACATTATGGAAAAATATTGGGTAAGCCTATGCCTGGATGGAAATCTAAGACTTCAGTTTAAACAATTAGCATATTAAAAGTAAATATTTTAATAATTTTTCGATGTCTGGGTCACGATAAAATATGTCCCTAAAAAGACCTTTCAGTTTCTTAACCTTCTTATCCGATGTCTGTATGGTTGGTTATATCATCCATCAACCTTATGTGAAAAAATAACTGGAAATAATATTTATCTTGGACACAATGGAATACTCAAGGACACTCCTGCTCTACATGTACGAAATATAATAGTAGATCTGGGTATTATGCTAAGGGGCCTTAATTCTTACCTTTTGGAAACACTGATGACAGAGAGTGAGCTCCTGCTCAAATCCTAGGCTCCTTTGGGCTGCGAGCGCTCCCTTGGAGACAAGGGAGGACTGAGACCAGTACCCACCTGTCCTCAGGACAACCATATTAGCCAAGGTCCCAGCAAGAAACGTAAGCCTCGGATTGTTCAAATGAAGAGACTTTAATAAGGGGAATAATTACAAAGGTGAGGGCAGGTTTAAGGGAACCCAAGAGGGATATGCAGGCACTGTGATATTAGCAACAAAAGGAAGTCGTAACTATCACTTTGGTTAAAAGAAACAAGGGAAAGGAATAGAAATATCAGAGCACAATGAAGACCGAAGAGAAAGGAGAGGACCTGCCAGACAGGAGCTGTATTTCAGCTCTTACCAAAGGCAGGCCACCAAAGGGGGGAAGTGGAGATGGAATACCCCAATTATCTCTCCTCCAGCCTTCCCATCTTCTGCCAGTGTTTCCTGTTGGCTGGACGCAACCAGAATCCAGAGAAGCGGCAGTACCCAGGGATCAGCCTTATTGAGGCACAAAACAGGGCAGAAAGGGGGACAGATTACAGGGTTGGCAAACAGAGAAGTGTGGTATATCACCAACACTCAGCAAGGCCCAAGAGAAAGCCAAAAACTTTTGGGAACTTCAGAGTATATTACTAAGAAAACTATAATCCCTACAGTTTTCACTCGAGCATTCATGGGCCCATTCCAAACGACTCTGGCCTGTACACACTAGGAGAAAACAGCCACAAGACGTGAGCAGGGAGCACGTGATGACGCGGGCCAGGCCCATGGGAACAGAGACTGTGATCAAATACAGTCCCTTGGTGGCTGAGCACAGAGCTCGGGGTCCTCGGGAACACTGAACACCGAGGGCCTGGATGAAGACACCTGTTGTTACACTTCAGGGATCTACTAAAACTCAAAAGGACAATTCTATATCCTCCTCTGCTTCCAAACACCTCCGTAAAATGAACCATCAGCATTTCAAACTCAACGTATACAGAAACCAAATGTATAATTTCTCCCTCTACCTAAACTCTTCCATATCACTCTCCACCGAAGCCCACTACCAAACTTACACACACATACCACCAACCAAAAATCTGTTCGTCTTTCTGTCTTCCCTATTTCTAACGAAGGACTTTATAATACCGTAGTCTAAGGAATCTACTTATCTCAACATCTTTGATTCCTCTCTCTCCACTGAATCTGGAACCCAGCACCTCTAGGAGACAACCTGCCCTTTCATGAGCACCCAACAAAAGTTAGCACCGAGCACTGTGTTTTGCTCCCTCCATTGCTCTGTATTCTCACTCATTACTCTCATTCAAGTCTATTTTTACCACCTGTGTTGCTTGCATTCAATTCCTCTCGTATTATAATGCTGTTGTATTAATACAACAGCTCAGGAAGCTGAAGGAAGCTCAGCTGGTAACACCGAATTCGTCTGCTCAAATATCTCTTGTCTTCCCATCTCCTGTAGGTGGCAGACAAAATTACTTATGATAGTCAAGTTCTGGCCTTCACTTCACTTTCCAACTTTATTCGGTATTGCTTTTCTTTCATCCACCCAATATTCCAGCCAAACTCGTTTATAATTTATTTCCTAAATATACCTTTTATTCCTGCTTCTAAGACTTTCTTTCTTATAATGAGGGTTCTACCATTGTTATATATTCAAATAATTCTTTTTCATTATTCAAATCATTCATGGTCTTGCTCAAATGCCACTTCCTTTTCAAAATGTTCTCTATTATCCTCAGATTTCAAAAAGTTAAAAAGTCACTGGATACAGTAGAGCATAAATTCGTGTGCACTATCCTACCACTTTCTCTTATTTGAGGAGTCAAGGGGCACTATATGTTCCTTTTGTGGGACTCATTACTTTCTAGCTTATATTATGGTTACGCATATATTTCATGTAGCTCACAAGATTATATTCATAAGAGAAAAAGGTAGATGTTATTCAATTTTGTATAGTCCACAACATCTAGAGGAGAAAAATTCCCGATACGTCTACCTTATATTTTGCCAGCATTATCTCATTTATGCCCCATAACAACGGCAACTGATAGTAACAGTCCTGCTTCACAGATCAGAAAACTGAACCTCAAAATAGTTGATTAACTCGCATAAATCCGAACCGGGACTAAAACCTGTACCAGACTGTGCAAAAGCTCTTGTTCTTTTTAAGACCCTCTACAGCATTATGTGGATGGCTTCTGCACAGCATTGTGATGACTTCAAAGGAAACTAAAGACCCTCTGGTCTGAAGTGCATTTCAGTTTAGCAGTCATCTTCAGACAGAGGTCACCATCAAAGAATTTAAGTTTTATTGATCCTAATGCAAGCAACGTCAAGAGATTTGCTTAAAACAAAAATCTAAGGGAGAACATTACAGACTTGTAAGGATATTCTTTTTAAAAAAACATGTTTATTCAGGTATAACATAATACCAAAAAAAGCACAGATCATAAATGTCCAGCTTCAAATGAACTCATCCGTTTATCAGCACCCAGATCAGAATATAATCACACCCCCAAATCTGCCCTGTGTCTACTGCCAGCCACTCCTAGCACACTTGAGAATAACCACTACGTGACTTCTGTCACCATACATTAGCTTTCGCTGATTCAAATTTTATGCAAATGGAAAGAGTAGGCACTTTTTTGTGTCTGCTTATTTTCATTCAACACCATGCTTCTGCAATTCACTGATGTTGTCACATATAGAGGCTGTGTATTCATCCTCATTGCTGTACAACAGCATAATATTACGTGAATATACTTCAACTTATTATTGATAATACTATTGATGAGCAATTGGAGAAATTTTCAACTTGGGGCTAACATCAATAATGCCACTATAAGCAATTTTATAGATGTCATTTCTTTGGAGAATATAAGTAGAACTGGAATTATTGGATGATAGGATATGCATATGGATATAGCAAATACTGTCCCCAAATATTCCAGTGATTTTTTCTACTTATATGCAACCAACAGTGTACAAGGATTCCGGTTGCTTTACATCCTAAAGAATACTTCGTATTTCTGGGGGTTTTTTTTCTTTTTTCATTTCAGCCATTCTAGTAGATGTATTAGATCATGCCATGGTTTTAATTTGCACTTTTCTGATGACTAGTACTCATTTCATATACATTTTGGCTGTTTAGATATTGTCTTTTGTGAGGTACCTTGCCCAGTAATTTGCCAATTTTTCTATTGGTTTCTGTAGTTATTTCTCATTAATTTTTAGGTGTTCTTACTATGTGATTGGAAATGTTTTCTCCCACTAAGTGGACTGTTTTTTTCTCCCTTAGTGGTGTCTTCTGATGAACAGAATTGCTTAATTTTAATATAATTCAATTAATTAATTTTCCTTTTATGTTTTAGAGCTTTTTTGTCTCTTGTGAAGACACTTGCATCTGCTCCAAAGTGATGAAGATATAGTCCTATGTTTTTCTAAAAGCTTTATTATTTATTTCAACTTCATGTGGAAATTGGCTTGGTTTTTTTTATATGGTGTGACATAGAGTCAAAATTCATTTTTCATATGGGTATCAAGTTGACCCTGAAATATTTATTCAAAAGATCATCCTTTACCCATTATAGGGCAGTGTCACCTGTGTCATAAATCAGATGACTACATAAAAGCATATCTGCTTCTGAACCCTACATCCACTTCCATTGTTCCTTTTCTTTTCATCCTTATGCCAGCAACACAGTCTGTTAATTACCTTTAGAAAACATGATTATTTAAATCTGAGAAAATTTAAAATGCCTTTTCTCTTAAACAGTATAGACAAGACAAATGTGTATTTTCCCCATAATTGTGGAATCTGCATTCATTAATGAGTTAGTGAAATCTGTGTTACAGGGATATTTACTTAAAGGTGAACACACAAACACTACCATTAAAAGTAGTTGCAGCCTCAAAAGCTGATCTTGCTTCTCTTGGTCAGAGTGATATTGACATGCTCAGTCAGTTTCTTTCTTTTTCTTTTAATGAAGACTTGTACATGAATATTCCCTGAAGCTTTATTCACAATAGCCAAGAAGCTGGAAACAGTCCAAATGTCCAATAATAGGTTCATTTATTTTGACAGGAAACTAGCAATCCATCTACATACAACTCTGAAGGATAGCCCTTCTAAAATTTCTAAGTTAAAGTAATCTTATGAGCTCCTTTTCTCTTATTTTAAAATATCAAGGTTAGAATCTATATAAAGTTCACATTTAAATTAAACAAATAAGTTTACTCTCACTCTTCCCTCTGTGAGGCAGGTATTGCAAAGATATGAGGCCCTTCATCTGGTCAGTTTTTCTCAATCTGAGACACCTACTGGCACCACCTATGGTATATTAAAAAAAAAAATGCCTGGGTCCCACACCTACAGATTTTGATTCTATCGTGCTAAGTAAGATCTAGGTAAAGGGATTTTTAAAAACTCTCTGTGTCCCCAGGAGATTCTAATGTGCAGCCACGCTGAGGAACGACCGTGGTAGGTTCAGCAAACCCGCCTCTTCATTCTACAGGTGGTGTGATCGGTTAGAAGGATGCGTGGAATATTGTGACAATCAAAGATCACACATGTAAAACTGACTTACACAGTGAGTGGTACAGAGTAGGTACTCAACAAATATTTTCTTCCTGTGCCCCTACTTACCTTCTTGTTTCCCCCCTAAAATTGCCAGTCTGTCTAGGGGAGCCCATATTCTTTTTAGGTAACGGTTTCATTACCGAATTATACTTAGGCAAGAAAACAACTGCTAGAAACAAAATCCTTCAGGAGTTAAAGGAAGAGTAATAGCAAAAATGAGAAGATGCTTGCTCATGGGGACAATGGATAGACAGAAATACTTGGTTTTACCTAATACACACTTCTAACAGTTTCTTGTCAGTTTCTTCAAGGAAGCCAAAAGTGTGATACACAGACATTCTTCCCTAGTCATCAGTTTTTTCCCAAAGGTCCTACCATCACGTACTCAACAATGGCCGTTAATAGAAACATTTTTAAATTATTAAAAAGATCCAGAAAACCCTTCTTTCTGTATTTTCCTTACCTGCCTGCTAAAGTCACCTTTCATCCATCAAGACTCGAGTCAAATACCACATCTTCCCAGAAACCTGTCCATATCCTCTGGGGTAGAATTAGTCTCTCCCCGTACCTTACCATTGTAACTCTTTGTTTATGAATACAGTATGACATTATTACAGAGGTTTATATGTGACAGTCTCTAATAAACCATGATCCTAGAAGACAGGGACCAGAATTGGTCCTCTTTATTTCTTCTGCCATGGCTGGTAACAAGTGCTAGAGAACTGTGGAGTTTGGTTGTGATGATCTGTATACCACATAGGGTTCTTCCATGATGTGATGCCTGCATTTCTAAAAGTCATTGTTCTATGCAATGTCTTCCTATATAAACCACAGGGCACATGGGAAACTGTGAGGTTAGTGTATCACGTTCATTAATGACACATAAAAACAATATGGGAACTTGGTAAAAATAGCAGCACAGTTTTATGCATGTTAAGTGGTTAAGAAATACAACAATAAATATGGCACTATACTTTGAAAAAGACCTGAAGTTTCCTGGCAGAAGTGAAGTCTGGGAGGATTGCAGCTTGTGAGTAATTATGGAGTGGTGGAAGGAAGGTTTCTGAAATTGGAGGAAAAGTTGGAAAAGCAGCTGTGGATGAGACTGACTCATAAGGTCCCAGAGACCAGATCGATGATAGATATTTCAAGAATGCAGGGTTGAGGTTTATGTATTCCTATGCTGCTAGTGCTGGTTAGTGAGTGTGATTCTCTTTGTTTACCTAGTGTTTCTGAGGGCACAATTGCACCTACCTACAAATTTGAATTTCAGTCATGCACAAATCATTTCCTAATATATCAGTCACATTGAAGTGAATTCACATCTTCAAAACACATGTTATTGCAGAACTGACTTTACAGTGTAAAATATTATTGATTTATATTCAAAAATAAACAAAATTCTACATAAAGATTCATTTTTTAATGCTTCCAAAGAAAGCTAGAGTACGAGGTTATGAGGCAAAAATATGGGTATGATCTTCTTTTAGGATGTGATGTAGACAAATCACTTAGACTTACTCTGCCCTTCCTTTACATTCTCTAAAATGGGAATAACGTGACATCTCCTTACCAGACACGTGTGGTGTGATGACTGGACAATGTTCCACAGTCACCGAAGATGAAAATCATTCTGATAGACTCCTGGGAATGAGTTTCTGTTCTTTGCATATCAAAGAATGTGCTGTCAGCAGATATGACCTGTAATTTGTAGAGGGAAGTTCAGTAATTGAGTGAAAGTCAACATTTCCATATAAAGTACGAAGGTCCAGGGGCACGTTGTTTAAAGACAAATGGCTGGTCAGTTGTTCTGGGGTCAGTGTTGTTTGTGTCATATGAAGTGACCTGACGCAGTTGGCTCCTCTAGCAATAAAAAACTTACATATTTGGACTGTAGTTTAATATTAAATTTGCCTTTCAAGGCAAGCATCAAGGATGTAACTTCATTTTTTTTTTAACTATACTAAGGAAATGAACTGATGCTCCTCAAAAACGACTTAGGGCAAAAGACATTAATGTCTCTTCTGTTCTCAGGTTAGAAGAAAGTGGAGGACCACGTGCATGCCACATGAGATCAGCCAGCCACTTCCCGAGATGCTGGTTTAGATCCATACATAATAGGACAGGAAATAACTGTATTTTTTCATTTATTTGTTAGGATAAGAATATTTGTGCAGCAAAATTTTTATAGGTATTTACCATCTACCAGGTGGCTATTTCCTACTGAAGTTATGAAGATTTTAATTTTTCTGCATTCCGCTTCTGGAAAATCGAGTGTCCTCTTTGCTGTCTACTCATCCCGTGTTTCTGATACGCACACTCTGGACTTCCTAAACAAAGTTGCACATTTTAAATTGGTTCTTAAAATCACATATTCATATACCTTCAAAAGTTATTACATTCGGTACTTTAAACTGTCATCTAGAATCAATATGTTTACATTCTAATTTTCATATGACTCCTTACTGGTTTTATAGAGAGTTATAGTATTAATAGCAAATAATAACATAGTGCTTATTAAGTGTTGTACTTAATCTGTTCAATAGCCCCATGTGTTAGGTAACTATTTCTATTTTACAGATGAAGTAACTGAGGTTTAAAGTAGTTCAGTAACTTGTTCAAAGCCCAGAAGTTACAAGTGTTAGAATTGCTATTTGAGACTGGGTAGTCTGGCTCCAAAATGTATGTATTAAACAACTCTGCTGTATTGCTTCCATATACATTATAATATATCTCATTAATCTTATTTTTAGAAAGGAATTTATGTTTCTTTGTAGACAATTCAGGATCTCTATCACGGTTTCAAATCAGCTCAAATTGCTTTTGCGTCAAAACTTACCTACCCTCATTCTTTCTTGCATAAAAACCTAAATACCCTTATCCCTTCTAAGTTTACAGCTCTTTTTTCCCCCCACACTTTAGTTGATTTGCGCGATTAAAGAGAATTGTTCATCTGCAACAAAAGCAAAGACATTTCTGCCGATAGCAAAAAATGACGTTAGGAACAGCATTTAAAGTACATCTTGACTAAATGTTCAAAAGCATGGCCTTAGGGCAATTTCCTGTTTTACTGGAAAATCTACTTTGCTGGTGTCTGATAAAATTGTATGAACAGTGGAAGCTTAATTCTCCAAGGCATGTTCCGTGAAGCATTTGACAGCTTATCTGATGAAATCCACTCCACCATCAGTTCAGAGAGAACATGTGCCCCTCCTGAAGCAAGCCAGCCCAGTCTGAATGGCTCTCGGAGCCTTGGGACTGATGTTATTCGTTCCTAAGTGAACTGATTAGTGTTTCGTTGATATATTTCCCAGTAATTGTACATGCGCTTGACACACCAAACATTTTCCATTTTGTACAATCAATCCACTGTTGAAAATGATTTGCTTGTGTGTGGAAATCTTATTAGAACTCTTTAATATTTTGAACCATCCAGGTGATTCGATAAATTTAGAGAAAATTAAATCACTACCTACATGAGATTGGATGAAGTGTCAGTTCAAGCCTACTATTAAATGTTCCACTTTGGGGAACTATTGCAAGAATAAACAATCATTCGTAAATGAAGTGCCAAGTGGATGGCCCCAGTGAAATTTATTCTAAAATACTCCCATTGCACAAGTTAATAATATACTAACATTAATCACTCTGGAAATTCAAGTACAATTCCTTAAGATTTTCTACCCCAGCTATAATGCTATATGCCAGGGATACTAGCCTGTTCTGAGCTTCATTAACTGTCAAAGTTTCTGATTACATACTTTGCCAGTATCAGAGTCTTTGCACTCTAGGCAAGTTGCCAGAAATCACACATGTGTGGCAGGGAGGGGAGCAGGGGGGAGTGTACATGGGGGTATCTCACCCTCCTTCATCAAATGTTGACCACTACTGATGAACTTGATTAAAAAGAGCAATATTTGTGAACTGATGTGAATCTGATCCTTCAAAAATGGCTTACACTTCTGGTTAAGCCATCCCAGAACAGAGCTGGACAACCAAACAGCATTATTTTGGGGTCCCATAAAACTTCTTTCAGGTTCCTTTTAAAATTATTTCTTACTTAGGTGTTGGTGCACTCTCATGTTATAAGGGAAAAACATAAAAATTTTGGCTATATTTACCATATAAACACTGTAGAAAATATTATTCTCACCCCACACAACGTCCTCATGGTGAGAAGAGCCAAGGTTGCTTCTTTGGGGTCTCAGGATGGTTCTCCTTTTGAATCCCTGGTTAGTTCTGCCGTATGAACACTGTGAGGAATGCACTTGGTCTTTCCCTCCCCGGCAACGTAAAGCGGACGCTGCAGATTACTCTTAGAACGTGAGCCAGAGCTCCTGATGAGCATCGTATATACTGATCTCGTTCTGCTTCATCTTACATTTTAAATCTCATCTGCTTTGGGGGTGCCTTTCCTCTTTTCCTTATTTGGCCATGCAAAGCACCTGCCTTGAGGGTACATGTTTCTGAGACACCTGAAATTCTGCTAGAGCGTGTCAGGGTGCGAGTAAATGAAGGAGTAAATGTTATAGGACCAGGCACATCAGTTGTTCATACTCGAAGGTGATTATTGTGGTAGTATGACAAGGATGAAGATAATAAGGACACAATTATTGAAAATCATGGAAATCTGACAAATTCATTTACATAGAAAATTTTATTTGCTGGCCCCTGTATCACTGAGGAAATTACTTAACTTTTCTGAGTCTATATTTATTTTTTTAATGAGAAAAATAACATTCTCTATAGTTGTTATAAATATTTGATGAGATAACTCAGTTATTTGTTCAGCTAATACAGTAGCTACCATACTATATATGGTGCATACGTATATATAAAATATACGAGTATGGTGTATTTATATATACATAAAGTAGTATAAATAAGAATAAACAATCATTCTACCTTGAATGATTACTACTTTCTGCAAAAGCTGGTCAATAGTGTGCATCATGGGCCCTGTGTTACCAACATGCTAACTTTGAAGTAGGTGTACAGGAAAAAAAGTCTGGAAATTCTGTACAAAATAATCCTTTAGAGAAGCAATAGCTATTTATTACATTAATTAACGCAATTGAAAGGGAGCTTTGGGAAAACATGAAGCTTTTTGATTATTTTAAACCACTTAAACTATAGCCAGCATCTTCAGTAACCTCAAACTCTCAAGTGACTTTTCTTTGTTAAATGAGAAAAGACTAGTTGCCAAACCCATGTAGCTGAACTATCAGAGGCATCTAGAATTAGGTCAAATTCTTTTTTTCTGCCATTAACAGGGTGGGCTTTCC
This sequence comes from Mormoops blainvillei, assembly GCA_004026545.1. NCBI lineage: Eukaryota > Metazoa > Chordata > Mammalia > Chiroptera > Mormoopidae > Mormoops > Mormoops blainvillei. The sequence goes on from PVJD01000341.1 coordinate 297,069, forward strand.
CAATGGTCAATATGCTCCGTGTTAGAAAACTTCTGATCTCCACCCAGAAAAACAAAGCAGCGATTAAAGTGTCACTGCTCCCATAAGCTTCTACTTCAGGCTACAGAAGTTTGCGCCTCCTTGAAGGCCCGGGGAACTTCATCACAGAGGGCAGTCCCAGCTCTATTCCCTCAAGAGTGTCCCAGCGGCCAAAACAAGCATTTGCTGCTGGTGTTTAGTGGAACTGAACCAGCCACCACACTTCACCATCTCTGGAGAAAATATTTCAGGATTCCCCTCAGATCCTAGGAATAGGTATAAATGTGGAAGGATGTTAGTTATTTTTCACTGTAAGGAACATGTATAGGAAAGTGGTGTAGATGGCAAAGAACACAACTGCCAATGTGGCTTCTGGATATTGAGTTTTTATGAGACAAGAACCATCTGGAATCTGTCTGACAGCTGAGTTTGGGATTTTGGTCTTATTTCTCTGTTGTTGTTGTCGTTGGAGTTGTTCATTTTATGTAGAAAAATAGCAACCAGAATGGCCCTTGAGATCTTGCTTATAACATTCTCCCCTAAAACCTTGGAACTTTCTCATGAGACCATAAAGTTGATTTATCATGGGTTCTGAAAACAGTCTAGCCTTTGTTGATTAGCATTCTGTAGAGTTGAGTGAATTTGCTACTGATATTATCTTAAAAAGAAGACCAAACCTAGCCTTAAAACTTCATGTAACACAGTGATTAACCTAAAACCACAAACACAATCATTTGGCTTTTTTACTGGGTAGAGCAAAAGTAGGTTTACAGTTGTGAGTATGCGAAACACAGAGCTTATTCTTATATTATTATTTATTGAGTATTGTATTATCTCTCATATGAAAAAATGTAAACTTATTTTCCCCCCGCCCTGTACAAAATGCTGAGAAGCTAACACCTGCAGGTTTATGTTGGTAAAAGGCTAACTTTTTAACAGTTCAAAGTATTTCCTTTAGTTATAATTTGTCATGGGAATAAAAAATTAAGGTATTTCTTTCAAATACACAATTTACTTTGTAAAGATGAGTTTTTCTAATAGGGCTTGATTGAAATCAGCATTTGCCACTTGGGTTATTCCCTGCAGCTCAGCCTGATATGGGCTCAAGGATCTAGTAATGTCGATGGGTTTCCGTGGTTAATGTGACACATGCTTCTCTTCAAAGCATAGAAGAAAACTGAAATGCAGGTAGGCAGGACTTCAGAGTCCTTAAGTTTCTCCCATCCCAGTCAGTTCCCTAGCAAAGAACTTCATGTTTCTCCAACTTCATATTTCCTGCATTTAAAAACAACTCAGAAGAAAAAAAAACAACCCCAAGCAATTGTACATCAACTTACATCATTTGATTTTCAAGCAGTCTTCTCAAGTAAGATCAAAATCTCCCCCACAGACTAAACCAAAAGTTTGCTTCCCAAACTTGGGCAGGATTCAAAATATAAATCACCGATGCCTGTCAAGTTCTTGTAAGCACGTGACAGCTTCCCAGGAACTCATGCACAGAAGACTTGTCTGGTTTCAAGAGGCAGAAACAGCCCAGTTCCGGTCGACGTGTGGGTTCCATTTGTTTCTGCACCTCCCATCGGTCCTAGGCCAAGCCCGCCTGCTCCCTCTTCACAGAGCGGCAGCTGAGCGTGACAAACACAACTTAGTCAAAAACAGGATCTGTAACCCCGTTCAAGGTACATCTTGGAGCACATCTTATCTCTACATTTTCACTGTCCTCTGCAAAACAATAAACAAACAAGCCAGCCCAACCCATAGTCCTCTCAGAAGAGTAATTGCTTCCCCATGTGCTCTAGAACTCAGCTGTCTGAAATGTCACCGTTTGTCACTGGGCACGGACGGAGGTCTTCTACCTTCTGAGTGATGGCTGTGGAGTAACAGTGCAAGCCCACAGGGCCAGCTCTTAGAAAGTGTCACCGAGCCAGGATGGAGGACTCTCAGGGCTAAACAACACCCTGGTAAATCAGGCAAGAAGGGGAGGGACTCAAAAATCTCCCTAAGTTGTTAATTACTCAACTTCTCCAAGTAGCAAAAATAAAAAAGTGGTGAGGAAAAGGGAGGGGATTGAAAGGGATCACAATAATAAGAGTCATGGAAGTTTCCACGAGGTCTTTTATCATATTTAGTCACTATCTACTAAATGGAAACATGTAAGTTCTCCCTGCATTCAACCGTACGAAGCAGGAGCAGCCAGAGGAGAGGCTAGAAGTCTCCTGGTAGGAAGTTTCTAGAAAAAAATTACCTGTACTGTCATCTTCAGTTTAACCATCTCATTTTCCCCCTAAAATCAATCAATATTATCTGTAAAATTAGAAAATAAAAGGACATAGGAATCAGGAAGAAGACAAAAGAGGAGAGAAACCTACAGAAGGACTAAAAGAAAAAAGAACTAGAAACAGGGAGAGAGAGCTTCTTTAAAAAGAAAACAATAGTATAGTGTCCCCTCCTAGGGAAAGAGTTCCGTGCACAATGTCAGCTTTACCCATACTTGGATAAAGCTGAAGCTTACATTTTTAATTAAGCCGTTTCTATTTCTCCAGGATTAACATTTCAAAGATGTGAAAGTCCTTCTCTTTGGCATGAGCTTCAGCATCAAGGACGTAAAGGGAGCATTGGAGAGACTTTCTGTTGACTCTTCAGAGAAGGAAACAAAGTACCTGTGCTTCTAGTCCCTTTGCTTATGTTATTCCAGTAAATTCTAGCAGTAATTTATTGATATAGTCAATATTATTCCTACTTTATGCAAAGAAAACAAAACTCAAGAGGCTGACTGAGTGAAGTCTGCACAGCTGGAAGAGCAAGGATTTGAACTCAGACCGTGTGGCCCTGGGAATTGTGTGCTCTCTCTACCCCACATCGCCTGTGAGCCTAGGCACCTGTATCTCAAGAACCCACTTCCTGTATTTTATAAACTCAAGTTTCATGTAACCTCACAAAGACCTTAAACTCTGGCAACCATAGCTATTTTAATCTTAACACTAGCACATTGCTAACACAAGAATATTGGGGTTTTTGACATTTAACATATTTCTTAGCCAGCTGCTAAATTCTAATAACATCATTTTGTTTAACTCAACCTTACCACTATACTTTAGTTGCTTTTGTCATTTTAGTTGTCAAGATGGTCCTCACCTCACTTGATAAAGTTGACAGCATTTTTAAAATTTAAAACTTTTTAAAAATTATTTTTTATTGTTTATTCTATTATAATTGTCCCAGTATCCCCCCCCCCCCGCCCTGTGTTCCCCTCCACCCAGATGCACCCCCCTCCCCACCGCCTCAGCCATTGTCCACATCCTTGGGTCATGCATATATGTTCTTTGGCTAATCCCTTTATCTTCTTTCAAATAGTCCCCACCTCACCCCTCCCCTCTTACAGCTGGGTTGACAGTAATTGACAGTTAATTATTTCCTCCATTTTGAAAGTCTTTATTCACTTGATATTCAGAGAATTAAACTGTCCAATTTTCCTTCTGTCCCCGCTAATAATCCTCTACAGTCACCTTTGTAAGCAATTTCTCCTCCTCTGCCCTCTTCTCTATCTACATCAGCTCCCTCATTGATTTTATCCACTGTTTCAGCTTCAGATACCTTCCAGATACCCCAGAAGCTCCAGATTTATATTTTGAATTGCCCAGGTAGCTTCCAACAAACATCTAATAGGCAGCTCAGACTCCACCTATCCAAAACAAAGCCCTTGCTTTCCCTTCAATTCATAGCCCACCATTAATCTTTCCAATGGTAGAAAATGCAACCTCCATTTATCCAGCAGTTCTGGCTAAAAGTTCAGGAGACATTCTTAAGTTGTTTTCCCCCTTATACACTGTATCAAACCCAATGGTAATGTTTTGGCTCAACCTTAGAATTTTTTCTCTACAATTCAAACCCTTCTCCGGTGTCTGTTGTCATTTTCCCATCTCTGATGCCATCCTCCCTAATGTATACAACGGCAACAACCTCCACATCCCGCCCCCAGCTGCTTGTCTTACATTTTCAGAGCCTATTTCTGACACACACAGAATAAAGTCCAGCTCCTTGCCTACAAGTTCTTACCCGATCTTATTCTGCCTACCTCTATGATTTTATCCCCAGTTCTTCCTCCCTCATTCCTTTCCACTAACAGTCCCCCTTCCTGTTGTCCATCAAGCTCACAAACTCATTTCTACCTTAAAACCCTTGCATTTGTTATTCCTTTTGCCTAAAATGCTCTTCCACCACATCTTGTGATTCATCTTCTTATTTCAATGATCTCCTTAAAGAGACCTCCCCTGTTCACCCAAATCAACGGTGCCTTCCTCCATCTTTGCTCCACAGTGTCAGCTACATTTGGTTGTATTGGATGCATTCCTAACATATTCCATATTGTTTTACTTATTCTGTATTTCCCACTAGGATACTGATTCCATGTGGGCGAAGACTTTGCTGCACTTGTTCTCAGTGGTAATTTCAGTGTACAGAACAGTGCTGAATACATATTAAGTCTCCCCAAAGATTTAGCAAGTGGAAAAATGAATCAATGACTTAGAGTAAGCAAAAGAAAATTGGCGAGAGGTAACATTGCAAAGGTAGGCTGGGGCCAAGTTACCGGGGCCTTGAAGGCCACAAGAAATAGTCTGGATTCTACACCAAATGCAGTAGAAAACCTACACAGGCTGGGTGGAGAAAGGCAAAGGGAGGTAAAATGGGGACATCTTTGATAATGTCAACAATAAAAAAAACTTTTTAAAAAACCTATATAGGATTTTTTTCTTTTTTATTTAATTGATTGGGGTGACATTGGTTAAGAAAATTACATAGGTTTCAGGTGTAAATTGTATAACACATCATCTGTATGTGGTGTTGAGGGTTCAGCACCCCAAGTCCAGTCTCCTTCCATCACCATGTATCCCCCCCCTTTACCTTCTTCTACCTTTCCCACCCCTTTTCCCTCTTATTTCTCTCTGGTAACCACCATACTGCTGTCTGTGCCTATGAGGTTTTTTTTTTTCTTAATCTCCTTACCTTTTTAACCCAGCCCTGCAACCCCTCTCCCCTCTGACAACTGTCAGTCTGTTCTCTGTATCTACAGTCTGTTTCTATTTTGTTTGTTAGTTATTTTGTCCATGAGATTTCACATATGAGTGAAATCATATGATACTTGTCTTTCTTTGACTGGCTTATTTCACTTAGTATAATCATCTAATTAATGTTCTAAGTGATCACTGACTGCTTTGTAGAGAATGATATACAATGACTTTATGAAATTTCTTGGAAATCTGTGTGCAGATGAGATTTTGGCACATTGAATAATAGTCTTAAGGTATTATAGAATCCTTAATTTCATAAAATAAAGAATCAATGGTTGATGAAACTGCTATTTTATGGGAACAAATTTTCCCATTAAGGTGGAATAAAAGCAGAAACAATTATAGCTATGAACTACATTTTTTTTTTTTAAATCCTAATATAGAGGAAGAAGAGTTAGCCCTTATTTCTATCCCCTGAAAACTTATGGACCTAGGTCATTTTTATTGTTTATTTGAACAAGAAGAAAAATATTACCTCCCTATCAGACTTTTTAAAGTTACTTTCACCTCAAGAGGGTGAAAATTAACGTATAAATATAGAAGCAGAATAGAGTGTGAAAAGACCAAGAGAGAAAATCGTAAGACAAAGGAAGTTACTTTCACGAGCTCAACTCATTTAAGCTTATTTTTTCTTCATCAGAACACTATAACTTCCACTAGAATAAGAATGAAGGCCTGAGGTTGATTAATAAATTCAAAACAAACACTGAAGTACACAGAAGAAATACAAAACAGTACACGTTCTTGATCTGCTCCACGGCAATGGGCCGTAACGTTGTGATATTCTACAATCTTGAAAGTGGTTTGAACAGAAATAGGAACACCCCATGCCTGTTTACGTAGCCGTTTTCTCATCTCTAACATCTACGTAGTAAACAGAGCCATTAGTCTAAGGGAGTTCTCAGGACTGGGAAACTGAGGCCAGAGCCTGCCCAAGTAGCATGGGAAGCCCACACGACTATCAAAAGGGAGCGGCCTCGGACTCCAGGTCCTTGCCTTCCCTTGCGCCATTCACGTTTCCCTTAAAAAATGTAAGAATGTTTATACATAGAAGATGGATTCAATTAAGGTAATGGAAGAAACCAACTCAACCCCATGAGTCTTGCACACAGAAATGTGAAACAGATGAGAAGTTCATTTACAGCCAGTGGGATGTCAAGAAAAAGAAAGAGGGACGCTCCCCCCGCCCCCACCCCACATAGAAGGATGGGTGGGTTTGGGGCAGACTTCCCAACTGAGGACGAACAAACCCAAACCAACAGTGACACATCCCTCTAGTGGGTGAAAAAAGGAAAAAAAGGAGTGGAGCAAATGTGAGTGGCACGTGAGTTATAAAAAATGAGTTTGGAAGGTACATATATGACAATGACAATATTTGTGCACAGAGGCAAAGTGGAGCAGAGAATGAAGAATACAATTTTAAGTGAAGAGGAAAATAGAAAATGAAAATATGGGTTTTTAAAAAATATTTTCCCTTCGACTTAATTGAATAACAATCTCAAAGTTAAATGTTATTATACTGACTGTAATTTCCTTGAAGACAGGAACTACGTCTTACCCCTTTTTGATCTTGTATATCAGAAAGTCAATGAATGTTACATAATAATAATTGAAGAAGAAAAGCAAAGAAAGAGGAAGAAGTGAAGAAAAAAGTCAGCATTATCAGAGGCCTCATCCCAATCTTGCAATGAGAAGTAAACAGGTAAAAATGGATCCATACAATTTGAGGGCTTTCTTCATTTAAATATTTGACCTGAATTGCTAAGTCAAAATTATTCTCTTTATAGTAAAGACAACTGTATAAATCAAAACAAATATTTTGAAGTACACATTCCAAGTGCAGTTTTGCAAGCTGGCATAGGATCCTTTCAGATCTCATCAGAATTACGGCTGTGGTATGATCTTGCAGACATAGGTGAGGTAGGAGGTGGAAAAGGGAATCCCATTCCTCTGCACCCTGCAAAACCTCCCAAGGTCCCCACCAATTCCCTGGCTCCTCCTTTTCCTGTCTTTCCCTCTCTGCCGAAACTCTGCAAGGTGGACAGAAGGCAGCTGCCCCTATCACCTCTGGAAGCATTGCACTCATTCCCAAGATGCTTTATATATTGCTAAGAAAATGACCAGGAGTCATCACTGATCTTCGTAAGAAAAAGACAGTCCCCTTTCACTGGATCCGCATTGCTTAAAGGGGATTTGGCACTGTAACCTGCCAGATGGTAGAGTCAGTCTGGCTTCTGCTTTTAAACACGGCTAAATGCACCCTTCCGTAGGACGTCTGGATGCTTTGGATGGTAATAATCACTCTGAGTGATTTGGTTAAGCTAGAATAATAATTCTATCCAATTTAGCATTACTTGTGTCAGGAGAGACAGGACTGATCAAAAGATTCTCAAAGTAGGAGTCTGGTTCAGCAAGTGAGCCGGGCAGATACTGCAAGTCCAGGCAAGCATTGTTCAAGAGACGTGGCCAGGGAATTTCTGAGGAACAAAGGATGAACTGTAGATCCATGTAAGGCACCTGAAATGAGTTCTGTGAAAACAGAGGGATGCTATAATCTGGGTTGACATACTCAAGCAGGGATTTCCAACTAAAGACACCAGATTAAATGAATGCATTTATCTCTAGCAACCACTAAGCCTTAAAATTTAGAATAAAGGATAAAAATAATACAATTAACAAAAACAAAAGAGAACTGCAGGTGAGACCATGTGACAATAACGTTTTAGAGGATGGAAACTGCAAGGACTAGTTCCAACAGACTCAGTGGAGTCCAAAAGGTCCCATCTACCTAAATCAATTCCCCCCTGGGTCCCAGCCAGCCGGCTGGGGATGCAGGAGGGGCTGATGAAACGGGGCTCATTCGAGTCATTATGGGAAACAGGTAAAATTCCAGATCCACCCCCTGACTCTTTTAGCTTGTTGACTGTTCCCGCCAACACAGACATGAGGCCGGAGGTCTATTCTCTGGTGAAGGTGGGCCACAGAGGCGTTCCTGAGGCAAGGGTGAAGCTCCTTACTGAAACAGAGGATTGCATTACATTTTGCATGTTGACTGTTAATGTTCTGCTGTGTGAATGAACAAAAGTTCCCAGGTCTGGCGTTGCAACCTGAGGAGGTGGGAGGAGAATAATTTTTAGGGACCACTAGACACAAATTATGATATGGGCAGAGGGCTCTGTCTTCCTGGGAATCTTACAATGGCGCAATCACATTTCATTTTTCTTAGTCAATAATTAAATTAAATGAGAGGAAAGTGGAAAAGCCAAAACTTTTTAGCATGTAATTTTTTAATAAACACTTTATAATAGGGAATTCAAGCACATACAAAAGTAAAAAGAATGGTGTAATGAACCCATTATCCACATTCAGCAACTATGAACTTCAGAGATTATTAACTTATGGCCTATCGTGTTTCATGTTGACTGCCTTCCTCCCTCGGCACATCTTTTTATCCCTTATTATTTTGAAGCAAATCTCACTTATCATGTCATTTCATCCACAAAGAGGTCAGCGTATTTCTCCAAAAATTATATGCATTTTAAAACTTCAGAGATCTAGAATTAGCATATAAGTACACACATCCATCAAAGGTCATGTATAGTGGTTGAGTTTTCTATACTGATTTCTTTTAAATTACAAAAATAAGAAGGTAAACCCTAGAGTCAGGATATCATGATGTTAGAAAGCCATTTAGAGATAGCATCTCAATGCTCATAATTAACCAACACCATACCTTAAGGCCAGAGCGTTAAGTGACCCCCTACAGGTGAGGTGCTAGTTGGAGGTAAAGTCCAAACTTGTACCCAGGCCTACCGGGATTCCAAGAGCTTCAATGTAGGGCTGTGTGGATTGTGGAGTTTAGTAAAATTGGCCACCTATTATGATGATTTGGTATCGTGTCAAATCACTAAATGGGGGCTATGCTTCTTTGCATGGTGCGAGTTAGGAAAAGCCAAAAGAGAAGTTTGTTCAAGATTTACAAGGTAGGAGGCAAGCAGCCATTTTTGCACAGGGAAGATCTATTGAGAGCCAGGCGCTGAGCTCCCATCATGCACAGTGTCACAGGTTCACTGGGTCACTTTGTCGGCCTAGGGCAATATCTAGGCCTCGGTTCTTCCAGCAACTCCCAGACGTCCTTTTCAGCTTCTCCGTGGCAAAGGCAGCAGCTAGGTTGTGGTCGCCCATATCATCAAAGTTGGAAGCTTAGATGCAAAGCCCACCATGAGTCCCAGTGAGAGATGACCCATGTTCCAGTTCCTCATCAGGTTTTCACTTTGTCGTTGACCTCCCACACTTCATGTGCATTTTTTCCCTTTCCAGCTCTCCCGGCCGAGTTAGAGCCAGTGCTAGCCGCTGGTGGAACATGCTTCTGTAACGCTAAACCAGCTCCCATAACAGCTTAAAGTCAAATCTTTAAAATAGATTCCTTAGATTACTCAATGTGGTTCTTATTGAACTCTTGCTTATATGCCAGCATGACCAACTGATGATTTACTAAAATCAATTAATAATGTATGGTTCAGGCATATTTAAAAGTTGTTGTGGTCCACCATGTTTTATCAAAATAGTCTCTTTTAAGATAGCACATTTCTCAAAATCATAAAACAAAATGTCTCTGAAATGCACATGTAATTTTAATTTGTACGACACTTTAAGCTTTTCATAGCCTGCTCACCTTCATTATTTAATTTCATAAACTTGTAAGACTATGTAGGCATTTTGCAGAGGAAGTTTTGGGGGCTTCCCATTAATAATTGTGAACAAGTTTAACCGAATGGAAGTTAGAAAAACTCTTTTGTTAGCACCTTAGAATAGTGGGGCTGTTCAGTTGAGTTTCCTGTTTTTCTGCAGGGCACGACAGATCTTCACTTCAAAGTTTTCTCTGTGGTATATGTGAAATGTGAAGCCTGGTTGAGAAGATTACCTAAAAATCTTATGGAGACAAAATACATCTTGAGAGATGAATAAGTGATGGAAGAAGTAGTGGCAAAAACTAGTCATTACCTCATTTATTTATTCAATATTTTGTCCGCAAATATTTATTGGAGATCTACTATTAGTCTCTGAATATAAAGTAGTAAACAAGACAAGTGAAGTTCTGCTTGCATGGAACTTACTGGAATGTGGACTTGACTGAATATATAAATGAAAGATAAATAAACAAGCAAACAAAATGGCATAAATACTATACACAGCATAAATGCAAAGCGTAATAAGTGCTATAAAACTAACAAAATAGGGCAATGGAAGAAAAGTGGGCCCTGTAGGGGTATCTACTTCAGCAGGCGGTCAGGGAAGGCGTCCCCGAGGAGGTGACACTCGGACTAAGACATGGCTGATGAGGTTGAGCCAGCCACACGACTATCCTGGGGAAAAGCTTTCCAGGCAAAAGAGCCAGCCCAGTGGCAGTGGCCGTGGAAGCTCAGTGTGCCCAAAGCAGGAGACAGGCCAAGGGTGTGCAGAGGCAGGCACGGCCAGAGTGGGCAGAGCCTTATAAGCCCCCGTTCCTGCTCCGGGAAACGATGAGAGAGTACGGTTCGAAAAGAAATCTAACCTGATTCATGTGGCGAAGAATCTGTCTGGCTAGAAAACAAGAGCTGGAGGAGGAAGGCCAGGTACAAAATGAGCCATCTTCTTGCAGGCGTTTTCCGTGATGTGGGAAATCATTGTAACAATTAGAAAGGACTAGGTCCCCAAGGACAGTTAGTTTTCCCTTGAGGTTATCTACACAAAAGCGAGGTAACAATCCGTGGGCATCCTTCAACAACTAGGTAGGGGCCGCCGGGCCAGCCCCACCACCGTGTAACATCAGGTAGCGATCAGGCACCGATGCTGTGTTTCGCTGAACTGCGTGGCCAGTGCAAGCGGGCATTCCCCTACTGGGCTTAGAGGATGCTGGCGAGAGCCTGTGAGGCCTGGAGTGGCATTGCAAGGTCACGGCCACATCGAGCTTAGGCCTCTGTCCTGAAAGGGTTTGGGAAAGCTGTTGGAACTCACGAGAGGGGCTGGGCTTGCCCACAAGATGCTTAATCATTTGAGAAATATCTTAGTTGTGACTTATTTATCTCGTCAGTAGCTTGTTTTGTTATCCTGTTTGTTTCAAATACTTGGAGCTCAAATTTTACTGCTTGGGAAGACCCCAGACAAAACCCTTAGGATTTTCCTTGCAAGGCATGCTAGGGCCTCAAAATGAGCTGTCAGAGAAAGGGACATGACTGTGGCTCTGCAGAGAATGTGAGTCTAACCTGACAATGGGATTAGGTCTTTCTGGAATGGCTGGCAGCCCAGAGCAGTGTCGGAGGGCAAGTAAAAATGCGGTTGTAATTGATCCAGGCTACTTTCACTGCTAAGATGTCTAAGCTGGTGGGTTAAGTAGGGTTTCAGATCTCTGAGTGGTGGGATCATGGTGCTGGAGAGCTCTGAGTGAGGAAGGGAAGAACACACCATCAGAACAGGATATTTTCAGGTATAAGGGCAGGTAGAGGTTAAGAAGTCATCACTACCCCAGCTGACTACATTGTGGTTGGAACTTTATCCCAAAGGGCCGATAGAGGGCAAATCTGGGCCCCAGTAGACCAAATCCTAGAATTACTCCAGAAACCACCTGCTGGTGGGGTTGAGGCCAAGCTGGTCTGGACTAACTGAGGCTCCGAGTAAGACTGAGCTTACAGCTTAAATTCTGTAGTTCCTGCAGGTGAGTAAAATTAGAGATGGCGTGCGGGAGAGCCACGGTAGGAGTTTAATGCTGGCTGTCATAGCAAGTACCCTTTGTTTCATTCATTATGTACCTTTCCCTTTCATTTTTCTGTGCTAATTCTTTCTGCCTACTCATCATGACCCGTTTTACACAGAACAGACTAATAAGATGCAGGCTTCTAGGTAAGGAGACAGCAGTCACTACTGAAAGGATTATTTATGATCATTGAGATGAGATAGTGGGTTCTATCTTCTAGGCAGAACAGTGGTTAAATATCAATTTTTGTTGAAAGTAAAAGCTTTTGCTTCAAAATTTTCATTGTCTACTTCTACTTCAAGGTCTAAGTCAGGGGTTAGCAAACTTCTTCTGCAAAAGGCAACATGGGAAACATTTTAGGCTTTGTGGGCCATACGGTCTCTATCACAGTTCGACTCAGCTATGGACAACATGTAAACAAATAAGTGTGGCTATGTTACATTAAAACTTTATTTACAACATCAGGTGTTGGGCCAGATTTGATCCACAGGCTTTTATCTTGACCCCTGGTCTGTACTGGCATTCTCCAAACTTTTTTAGTCACGTATCTTCTATATGTCCACAAACATGCACACACATCTGTATATATACACACACACATGTTATATCTGATATAAGTAATGTATATAATATACAGTAAATATGTATCAACAAGTACACAGAGTAGTAGCTTTTAAAAGCTGCAGTGAAAATATAAAAGCTCTCAACTGATCAACCTGTGTACACAGTGGGGGGCATGCACCCCACTGTGGAGATCCCGTATGCCTAACACAATGAAAGCACGTGAACAAACGTGTGTCTCGTTTGTGCACATGGATGTTCTCATGTGCATTAGAATTCACTTCATGGTCCAAATGTGAATAGTAAAATAAGAATAGCTTTGAAGTCAAGTACGAGCCTTGATTTAATTCTACCTCCTCCATTTATTAGACATGTGACACTGGGGAAGTAAATTTCTCCCAGCTTGGTTTTCTCCTCTAAAAAATTAACATAATACCCCTGGCTGGTGTGGCTCAGTGGATTGAGCGCTATCCTGTGAACCAAAGGGTCACCTGTTTGATTCCCAGTCAGGGTACGTGCCTGGGTTGTGGGCCAGGTTCCCCTGTTGGGGGCGCACGAGAGGCAACCACACATTGATGTTTCACTCCTTCTCTTTCTCCCTCCCTTTCTCTAAATATAAATAAATATAAATAAAATCTTTTAAAATTAACATAATTATATACAACTACATGTTTGACAAGTGGATTTAAAACTTAATCTTAAATGCTCAATGGAGTGCCTAGAAAATAGTAAGAGTCCAAAAACCAAGTCTTTCCATCCAAGTTAATAGACAAGTCTCACTGAAATGTCATACCAGTAGCCACGAGCAACAGTAGAACTTGCCCATCCTCTTCCTCCAAGTGCTCTCTCTCCTTCCTTCCCAGTCACTTGCCCACCAGGCCACCTGAGCTCATCCCTTAGGGAGAAAACCACGCAGCAGTGCTTTTACTCGAAGGGCTCTGGGCTTCCACTCTTCATTTCTACTCCTTAGCTACCTCTCTGGTCCCCACAGGGATAATTCCCCACATCATAACTTACTACCTGCTAAATGAAGAGATGGCCCGATGTCTTTAATTGCTCTGTATTCTTTAGAATTGTTTTTCTGAGTGAGGTAGCCGGGCCTCGCGCAGACCCCGCGCGGACCCCACAACCACTTGACCACCAGTGGCCCACCTAAAGAAGCGGTAAAGCTTGCATTATAATATCCGGGGTGCTTTCTTTAACTTTGTGGGGGAAAAATCAAGCCATTGGCTGTGAGTCAAAGATAGTTATCAGGAATTAGGAAGGTAATGGCAGAAAGATCTCTCTGGACTAAACTAGACACGCAGTATGCTGTATTCTCTGGCTCTCTTATCGCTAGCCTGTAATATAAATAATCAACTCTAATAGGACAGGGCTAAAGTTGTCATTTTTTTCCTTCTCTTGCCTAGAGAGAATGACTAACTTGGGCCCCAAAAGCAGAGGTTTCTAGTTTTCCTGAATCACCTTGATACAAATCTCCCATCTTTCACACAGAGAACCCACAACACGATGACCTATCCGGAGAAACCATGGAAACCCTCAGGGATTTTGTGGCAGGCACTGAGGGAAAATATGCTAAGGCTCTGTCACAGTCAGAAGTATTGAATGCAAGTTCCTTTCAATAAAATCCAACAGAGAAACGCATTGCCATTGTTCCTGACGTCTATCAAGCCGATAATGAAACGAACCGACTGCAAGCCAGACTAACCTATCTCAGCAGGGCTTCCCAGGTCATTTCTCTTAAAACAAAGCTGCTCTGGTTCCATAGCGAACAGGACAAGACCACTATGACCAGGCAGAGCGGCGCTGGTAATGCATCTGAATCCGATTCCCAGGACCCCAGCGAGGCCACACGAAGGAATCCGTGTGAAACTGCTTTGAGCCGTTCGGCAGAACGACTAGACGTTTTTGTTATTGATATTTTCAGCTGCCTTTGTGCTCCACGCACTTGGCTGGATCCGCTGGATGGGTACAGGAAGGTCGAAGACTGTCCTTCCCTTCGGAGAGCCCCCCTCCGGGAGGAGATAAAAGCCTCCTGGTAGCCCGGAGGGGGTAAAATATAATACAATAGATATCTGTGTATTCATCCCCCCAAATTAAGAAATTTTAACATGTTGCCACATTGGCTTCAGAATTGTACTTTTTTAAAAATATGACATTAGAGTTTCAGCTACAGTCTCCACTCCCGTCTCCTTCTCCTCTCACCCTCCCAGGAAATCAATATCCTGGTTTTGGGATTTATCCTTCCTTGCAAGTATTTTCAAGTTTTGTTTCAATATCGCCATTTATATCAATATTATCATTTTGTCTCTTGCTTTCTTCGTTCAGTATTATGTTTTCATTATATGTCAGTTATGTCTCAATAAACTTTAAAAATTATCTTTTTAAAATTTTTCCATGTTATTCCATATAATTTAGCTCATTCAGTTTAACCACCATCCAGTCTTCCACTGTGTCCCGTGGTTTTTTCACCCATATTCCCACCGATGCTCCTCTACATTGTTCCCTATTTTTCACTGCTATAAAAAAATACCTCAGTGAGTATTCTTACACTTAGACCATTTCATCCATCATATATATATATATATATATATATATATATATATATATACCTTGCTCTTCTGGTATCTATTTTATCAGTCTTCTCCTTTCAGGTGTAGTTGTGAAAAACAAAATAAAAAAGAAATCGAAAAGAGAAATGTTCTGCTCACCCCTCACCCTAATGCTCACATGCGCACCTATAACAAAAACTTCCTGTGCTTCCCAAACACTTGCTCTGAATTAAGAAAAACTTAAGTCAATTTGTTTTCAGCTGTTGCTGTATCAGCTGCGACACCAGCAAAGTAACCCAGCACTTATCTATTAACTTTCTGAGGGTTGTTTTTTTCTAAGGGTTTGCTATTCCATGACCCAAGGGACAATACATGCATAGTTTCTCTTCTGTAGGACAGAAACTGTCCCGTTTCCAGGATATGCCCCACTTCTGAGTTACAGTTAATCAGACAGTTTTTTTTCCAAGGGATCTGCAAACCCTGGTTGGAAATGGTTGATCCTGTGGTCCTCAACTATGGAAACTTGTGCCATTCCATGCTCCCCTCGTGGCAGGGCCTGGACTGCTCCTCCTCAAACATAGACCATAGCTCTAGCAAGCTCGTAGTTTGGGGTTCTTTCCACCAGTGTGTTACTCCTCTTCTCCTCCAAAACACAAGGCCCCTCATCTCCAAATTCTCCTCAGGGTCTCGTCAAGTGCTCATGGTCCAGAGCGCGAGTCCCCTCTCCTCCTCCAGCACCCCCTTCTAAGTCGGCACCCCCTCTCCAGACCAAGCAACCAGCAGACCTCCTGTGTTTCCTCTTGGCCACAGCACCGGAATAAAGGATACTAAGCTGAAGACTTGTTGCCTGTCCCTCCCAGAACCAAAGCATTCAGCTGGATTTGCAGCCCACGCCACCCAAAATGTTACCAGACTCTTGACATGTCCATCATCAGCTTATTTCTCATGCCCCACCATGTCTTGACCTCATCTCATCTATGTTGGATGCTTCTCCCACCCAAATACATCTAATCCCCTATCCCCCTGCCATGCTGGCTTCTTTCTGCCTATAAGACCTTCTCTACCAACTTGTCCATCAATTACTTTCTTTGTCAACTCAAGGTCAAGAACAGCATCAGCAGTTATTTTGTTTATATGAAAAGTTTCGTGGGTGCCTAGACACCATGACAGGTCTAGGAAGAGAGCACAGTTCTGGTCTTCAAGGGATACAGTCTATGGAGAAAGGCTGATGAGCCAACATGCGCCCCCCCGTGCCAGGTGATGCGGGGCCCAGAGACACACCAGCCACCAGTGTGTTACCCTACAGCCACAGACCAGACTTCCCAAGACTGATTTCAGGGGACGCCTGAAGCAGGGAGTAAAGGCAAGGAGGGAGTTGGGGGAACGTTACTTTGAGCAGAGAAAGCAACATGCAGGGGCCTGAAGGCAAGGGAAGGCAGGGCTCCTGCAGAACCTTCTGCGTGGCGCATTGGTGAGTGGGAAAACACGCAATCCGCACAGGCCGCTGTACTCAGTGCACGTTAGGCTCTTTGGAAACGTAGAGAAACACGATCAGGTTAACCCAGCCCCTCCCAAAACAGAACCATCTGAAACAAATCCATACAGAGGGTCAGTGTTACCACCTGTGACAATACCGGCCTAAGGAAGACAAAGGGAAGGGAGTTCATCCTGTATCTGACCACAGCACGCTGGGGCTCTTGCCCATTTCCTGCTGATGAGTCACAGGGCGATGTTAAATCAGACCATGACTTGAAGGTGTGATTGTAGTGGGTCCAGAGGGAAGGCGAGAAGAGATTCAAAACAGCACAGCGCCCTCTATATCCATAATTAGATTTAGGCCTCGTAAGGCCTAACAGTCTAAGAGCCTTCGATTAAGCAACCTGACGCATGTCCAGGCAGGGGTCCCTCTCACACTAGTTAAGAGAGTGGTGCTGTCGCTGGACAGGGACTGGCCCAGAGATGGTCAGCCTCAGGTTGGCCCACGGTGTGTGGGCTCTTGAATTCCTGCACAAAAGATTGCACCACTTGAGTCCCGGTGATCTTGAGAGTATGTTTATTAAAGCTGGGGACAGTGAAACAGTGCAAGGACTTAGGGTAGAAGAAGTAACAGGAGAGAGCCTAGGTGGCGCTCTGCTTTGGCTCCTACAAACGTCGTAGGAAAAGAGTGAGCCAAGGCGGGGCTGCCGTCAGCTCACTGGGAAGTCAGAGGAAAGGGGGCCACAGAGACAGGATCCGGGTAACCCTGGGTCGAGCTGCCACTGCCCATTGCCCCCCTGGCTGCAAGTCTCATGGGGACCCTTAGAGTTTGGGAGGAAGTAAAAAGTTCATGCCCAGAAAGGGCACAGGCATGAGCAGGCTCTAGAGCAAACCAGCACTGAGGGCTTTTTATCTTATTTTTTCCTATGGGTGAGAATGTTAGGGGAGGGTTTCAGTCAAATATTCATCAGCTTTCCAGGTGTATTGTTAATACGCTGATGCATCAAAATGAGCTTATGGGGGTGGGGGCAGGGTCATTCTTTGGTCTGCTTTACTTTCATCTTCGGTCTGTCTAGTTCTAATGCGGTTTTTGTTATTTGTTCGCCTGACTTTATCTGTCTTTGGGTTTAGCGGGCACAAATGGTATTAACTGGCTCTGTGCTCCGCTTCCCAGACCATAAACCATTATAAACCATTTGCTCTCAAGTATCCTTGATTAAGAGAGGTAAGCTGTTGTGATTCACCAGCTGGCTCTAAGTTCCTCAAATTGCTTGGCCTTGTTTCATTTTTTTGTCTTGGCTTCCCTCTTCCACTTGCCCAGAAATTTTCCTAGCTTCTTACTGTCCTGTCGGACTATCAGTTCACAAAAGTGCCAGCACAAGAGCCACTGGTTAGCACAGACAGCAGGAGAGGTGGTAGAGGTCAAGTTCAGTGTGAAACTGTGACTTTACAGTGAATCGAATGTTTATGACTGCCATTTTTCCCAGGGCCTGGGATTATTTGGCCTTACACGAACCACCTGTGTGAAAACTAGGCCTGACAGGGACAGAGAGAGGGAAAAAGGGGGAAAAGAAAAAGGAAATGGAGTGAAAAAATAGAAGAGAAAGAAGGAAGAAATAAGAGAATTCAATTGATTCTCCTGGATCAGACCAAAAAAAAAAAAATCATAGCTCTTTTGGTTTTGATGGGACTGATTCACAATTATCAAGCATAAACCCTTTTTGCTTATACTAGTACACAATAAATAATTCACTTACCAGAATTCATGCTCACTAGACAACAGCACATTTAAGTTAAACCTTAAATATACCTAGAGCAGATGCTGCCCTCTTGTGGACCATAGTGATATTGCTATTTGTCCTATGATGATTTTATGTAAACTTTGGGGAGATTATGCATTTGTGGACCTGTCTGCACCTATAATTTAGTCTATATTAATTTATTCTGGTATAATTACTTTTGCATAAATATATTTGAGTGATTTTTCCTACAAATAAAAGTTTTTAGATTAGTAATTAAAATAGAATGTGTCCCTTAAGACTTTGTTTTTTAAATCATATATCACATCCGTTTTGTGAAATTCATTTTGTAGGTCATGATCAGCTTTCTTTTTAAAAGTCGTAAAGTCGAACAGAAAAGAATAGATAGAAAATATTAGAAAGGATTGCACTGATCCTTAGCCAGACCCCTGTACACTAAGAAATGGTCATTGTTAAGTGTAAGTGGCATAAGACCCAAACTGACGGGAATGATGTGACAAATGCATGTCTTAGCTAGCGAAGTTCACTTAACCTTTTTCTCACTTTTTTTGGCCTGTGATAGTTAATTTGACCATCAACCCACACAATGGACCAATGTGGTCGGCAGAATTCTAAGGTTCCCCCCACGAAAGTCTACTGACTGCCCCCTAGTGTACAGCTTGTATAATTCCCTCTTGAATACGTCCTGAACACCTGTGTAAAGTGGGCGCATCCACTCCCACGATTAGATTACTAACCCGTTGCCTTCTGAGCTAATCAAAAGAAAGATTAGCTCCTGAGCCAAATCTATTTAAGTCAGCCCTTGAAAGCATGCGGTTTTCTCCAGAAAATCTGAGGCAAAAGGAGAAAACCTCATAACAAAGTAGGACGTTTAGGAGCTGATATGGGCCTCAAAAGACACCCTGCGCCACAGGGGGCCCAGTCCTACCGCTGTAAGGATGAGAATTCAGCGAACAGCATGAATGAGCGTGGAAGAGGACCCCAAGTTTCAGAAAGGAAGTCTGGCCGTGGGATATCTTGATTTCAGCCTTGAGAAACCTTGAACAGAAAACCTGGACCTCGGTGAGATAATAAACCTGTGTTGTTTTAAGCCCCTAAGTTTCTAGCAATTAGTTATGCAGCAATGGAAAACTAATACGGGGAGTGTCCCAAAATTTAATTTTATATTTTACAATTAATTGCTAAGCAAAGTGCAGCATAAGTTTACCTGCTGGATGCAAAAATGTCAGGACTTTCTTTCCACTGAGTTTGGGTTATAAACTTTCAATGTGCTTATCACAACAAATCCTAAATTCCTGACAGCTGTAAGTTCTTCGTGGTAATTGTCCAATTGTCTTTCAAACTGAGAGTTTGCTATTATTGGGTATAAAGAACAATGACATGCAAGATGCAGAGATATGGTCAAGTTCAGATTTAACTGCTGGATTTAAAAGTTCAAAATTTGCATTATAAGAAAACTGTTGACTCTAATTAGAAAACTTTGATTTCATTTGAGTCTCATTATAAAAAGGTAAAAAGGGCAGGATTTTGAAATCTCTCATATTTGGTTTATTAATTGTGTAATGAAAATAACAAACTGGGAGGTACAATCTTTAAAATAGTCTTAAATCTGAAATCTCAAAATTAATCACTTCTCAAAATTAACCAGATACCTGGAAACACCGATGTGAATTTATTAATAAGTCCCTTGTATATTATTTTTTAGAAGGAAACTAATAAAGCTACTGGGACTATTTTTGGCCATTCTACAACTATTAATTAGAAAGCCTCAAATTTGTTGTGTTTATACATTTATCATGTAGCAAAAGGAGGAGCAGACAACTAAAGTTCTGATATGTGTAGATATGTTTTATATGACTTTTCATGCTAAATAAGCTAATATAGTGAAAAGCCACATCTCCTGTTTTACTTTATTTTACTTATTTATTTTCCCCGCTGACCCCCTTCACCTGTTGCTCCCACTTCCCACCCCTGCCTCCGGCCACCACCAACCTGTTTTCTGTATCTACAGCTCTGAACTCCCCACAACCTCACCCCCCCGCTTAAAAAGCAAAGTATTTGAGTAACAAAACAGACATCTTTGGTGAAGTTTTCAACATCTTTAATGAATAAAATTTCAGATTATAAGAAAAAATGTTTGACATATTCAGTAGTTCTAAAAGACTTTATTCTGTCAACCAAGACTTACAAAGTAATTGCCTATGTTATTATATTCCTCCACTTTATTGCAACATACTCATGAGACTATAATTAATAAAGGCAACTTGAACAAATTATAGTGAGAAAGTGTTAAATCTCACTCCTCAGTCTCAAAATTTTAATTCTTACTTTCTCAAAACCTGAAAATAAAGAATAATATTAAGATTAAAAATTCATTTTTTTTTCAAAATCTGAAATCAATTATTGAATTTAAATTAATTTTCCCGATGAAACGATTAAACCATTTCAGCTTTCTTTCTCTTAATCTTTCTATACATTTCTTTTTTCTTCTTTCTTCTTCCTGATTACTTCTTCCTTTTACTGAATATTTTCTAATTTTACAAATAATACCTGTTGATTTTTAGAGGGAAAAGGAGACATTTTTAATTCTCAAAGAGATGGTTCAAACCATAGATGGTATCGTCAGGTAATTTTTTCCTAGCTTATTCATTTACAATGTAAACTAAGTATATCATAATTATTATAGTAAGTTTATCATCATTTTAGGTTAGGAATAAAGGGAAAGTTCTATTGCTAAATTCAAAAAAACTATTACAAATTATACTTTTAAAAACTATACTATTACTACCTGATTAATAAAGAAAAAAACAAGCTCAGTATAAGTGGATTTGAGTGGGTTTTTGAACAGTCAGTTCTTATCATTACATCAAAGATTTCCTAATTTTTCTCACATTAGCTAATTTTATGCTTATTTTTTTATGGAGGTTAATTGACATGTAACATTACATCGGTTTTGGATATACAACATAATGATTTTATATTGGCACATGTCATGAAACAATCTTCACAATAAGACTGGTTATCATCCATCACCACACATAGTTACAAAATTTTTTCTTTTAGTGAGAACTTTTGAGACCTCTCTTTGCAGTATTCAAATATGCAGTACAATATGATTAATAGCCATCATGCTGTACTTTGCATCCCCATGACTTATTTATAACTGAAAGCTGGTACCTTCTGACCCCTTCACTCATTTCGCCCACATCCTAACCCCTAACCCCCACCTCTGGCAACCATCAATCTGGGCTCTGCATCTATGAACTCAGTTTTTGTTAGTGTTGTTTTTTGTTTTTTTTCAGATTCCACATACAAGGAAAATCATATGGCATTTGTCTTTTTCTGACTTACTTCACTTATGTAACGCCCTCAAGGTACATGCTGTTGCAAATGGCAAGATTTCATTTTTATGACTGGATAAAAATCATATATATATATATATAATATTTTCCTTATCCATCCATCTGTTGATGAATGTTTTAGCTGTTCCTGTACCTTGGCTACTATAAATAGTTCCATAATGAACTTAGGGGTGCATATATCTTTTTGAATGAATGTTTTCTTTTTCTTTGGTTAAATACACAGATGTGGAATTTCTGGATCATTTGGTAGTTCTATTTCTAATTTCTTGAAAGTCATCTATGCTGCTTTCTGTAAGAGTTGCACCAATTTACATTCCCACCTGCGCTGTACAAGGGTTCCTTTTCCTCCACATTCTTTCCTACACTGTTATTTCTTGCCATTTTGATAATAGCCATATTAACAGGTGTGAAGTGATGTCTCATCGGGGTTTTGATTTGCATTTCCCTGCTGATTGCTGATGTTAAGTACCATTTCATGTACCTGTTGGCCATCTGTGTATCTTCTTAGGGAAAATGTCTGTTCAGATCCTCTCCCCATGTTTTATTAAATTATTTGTGGGTGTTTCTTTATTTGCTATTGAGTTGTATGAGTTCCTTAAGTGTTTTGAATATCAAGCCCTTATCGGATATGATTTGCAGAATGTTCTCCCATTTAGTAGGCTGCCTTTTCATTTTGTTGGCTTCCTTTGGTCTGCGGGAGCTTTTTAGTCTGACGTACGGGCCCCACTTGTTTATTTTTGCTATTGTTCCCTTTGCTTTTAGTTTCCAATCCAAAACTCATTGCCAAGACTAATGTCAAGTTGCTTACCACCTAAGTTTTCTTCTAGGAGTTTTATGGTTTCAGGTCTTATATTCAAATCTTTCACCCATTTTGAGTTAATTTTTTTGTATGGTGTGAGATAAAGCTCCCATTCACCCTTTGGCGTGTGGTGCTCCAGTGCTCTCAACACTGTTGGATGTTTTTTTCCAATTGCACAGCATGGGGCAAAAGAAAGTTTACAGTTGTGTACACGAAACACTTTCTTCATGTATTATTATTCATTAATTATTGTATTATTTTCCATATGAACAATATAAATGGACTTTCCCTCACCCTGTTTTCTTCAATTTCTTTCACTAATATTTTGTCAGTTTAACAGGTATTACTTTGAAGTACTTGTAAATGGGATTGTTTCTTAATTTCTCTTGCTGATAGTTCATTATTAGTATATAAAAATGCAACTGATATTTGTATATTGATTTTGTATCCTGCAACTTCACTTAATTCATTTATTAGTTTTTTAAGGAGTCTTTAGAGTTTTCTATATATAATATTGTGTTATCTGTAAATAGTGACAGTTTTATTTCCCAGTTTGTATGCCTTTTATCTACCCCTCAAATTACTTTGGTTAAAACTTCCTGTATTATGTTGAATAAAAATGGCAAGAATAGGCATCCAAGTATTGCTTCTTATCTTACAGGGAAAGGTTTTAGCTTTTACTACTGAGTATGATGTCAGCTGTGTTTTATCATATATGGCTTTTATTATGTGAGATATGTTCCCTCTATACCCATTTGGTGAAGAGGTTTTTGTTGTTTTTTTCATAGATGGATGTTGAATTTTGTCAAATGCTTTCCTATAGCCATTAAGATAATCATATGATTTTTATCATATATTTTGCTCTTGTGGTATGCCCAACTGATTGCATTCATATAGCCCTGAAATATGATTTGCATTCATATAGCCCTGAAATAAATCACATTTTATTATCATGTATTATCCTTTTACTATATGTGTGAATTTGGTCGGCTAATATTTTGTTGAGAATTTTGGTATATCTTCATCAGGGATATTGACCTATAATTTTCTTTTCTTGCAGTACCCCTGTGTGGTTTTGGTGTCAGGAGAATGCTGGCATCATAAAGTATTTTTGGAAGTGTTTCCTCCTTTTCTGTTTTTTGGAAGAAGTTGAGAAGGACTGGTATTAATTCTTCTTTAAATGTTTGGTACATCCACCAGCGAAGCCATTTGGTTCTGGACTTCTGTTTGTTGGGAGGTTTTTGGTTACTGAGTCAGTCTCCTTACCAGTAATTGGTCTATTCAGACTTTGTTTCTTCATGTTTCAGTGTTGTTAGGTTGTACTTTTCTAGGAATTTATCCATTTCTTCTATTCGTCTAATTTTTTATTATATAATTGTTCATAGTCTCATATGTTCCTATTTATTTCGGTGGTATCAGTTGAAGTGTCTCCCCTTTCATTTTGATTTTGAGTTCTTTTCCCTTTTTTTTGGTGAGTCTTTCTAAAGGTTTGTCATTTTATCTTTTCAAAGAATCAGCTCTATTTCATCTGTTCTATTGTCTTTTTAGTCTTAATTTAGTCTTTACTTATTTTTGCTCGGATCTTTTCTTTTTTCCTTCTAGGTTTGGGCTTTATTCGTTCTTTTTCTAGTTCCTTGTGGTGTAAAGTTAGTTTTTTTCTTTTATTTGAGACTTTCCTTATTTGTTGATGGTAGGTATTTATTTCTGTGAACTTCCCTCTGAGAACTGCTTTTGCTGCATTCTGTAAGTTTTACTATATTGTATTTTCACTTCATTTGTCTCAAGGTATTATTTTTATTTCTCTTTTGATTTCTTTGCTGACTCATTGGTTATTTAGTAACATGTTTAATCTCCACATATTTGTGAATGTTCCAGTTTTCTGCATCCAATTTCTAGTTTTATAGCGTTGTGGTCAGAAAAGATGTGGCTTGATATTATTTCAACCTTCTTACATTATTATGATTTATTTTGTGGCCTAACAGATAATCCATACTGGAAAATTTTCCATGTGCATTTGAGAATAATGTGCATTTTATTCATCTGGAGTGAAATATTATGTATATAGCTGTTAAATTCATCTGCTCTAATGTGTCTTTTAAGGCCAATGTTTTCTTATTGATTTTCTGTCTGGATGATTAATCCATTGATGAAAGTGGAGTATTGAAGTTCCCTGCTATGGTATTGCTCTCTGTTTCTCCCTTTAGGCCTGTCAGTATGTGTTTATTGTCTATTAGGTGCTTCCATGGTGGGTGCATAAATATTTATAAATGTTATATCATCTCATTGGATTGACTTCTTTACAATTATGTAATTTCTTGTTTGTTGTCTTTTTAAAATTTATTTTCAAATATATTTGACATGCAACATTGCATAAATGAAAGGCGTACAGTGTGTAGATTTGATACATTTATATAGTCTGTCCACTGTCCATGGGGCAAATACAATCATTTTCTCTTTTGGGTGTGTCTCCCTACACGGCAGAGGATAGAAGCCTAAGAATCTCATCTATCAAACTTCCTTGCTGCAAGGATTCCAGGTGTGACCAACGGTCCCTTGATCAGATCAGATGTTCTTATAGTGCAAGATGCGGTTCAGGGGCATCTGATGTTCTTATCTGTAAGCACAGCTATGGGGACACTGGTTTTATTCTGAAGGAATCACTAGCAGAGATCCCCTTGCTTGGTTACCACATTCAGTGGTGGGACACATGGGACCTGTGGCCTGTCCACTTTTAGTTGGTGCAGATCTAGAGGGCATTGTGACGCGGCCTGGAGGCAGCATCCTAATCCCTGGACCACAGCTAGGACAGTGTGTTAGTGAAGTCGAGGGCTCCCATGGCAGCTTCCTATCCTCCACTTCTTTGTTTCTGGCAACGTTAGCAGGTCTCCTGGTCTGTGAGGAAACATGAGGAGCTGTTCTCAGCGACCCACCCAGCCCACCTGTCCTTCCGATAATTTCATAGGCACTAACTTCCTCCATGCAATTCTTTCTCTTTCAAAAACAGGGCCTTCAAGTCTTCCCTCAGAGAGATCTAGTTCCGCAATCTTACTTTGCATGGGCTAGAAGGCCTTTTCCAAAGCGGACCCTCCCCAGCCCTCCAGCTTGCGCTCTTGCAGTGCTCCCTCGCCCCCAGTGACACAGCCAGATGGCACAATCCCGAATTCACCAAGCACGTTAACCTCTGTTCTTTGCGTTTACTGTTTCCTCATATTTACTACTCCCTTCGCATGGAGACCCGCCCCACCTTGGCTTCCGCCCTTGGCTTTCTTTAATCCCTTATCCACGTCAAGTGTATTTTAAACTCGCATTCGTTGAACTTACTGCCTTTTGGTTAAAAGCCTGAGTTCAGATTCAGGCTCTGGCACTTAATAGCTCTGTGACTTTGGGCATATTGCTTCACCTCTCTAAGTTCCTGAGTTTCCTCATCTTTAAAATGGGACTAATAGAGAAAAAGACACACACTGTATGATTTTTCTCGTATGTGTAATATGAAAACAAAAACAACAAGAAGAAAAAACAGACTCATAGAGGCAGATGAACAGATCTGTTTTCCAGGGGAGAATGGGGCTGGAGGGAGAGTGAAATGGCTAAAGGGGGGTCAATTGTATGATGATGGATGGAAACTAGACTTTTGGTGGTGAGCACAATATAGCATGTACAGATGTCAAATTATAATGTTGCACACCTGACAATGTTATAAACCAATATTACCTCAATGAAAAATTCAAAATTTAAAAATTAATGGGAAAAATTGAAAGACAAATACCATATGACCTCACTTCTATGTAGAATTAAAATCAAAACAAAACCATGAGCTCATAGATACAAAAAATGGTTTGTAGTTGCCAGAGGTGAAATGTGGGGGAGGGGCAAAATGGTGAAGGGGTGAAAAAGCACAAATGCACGGTTTATAAAATAAGTCGTGGGACTAATATTTTCCCAGTAGGTGTTCTAACCATGCTTTCTTAGACTTACTGTCTATTTGGTATCCATTTATCACAGGGCCAAACTATTGACCAAAGTGTTTACCTCTCTCCAGCAAGTCAGCCTCCTTGTGTGGATCAGTTGATCCAAGACGGAGTCCCCACCCACCTTCTTATCCAATTCTTAAATACCCAACTGGTATTTCCTGTGCTCTGCGTCATGCTAGGGCCAAGTACCAGGCAACTAAAGACAATCCTATAGCTCAAAACCTGACAGAAGTATTCAAACTAACCAATCCTAAACTGTTTATTTACTCTGCCTCTCTTAGCCTTTCCTGCAGAAACCCCAATAAAGGCTCCGGCTTTGACTGTCCCCTCACTCCCGTTCCTGCCCCCAGGCAAAAACTGGCGCTGCTAACCTTCCAGCCAGGGCTTGTCCCACGCTCAGAAGGGCCCCGTGATTGGTTTGACGCTCGACTGTCGCCATCCAGAATTCTTATTGCATTTTCAATTTTCATTTTGCATTCTCATGTTGTCCTGGGCCCCACAAATCCTGCAGCCAGTCCTGCCACTAGCACACAAAGGTCCAGCCCCAGTAGCCTTCCGCTGGCCCTCTGTAAGCGCCAAGATTTTTCCCATCGCCGCCTGAAATAATCTTTCCTTTTCTCTGCATGTGATTAACTCCTGTACCTCCTCAGTTTAAATAATTCACTTCTCGGAGAGGCCTTCCTGTTCCGTGCCCCCCCTTCTTGCCCATTTCCGTTCTATATCTTAGCCCTTCGCTTGCTTCTTTAGGGGGAGTGCATAGTGTTTTGATCTGAAACTTTTTCACTAGAATCACAAATGAAACTTCATGATGGTAGGGACCATATGTTACTTACGGACTCTGATATTCTCAGCATCTAGCACAAAGCCTGACAAATAGGCGCTCAATAAACAGTTTCGGGTGAGGAAACTTGAGGGCGGGGTAATGATCAAACAATTCCATCACCCAGAAAACTTGCTGACCTCACAGAAGCTGATCATTCCTTGGTCCCATCACTACTCCGTGTACCTTCCCCTAAATATCTTTTATCATATAGTATTGCATTGTTTTCAAGGCTAACTCTGCTTTCTGTGAACTTCAGAGTCCAAAAATCTGTATATCTGTGATCTCTCACCCTAATCCCAGGCTGAGACTTAAATTGCACATACACAGATTAGATATAAGAAGATCAGTGATTCTAATTTTGCCTAGGAGGATGGTAAAGATAAAAATTAGTATTGTTCTTTGATAGATTAATGATGCAAACTGCAATTATTGGGTAACCACTAAAAGAATAGCAAAGTAGGATTAGGGCATACTTTTCAAACTAATAGGAGAGAAAACCCAGAATGATAAAGCAATCTAAAGGCAGACATAAAACGAGAAAAGGAACAGATGTAACAAATAGAAAGCCCATAAGAGGTAACATGTCAATAATTGTTTTATATACTAATGGCTTATCTGCTCTGGTTGAAGGGCAAAATTTCTCATGCAAGGTTAAAAATTGAACTATATGCTGTTGAGCATCGAAGTGATAAAAGTGTAAAAGTAAAGTTTTAAAACACGTACCATAAACACTAAAAGAAATCTGATGTAGTTATTTAATATCAGGAAAATAGACTTCAGGACATTAAAGAAAGCTAAAGAAGAATAGTCACAAAGATAGTAAGTGCACTGTGACAGGGATAGCATATTGATTTTGCTATGACAGTTGTCCCATTTTTTTTCTCCTCTTTATTCCCCTCCACCCTGAACCTCCCCTCCAACCAGCACTCCCACACTTAGTTCATGTCCATGGGTCGTACATGTAGGTTCTAACTCCTCCCTTTCCCATGTTATTCTTAACCTCCCCCTGTCTATTTTGTGCCTACCATTTATGCTTCTTATTCCCTGTCCCTTTAACCCCATTCTCCCCCACCTCCTCCTGCTGATAACCTTCCATGTGATCTCCATTTCTGTGATTCTGTTCCTGTTCTAGTTGTTTGCTTAGTTTTGTTTTTTTTTAGGTTCAGTTGTTGATAGTTGTATGTTGTCATTTTACTGTTCAGTTTTTGATCTTTTTTCTTAGATAAGTCCCTTTAATATTTCATTTAATAAGGGCTTGGTGATGATGAACTCCTTTAACTTTATCTGGGAAGCACTTTTTCTGCCCTTCCATTCTAAATGATAGCTTTGCCAGATAGAGTAATCGTGGATGTAGGTCCTTGCCTTTCATGACTTTCAATACTTCTTTCCAGCGCCTCCTTGCCTGTAAGGTTTCTTTTGAGAAATCAGATGATAGCCTGATGGGAACTCCTTTGTAGGTAACTGTCTCCTTTTCTCTTGCTGCTTTGACAAGTCTGTCCTTATCTTTAACCTCAGGTAATTTTGATGTGCCTTGGTGTGTGCTTCCTTGGGGCCAACTTCTTTGGGACTCTCAGAGCTTCCTGGACTTCCTGGAAGTCTATTTCCTTCACCAGACTGGGGAAGTTCTCCATTATTTTCTCAAATAAGTTTTCAGTGTCTTGCTCTTCCTCTTCTCCTTCTGGCACCCCCGTGATTTGGCTGTTGGAAGGTTTAAAGTTGTCCCAGAGGTTCCTAAGCCTCTCCTCATTGTTTTGAATTCTTGTCTCTTCATTCTGTTCTGGTTGAATGTTTATTTCTTCTTTCTGCTCCAAATCATTGACTTGAGTCCAAGTTTTCTTCCCTTCACTGTTGGTTCCCTACATATTTTTCTTTATTTCACTTTGCATACCTTCAGTTTTTCCTCCATTTTGTGACCATACTCCACCATTTCTGTGAGCATCCAAATTGCCAGTGTTTTGAACTCTGCATCTGTTGGGTTGGCTATCTTCATCACTTAGTTCTATTTTTGGAGCTTTGATCTGTTCTTTCAGTTGGGCCATATTTTTTTGTCTCTGGCACACCTGTTGCCTTGTAAGGGGTGGAGCCTTCAGTATTTGCCAGGGTGGGGCAACCCATGTGCTGCTTTGTGGTGCTGTATGGGGGGGGAGGCATCTGAGAGGGAACAGTGCTGCTTGGTTGGCTCTCCGTGGCTTTCGGTCACTTCCCTTGCTACCCACAAGCAAATTGGGCCCTTCTGGTGCTGATTCCCAGGTGGGTGGGTTTGTGCACGTTCCAGGACCCTGTGGGTCTCTCAAACGAGCTCTCCTGTGAGACTGGCAGTTTCTCCCACTGCCGCAACCCCCACAGGTTTTGACTGGTAGAGGTTTTGAGGTTTTCTTTCCCTGCACCGGAAGCCTGGGTTGTGCTCTCTCACTCCCCAGTTGTTCCTCCCAGTTTATCTACACGTAAATGTGGGTCCGCCCAGTCCACCACCCGCTGCCTTGTCCGCCCCAGTCTGCCAGCCTCAGACTTGCCATGTCCATTCCACCCTGGCTGCCTGTCTCCGCCCCTCCCACCAGTCTGGATGAATGTTTCTTTAACTCCTTGGTTGTCAAACTCCCATACAGTTCAATTTTCTGGTAGTTCTGGTTATTTTTTGTTTTTAAATTTTTTGCTGTGTTGTTGTCCTTCTTTGGTTGTGTGAGGAGGCAAAGTGTATCTACCTATGCCTCCATCTTGGCTGGAAGTCAGATAAAATATATTTAATTATGTACATACCAAATCATATGGCCTCAAAAGACAAAGCTAAAGATGACAGAACTATGAGGACATTATAGATACATCCACCACTGAAGTACGTTTTATCATAATGCTCTTGGAAGTAGAATAAGTAGAAATAACACTAATTTTTTTCATTATTTTTCAATTACAGTTGACATAC
Source organism: Mormoops blainvillei (assembly GCA_004026545.1). Lineage (NCBI taxonomy): Eukaryota > Metazoa > Chordata > Mammalia > Chiroptera > Mormoopidae > Mormoops > Mormoops blainvillei. Next base: position 327,113 of record PVJD01000341.1, read on the forward strand.
AATATTATTAGTTTCAGGTGTACAGCATGGTGATTAGACATTTATATAACTTATAAAGCGATAACCTTGATAAATCTAGTATCCATCTGACACCAGGCATAATTATTACAATATTAACTCTATTCCCCATGCTTTACTTTTCATCCCCTTGGCTATATTTATAACTGGTAATTTGTCCTTAATCCCTTCCCCTGTTTTGCATCCCCTCAACAACCCCTCCCATCTGACAACTATCAATTTGTTCTCTGTGTATGTGAGTTTTGTTTCTATTTTGCTTGTTCGTGTTGTTTTTTTAAATTCCACATATAAGTGAAATGATATGGTATTTGTCTTTGATTTAGTTCACTTAGCATAATACTTTCTAGGTCCAATCTTTTCACAAATGACAAGATTTCATTCTTTTTATGGCCAAGTAATGTTCCGTTGTATATATGTACCACATCTTCTTTATCCATTTGTCTATCAGTGAGCATTTAAGTTGCTTCCATATCTTAGCTATTGTAAATAATGCTGCAATGAGCATAGGGGTGCAAATATCTTTTCAAATTAGTGTTTCAGATATCTTTAAAGACCCAAAACTAGAATTGCTGGGTCATATGATAGTTCCATTATTAATTTTTTGAGGAATGTCCACACTGTTTTCCATGCTGGATATATCAAGTTACAATCCCTCAACAGTGTACATCCTTTTCTCCACATCTTTGCCAACATTTGTTGTTTGTTGATTTATTTATGACAATAGCCATTCCGACAGGTATGAGGTGCATCTCATTGTGGTTTTAATTTGCACTTCTTTGATTAGTGATATTGAGTATCTTGTCATATGTCCATTTGGCCATCTCTTGGGGAAATGTCTATTCAGGTCCTCTGCCCATTTTTTAAATGGGGTCATTTTTGGTTTGGGGGTGTTAAGTTGGATGAATTCCTTATATAATTAAGGTATTAACCTCTTATAGCATATATCATCGGCAAATACCTTCTTCCATTTAGTAGGTTCTCTTTCCATTTTGTTGATGGTTTCCTTCACTGTGCAGAAACTTCTCCCTTTGATGTAGTCCTATTAATTATTTTGTTTCCCTTGCCCTAGGAAATATATCTGAAAAAAATATTACTAAGGTTGATATCAAAGAGTTTATTGCCTGTATTTTTTTCTAGGAGTTTTATAGTTCGGGGTTTTAAATTTAAGCCTTAAAGTCCATTTTTAGTTTATTTTTGTATATGGTATAAGAAAGTGATTCAGTTTTACTCTTTTGCATGTATCTGTCTAGTTCTTCCAAAACCATTTATTGAAGAGACTGTCTTTACCTCACTCTATATTCCTTTCTCCTTTGTCATAGATTAACCATATAGGTATGAGCTTATTTCTGGGCTTTCTGTTCTGTTCCGTTGATCTATGCCAGTACCATGCTGTTTTGATTACTATAGCCTTGTAGGATAGTTTGATATCAGGTAGCATGATACTTTCAACTTTGTCCTTCTTAAGATTGCTTTGGCTATTCAAAGGTATTTTGTGTTTCCATATATATTTTAGGATGATTTCTTCTAGTTCTGTGAAAAATGGCATTGGTATTTTGATAGGGATTGCATTGAATATGTAGATTGCTTTGGTTGTTATGGAGATTTTAACAATGTTTTAATTCTGACTATCCATGAACACTGTATATTCTTCCATTTATTTGTATCTTCATTTTTTTTTTCTTCAGTGTCTTATAATTTTCTGCATACAGGTATTTTACTTCCTTGGTTAAATTTATTCCTAGGTATTTTATTCTTTTCGATGCAACTGTAAATGGCTTTTTGTCTTAATCTTTCAATGGTTTTAGTGTATAAATGCAACCAATTTCTAAATATTAATTTTGTATCCTGATTCTTTATTGAATTCATTTTTTAGTTCTAATAGCTTTTCCATGGACTCCTTAGGGGTCTTTTTATATAGTGTCATGTCATCTGCAAATATTGACAGTTTTACTTCTTCCTTTCCAATTTGAATGCCTTTATTTTTTCTTGTCTAATTAGAGTAGCTAGGACTTCCAATGTTATTGAATCAAAGTGGTGACAGTGGACACCCTTCTCTTGTTCCTAATCTTAAAGAAAAGCTTTCAGCTTTTCAACATTGAGTATGATGTTAGCTAAGGGTTTGTCACATATAGCCCTTAACATTATCTTAACATTTATGTTAAGATATCTTCCCTCTAACCTTACTTTGCTGAGAGTTTATTATCATAAATGTATGCTGGATTTTGTTAAATGCCTTTTTCTGCATATTAATATCATATAAATTTTATCCTTCATTTTGTTTATGTGATATATCATATTAATTGATTTGTGGATATTGGTCCAGGCTTGCATCCCAGAAATAAATGCTTCTTTGTCATGGTGCATGATCTTTGTAATGTATTGGTGAATTCAGTTTGCTAATATTTTGTTGAAGACTTCTGCATCTATGTTCATCAGGGATAGTAGCCTATAATTTTCATTTACTGTGGTGCGTTTGGTTTTGGTATCAGGATAATATTGGCCTCATAAAATGAGGGAGACTTTCCTCTTTAAGTCTTTAGAATAATTTGAGAAGAATATATTATTAATTCTTCTTTGAATGTTTGGTATATTTCACTTGCGAAGTCATCTAGTCTGACTTTTTTTGTTGGGAGTGTTTTGATTACTGATGCAAATTTGTTAGTAGCTATTAGTCTGTTCAGATTTTCTGTTTCTTCCTCACTCAGCCTTGGAAGATTGTATATTTCTAGTAATTTACCCATTTTTACAGGTTGTCAAATTTGTTGATATATAACTGTACATAGCATTTTCTTATAATCCTTTGTATTTTCAGTGTCTGCTGTCATTTCTATTTCATTTCTGATTTCATTTTTTTGGGCCCTCTCTTTTTTTCTTGATGAGTCTGGCTAAAGATTTATGAACTTTTTTAATCTCATCAATGAACCTACCCTAGCTGGGTGGCTTAACTGGTTGGAGCATTGTGCCACATACCAAAAAGTTGTGAGTTCAGTTCCGGGTCTAGGCACATACCTAGGTTGTAAGCTCGATCCTCAGTTGGGCACGTATGGGAGGCAACAGATCAATGTTTCTCTCTCTCTCTCTCTAAAATAAATACATTTTATATCTTCTCGGGTGAGGAAAAAAAATCTCTTGATTTCATCAATCTTTTCTATTTTTTTAGACTCTATTTCATTTATTTTCCCCCTGATCTTTTATTATTTCCTTCCTTCTATTCACTTTGGACTCTGTTTGTTCTTCTTTTTATAGTTCCATTAGGTGCAAGGTTGTATTGTTTGAGATTTTTCTTGTTTCTAGAGGTAGGCCTGTGTTGCTCCAAATTTCACTCTTAGAACTGCTTTGGTTGTGTACTATATATTTGGGGTCCTTATGTTTTTATTTCATTTGTCTCAGGGTATCTATCTTTATTTTTTTGTAAATGGCCAGCAATTTATTGACCTCATACTTTTTTTTTTTTAAACTGTTGACACTATTACAGATGTCCCCATTTCCCGCCTCACCCCTTCTGGCCTTCACCATGTTGTTGTCTGTGTCCATGGGCCATTCACATATGCATATATATTCTTTGGCTAGTTTCTTCCAGGTCCCCCCCAACCACTCCCCTTCCCTCTGAGATCTAACAGCCTCTTCCATGTACCCATGCTTCTGGTTTTATTTTGTCAGTTTATTTTGTTTGTTAGATTCCACATATGAGTGAGGTCATATGGTATTTGTCTTTCTCTGACTAGCTTATTTCACTTAGCATAATATTCTCCAGGTCCATCTGTGCTGTCACAAAGGGTATGAGTTCTTCCTTTTTTATGGCCACGTAGAATTCCATTGTGTAACTGTATCAGGGTATCTTTTGATTTTTCTTGATCTTATTGTTTAGTATGTTATTTAGCCTCAATTTTTTTGTGTTAGTCGCTTTTCTTCTTGTAATTGATTTCTAGTTCCATACCATTGTGATTTGAGAAGATATTTCGTGTATTTTAATCTTCTTATATTTATTGAGCCTTGTTTTGTGGCCTAACATGTGGGCTGTTGAAAATGTTCTTTGTGCACTTAAAAGTATATTCTGCTGCTTTTGGGTGCCATGTCCTAAAATATCAATTAAGTTCATCTGGCCTAATGTGTCATTTAAGGCTGTTGTTTCCTTGTTGATCCATTGATGTCAATAGGTGATGAAGTTGCCTACTATGACCATATTTCTGTTGAACTGTCCCTTTATGTCTGTCAGTATGTATGTTACATATTTAGGTGCTCCAGTGTTGGGTTCATAGATGTTAACAAGAGTTATATCCTCTTGTTGGACTGATCCTTTTATCATCATGAGATACACCTCTGTCGTTACAGCCCTTGTTTTAAAATCTATTTTGTCGGATATAAGTATTGCTACTCCAGTTTGTTTGTTATTTTTCCATTTGCATTAAATACCTTTTTCCATCCCTTTACTTTTAGTCTGCATGTATCCTTCCATCTAAAGTGGGTTCTTGTATATATTGCTGCATATATACAGGTCTTGTTTTTATTATCTATTCTGGTACCTTGTGTCTTTTGAATAAAGCCTTTAGTCCATTTACATCTAAAGTAATTATTGATAAGTATGTAATTAATGCAATTTTATTGATTTTTTGTAGTTCTTTTCTGTTCCTTTATTATTCTCTTTTCTCTTGTATATTGATGGCTTTCTATAGGGCTATATTTGGATTCCTATTTCTTGTATCTTTTGTAGATTATTGGTTTGTGGTTATCATGTGCTTCTTATATATCGAGCTATGTTTATAGCAGCCTATTTTAAACTGATCGTCATTAAGTTCAAACAGATTCTAAATTCACTACAGTTTCTACTCACCTTCACACTTATGTTGTCATTTTTTACACCTTTCGTGTGTGTCATCTCTCAGTATTTTTTGTGATTACACATGATCTTTTGCCTAGCAACCTTTGTACTAGGCTTTATTTTTAGTTGATCCACTTTTTTACTTAGAATTTTTTCTTTCCTATTTTCTTATTTATATATTTTTTATCTTTTCTACTTAAAGAAATCCTTTAACATTTATAATACTGGTTTAGTGATGATGAACTTCTTTAGCTTCTCCTCGTTTGGAAAACTTTCTCTCTCCTAAGATTCTAAATGAGAGCCTTGCTTGGTAGAGTAACCTTGGTTGTAGGTTCCTGCTTTTCATCACTTTGAATATTTTACACCAATCCCTTCTGCCCTGAACAATTCCTGTTGAGAATTCAGCTGATAGTCTTATGGGAGCTCCCTTGAAGTTAACTTAACTGCTTTTTTTCTCTTGCTGTTTTTAAGATTCTCTCTTTATCTTTAACTTTTGGCACTTTAATTATGATGTATTTTGGTGTGGGCCTCTTTGGGATTATCTTGTTTGGGACTCTCTGCACTTTCCAGGCCTGTAAGTCTATTTCCTTCACCAGGTCATGGAAATTTTCAGTCATTATTTCTTCAGACAGGTTTTCAATCCCTTGCTCTCCATCTTCTCCTCCTGTTACCCCTATGATGCAAACATTGGTATACCTGATATTGACCAAGAGGTCCCTGAAACTATTCTTGTTTTTTATTTTTATTGTTTTCTTTGTGTTGTTCAAGTTGGGTGTTTTCTGTTTCCTGGTCTTTCAGATTGCTGATTTGATCCTCTGCTTTATCTGATCTGCTGTTCACTCCATCCAATTCTTCATTTTAATTATTATATTCTTCTCTTCTGAGTACTTTTATGGTTTCTATCTCTTTGTGTAAGTTCTCAGTTCATCTATTCTTCCCTTAAGTTCATTGAGCATCCATATAACCGGCACTTTGAATTCTCTATCTGGTATATTGTTATGTCTCCATTTTGTTCTTTTCTTGGAGTTCTGTCCTATTCTTCCATTTGGAGCATGTTTCTTTGTATCCCCACTTAAGCTGTCTCTTTGTATTTGTTTCTGTGTATTAGGTAGATTTGCCACTTTCTTCAGTTTTGGCAGAATGACCTTATATCGTACATGTCCTGTGAGGCCCAGTGGTGTAGTCTCCCTGTTAACCTGAACTGGGTGCTCCAGGAGTGTCCCTTGTGTTGGTTGTGAGGGCTGGTCACAACTATAGTGGACAAGCTATATTTGTGCAAGCATTGTGGTTTGCAGAGCTGGCCTCCACTGTGGGTTGCCCTGCAGGCAGGCTGACCATGAGATCTGGCTTCTCCTGTTATGGATGGACATGTTGGTTTGCAGGGGCTGGCCCTCTGGAGCACAGCGTAGCTAGGGAGGGGCTCTCCCAGGGCTTCCTTCCAGGTGCTGCCTTGGAGTGGCTCCATGGCCCCTGCTGGGTGTTGCAGGGTAGGGTGTCACCTTGGCGTGGCCTAGGGGTATGCTGGCCAGGAGAGAGGTTGGTTTGGGCAGGTCCTCAGAGAAAGGCCAGGGTGGTGCAAATGTTAGTTCGTTCATGTTGAGTGCCAGAGCTGGCACCTGCTGGCACGAGACCTGCTAGGTGGAAGGAAAGCGAAGTAAACCAAATCAAGAGAAAATGTTACCCCAGTGCCTCCCTTCTCAGAGAACTCTCCAAAAGCTTTCTGCCCCTCCAGCTCACATCCTCAAATCATAAGTGGAACAATGTATGTTTCACGTATGACCCAGGCCCTTTTCAAACAGCTGCCTCTCCACTGGGACCAAGTGAGTGAGTTCGGGTGTGGACCCTTTGAGAGCAGCGACGTGGATTTCCATAGCCCCACGGCTCCAACAGATGTAAGCCTCGCTGGTCCCCCAAACCAGATGTTTTTATGGGATCCTCTTCTTGGTGCTGGTCCCTTGCGAGGAGGCCTGATGTGGGTCTCAGATCCTTCGCTCCTCAGGGTATTCCTCCCTCCCGTGGGATCCTGCACCGAGAGGTGGGTCCTGACCAGACTATGTCTCTGCCCCTCCTACTCATCTCAATGCGGCTTTTTCTTCATATCCTCAGTTTTAGAGAGTCAGTTTCACTAGTTCTCAGGTTGTTCTCAGAGACGGCGGCTCTATGTGCAGTTGTAGTTTGGGTGTGTTGTGGGCAGTGAGCCCAGGGCCTCCCGGGTTGGCCACAGCTGACAACCTCAACTCATTTCATGACTCCAACACTACTCACTCCAGCACTTAGTAGGGGCAGTTCAAGGCAGAACAATTATAAACCAATTTTTTCCAGACATTGTACAAAAAAATACTTAAGTGAAATATTAATCAATCAAACCCATCTATCTTGAAAAAGAATAATACATCATGTTCAAGTTGGATGTATCTCAATAGCTCAAAGGTGATTCAACATTAGAAAACCATCACCGAGTCAACATATAACAGGTTAAATGAGATGATCTTAATAGATTCAGAAAGAGTTTAAAATTCCCATTCTTCTACAATATAAAATATTCCTACAAACTTGAAACTTAATGACAAAAGATAAGACAGCTTTCCTTTTGAAATCAGCCAGAGAGAAAGCTACCTACTATCAGCATTTATATTTAATATTGCACTGAAGATCATAGGCAAGATAAAGAAAGGTAAGCTATAAGGACAGGAGACCTAACATTCATACATTTGACTGTGTGTAGACTCTAAATATAAATTAGTATAACTAAGATAAAGGTTGAAAAAACATTCAGACAAACCACTGGAAATGAGTTTTTAAAAAAATATTTACAATACTATAAAAAACATCAAATACTTAGACATTAATCTGGCAAAAAGGTGTGCAAGTCTTCTATGGAGAACCTACATAATTTATTAAGGAATATCTCAATCAATAGACTAGATACACACATTCATGAATTATAAAAGACGCAGTGAGATGTTTTCCTGGAACTTCACCAGTTTGTTCAAAAATGTGTGTGGAAACGCAAAGGGTCAAGAATAGCCAAGACACTCTTGAGAGAAAACGAGACAGCAGGGCTGCTCTGCTACTTAGCAAAACTGAACAATGGGGCTAGAGTGATTAAAACAGTATGATTGTGGTGCAAAAAAAACAGTTCTGAAACAGACACGCAGACACATAAAGACATTTGCTTTATGACAAATAGAAGGAGGGTAAGGATGAAGTTTTCCGTAAGTGTTACTAGGACAACTGGAGATCCACAGGGACAACAAAATATAATTGTAACCGTATCTCATACTAGACACAAAAATCAAATCCAAATGCATTACATACTTATGTGAAAAGCAAATAAAACTTTGATTCCAGGTTAGGAAAATATTCCTTAAAGATAAGATGACTAACCTTAAATTATAGAATTACTAATTTTAATAAAGTACAACTTATCAAAACACCTCATATATACTGATGTTAAATTATAATCTTGTATACCTGAAACCCTGAGTATGTAGCAACACGAATTCTCATATGCTGCTCACAGACAGGTCCAGGGGCACAGCTATTTTGGAAATGAGGTTAGCATCACCCAGTAAAACTGATGGCAATGTGCTGTAGGCAGCTTCTAAGATGGCCCTGCTGATCCTGTCTCCGGGTATTAACATTCTTGTGTAACACTCCCCTTAAATGAGGGCTGGACCTAAGAAGTTGCTTCCAATGAATAGAATATGGCAAAAGTGAGGGGAGATGGCTTCCGAGATTAGGTTATAAGACTGATTTCCATCGTGCTGGCACGTGCTCTTACTCTTCTCATTTGCTCATTCTGATGTAACAAGTCATTATGGTGCAAGTGCCCAAGGAGAGGTCCAGGTGGTGAGAAATTGAGGGCGGCTTCTGGTCAATTGCGCACAAGGAAATAAATCCTGCCAACACCCATGTGCATGAGCTTGGGAAAAGGATTCTCCCCTGGACGAGTCTCTGCAGTCCTGGCCAACACATTGACTACAGCATGTGAAACTGTGAGCAGGGGGACCCAGCTAGGCTGTGGCCAAATTCCAGACCCACAGAAACTCTGAGATGATATTGCTTTAAAGCACTACATTTTGCGGGGCTGTTATGCAAGAATAGCCAACTAATACTAATGGAAGCCATACCAGGCCGTCTGTGTTAATCCAGTGCCGCAGCTCCCTCCCGTGTCTGAGAACTGAGCTGCTCAGGACCTGTTCTGGGTGAGTCCCAGTCCGTTACCCAGTGGGAGGGACAAACGTAAGACAGGAGGCGTAGGTACCCCAGGTCTCAGTCCTTAGCCCTCTTTGATCTACCTAAACTCACCTTGGTGCCCTTAGCCAGAATAATAGCTTCCCAACCTACTCCACCACAGCATTGCCCATCTGTTGGAGAAACTCCATCCTTCTAGTTGCCAGCCCAAAATGCTTAGGAGTTTTCTTTTAATTTTGAATCTGTAAAGAGATCCGATGTCTCCGCTTTTAGAACACAGCCTGAAGCTGATGTTTTACCATCTCCATTGCGGTCCCTCTGTTCCAACTCCTCACCTTTTGCCTGCGTGACTTAAATAGTTTAATCTACATTTGCCATCTTATCATCTTTTCTCACCAAATTCCAGGGCGATACTTTTAAAAGTAAACCAAACAATGAACTCTGGTGTTCACAACCACTTACAGCTCCCATGCCAGGACAAAATCGGTTCCGACTGTGACTCACAATGCCCTACAATTGATCTTGTCCCCTTCTGACCTCATCTCTGCTACCCCCTGTTCCCTGTGCTTGCAGCCACACTGGTCTCTCTGCTCCTCTTCAAACACGCCAGGCATGCTTTGCTCTTAGCCTTTGCATAGACTGTTCCCTCCTTTCCAGCAGCTCTCTCAAAGGGGGCTCTGTAAATCACGTGGAGAGCTGGTTTAGTAGGACTGGGGAGGGCTTGAGAATTGGCATTTCTCTTATGTTCCCAAAAGATGCTGACGCTGCTGATGTGGGGACTGCACTTTGAGAACCACTACCCTGGGGCATCCGCGGTATCAACATATTAAATTCTCTGCTGTGCATCTAGAGTAATTGTTAACTGCCATCCCAGGGAGGATTGTGAAAATACTAACACTGTTTGTGTCGAACTCCAGGGAAAAAGAGGCCGTGGCAGAGCTTCAGGCCTGACCCCCTCTTTGGCGCCAAGTCTTTGTTCAAGTGTCAACTCCTTAATGAGATCTACCCACATGACCCCGTGTGTTAGTGTGAACTCTACCCCCTCCATTCTCTCAACTCCTTTTACTTTATATCCTCCCACAGCTTTTAGGCCCTGACAGACTGTGGTTTACTTATGGTTTACTGTCTGTCTCTCCAATTAGACTGTAAAGTCAAAAATGTGGGGATTTTTGTTTTGCCAAGGGTTGAACAGACTTTTAAAATATATATATATAAATGAAACATTTGATTAAAAATAAATTGAATCCTTTAATTTCCTTGGTGGAATATAAACTTACTTAAAAAAATGGAATAACTTAACTACATGCATTCCTAGGAAGACAGCACAAGAGTGGGAAGAACAGACTTTGGAGATCAGATAAACCTGGATTCAGAAGTCAGCTTCACTGTTTACTAGCTAAATATGCGTATAAGGTTAATTTCACATCTCTTGGGCTCAGGGTCTTTATGTTTAAACTGGTGATAACCGTAGGTGATTGTTAGAATTAGACAAATGTTTTCAAAATATCTAGCACAGTCTTGTCACTAAGTTGCTTTTTAAATACTACTTCCCCTTTGATCTCTCTCCTCCTGAAAGAACAGATCAAAGCTCCAAAAACAGAACTAAGTGGTGAAGAGACAGCCAACCCAACAGATGCAGAGTTCAAAACACTGGTAATTTGGACACTCACAGAAATGGTTGAGTATGGTCGCAAAATAGAGGAAAAAGTGAAAGCTATGCAAAATGAAATAAAGAAAAATACACTGGGAACCAACAGTGAAGGGAAGGAAACTGGGACTCAAATCAACGATTTGGAGCAGAAGGAAGAAATAAACATTCAACCAGAACAGAATGAAGAAACAAGAATTCAAAAAAATGAGGAGAGGCTTAGGAACCTCTGGGACAACTTTAAACCTTCCAACATCTGAATCATAGGGGTGCCAGAAGGAGAAGAGGGAGGAGCAAGATATTGAAAACTTATGTGAGAAAATAATGGAGAACTTCCCCAATCTGGTGAAGGAAATGGACTTCCCTGAAGTCCAGGAAGCTCTGAGAGTCCCAAAGAAGTTGGCCCCAAGGAAGCAGACACCAAGGCACATCAAAATTACCCGAGATTAAAGATAAGGACAGAATCGTCAAAGCAGCAAGAGAAAAGGAGAGAGTTACCTACAAAAGAGTTCCCATAAGACTATCAGCTGATTTCTCAAAAGAAACCTTACAGGCAAGAAAGGGCTGGGAAGAAGTATTCAAAGTCATGAAAGGCAAGGACCTACATCCATGATTACTCTATCTGGCAAAGCTATTATTTAGAATGGAAGGGCAGAAAAAGTGCTTCCCAGATAAAGTTAAAGGAGTTCATCATCACTAAGCCCTTATTATATGAAATGTTAAAGGAACTTTATCTAAGAAAAAGAAGATCAAAAACTGAACAGTAAAATGACAACAAACTCACAACTATCAACAACTGAACCCCACCCCCCAAAAAAAAACCTAAGCAAACAACTAGAACAGGAACAGAATCACAGAACTAGAAATCACATGGAGGGTGGAGGGTGGAGAATAGGGGAAAAGGTACAGGGAATAAGAAGCATAATTGGTAGGTACAAAATAGACAGGGGGAGGTTAAGAATAGTATAGGAAATGGAGAAGCCAAAGAACTTATATGTACGACCCATGGACATGAACTAAGGGGCGGGGGAATGCTGGTGGGAAGGTGGGGTGCAGGGCGGAGGAGAATAAAGGAGGAAAAGAAAATCGGTAGTACAAATTGGTCATCATGGGGATCTAATGCACAGCATAAGGAATATATGCCTATATAGTCAATAATATTGTAATAACTATGTAGGATGGCCAGGTGGGTACTAGAATTATTGGGGGGATAATTCTATAACTGTCTGTTATGCTGTATACCTGAAACAAATATAATATTGAATGTCAATTGTAATTGAAAAATAAAATTTTAAAAAATTGGGAAAAAAAGTAAGCTACTTTAGAGCCAGTCTTTTACTTTTAGATAGAATTATTATATAAAGGCACATTTAAAAAAATAATCTCCAATGACCTTAGATATAACCTTTTTTAAGCTTAACCTTAAAACCTTTGCATAACTGTACCTTCATGTGAAAAGTTTTCCAACCAATATTAAATATAATGTGGAATAAAGGTAACATTTTGCTATTTTACTGATAGCAGAAAGTAGTTCAAATTAAATAGTTCAAATTAAACTCCCCATAAAATATTAAAATCTTCTCTAACAGTGTTCATCCATAAATGTTTCTGGGCAACAGGCTACTTGAGTTCTAGTAACCCTTCCAACTCGGACTAAAACTAAACCTTACCAGTATTTTAGAGAAACGATTTTTACAAGTGTAGATATTCCGTCTACCTGCTTTAGATATAAGTGCCCTGTGTGATAGCAGAGCAACAATAACCACTTTCACAACTGCAGGGAAACAAATATATGGCATTCATACGTTTACGCTGCACATTCATGCATGGCCTGATATTGCTGAAATAGTCTTTATTTCTGAACATTCCAAAACAGCAGTGTACACAGTAACAAATATTAAGTCATATACCATAAGAAAAGCATTCATTAGTGCAAATGGGCTTTGTAAAAGGTCTATCAAAAAGATTTATTTGCTTTAAAATGCCTTCATTTCCAGAAGCATTGTTAATAAAACATTACAGTTTCATCCTCTGTAATAAAGTATTGAAAATCAGTTGTGGTACAGTAGCAAACATTGCAGATATTAAGTGCAATGAGTTCATGATGCCTTTATAAATATGAAACCCATGTATGACAATAAATTAACAATGAAAAAGACAAGACCATTTAACTCGTCATCTGGCTATCTCCTTGCAATGCTTCAGATTACACTGTGCTCACTCAACACAAAATTATGTCTCTCAAATTGTATGGTGGATTTTTGCTGATATTATCCCTAGAGCTAAAAAAATAGTACCTTACCACAAAAATATTTTTATGGAACAAAATTTAAGTTGTTTCATAGTGGTTCACATAGGTGTAAAAAGAAATAGGCACAAAAAATAAAATTCCTGTAAACTATAAAAAAGTAAATTTCAAAGCATACATTGATAGAACATATTTGTAAATATGTAATGTATTAAAATACAGAACACGTAATGGGAAGATGTTTAGAACACGTAAGTAAATCGAAGAAGTTACTTTAAAAACCTCATATGGCAAAGAAAGCATTATTGATACATCTCGATTCTCTCAAAAAGTGTTCAGGTATGTAGCAGTTCTACAAAAACTTCCTAGGTCTAAGTGTCACAATACTGCAACCATGGATTTGAGAATGCTGCAGTATCTCAGGCAAATACTTAAGTGCAATAATTAGTCTCTGGTGATTGGTCCACTGACAAACAATGCCATAAGTATGTTAAGATGCAAAGGGGAAAGAATATCCCAACAGCGACCGTTACCCAGCCAGCTAGGTAATACAACCCTCATTTCCACTTCTTTCCCGTCCTTCAAGGGTACATAAAACTGCATCAGTAGCAACCATCTCTCCAGTTTCCATCCCTCAGAGTGCTGAGTGAAGAGAGAGGCTTTGGAGGCTGAAGGAAACTATAAAGGTAAGAAAAAAGGAAACGGGTTGTTAATAACCCTGAGTCACATCACTCACTCTCCTCTGCTCCCTCGCGCCAGCAGTGACAACCTGTGGGCACGTTCCCAAGTGCGCCTTGTGCCTCACACGCTGGAGCCCTGCAGTGTGTTCCTCCCCTGGAAACCCAGTTCTCAGCACAGTGCCATGTGCACTGTACGGGCATAAGAGAAAAATGATCAACATCCTTAATGTATGAAAAATATTTTTTAATCAGAAAGAAAAAATTAAACAACAAAAAAAATGGCCCCCAAACAAATGGTTACTTCATTGAATATGAACAGCAAATTAACATGAAAAAATTTTAAACCTTATGAATAATCAAAGATTTGCCTAATAGATTGGCAAAGAATTTTAAAAGAGTAATTCCCAGTGTTTGTCTACACTTTGGAAAACAGGTCTTGCCATAGTTTGGCAGTGACGACCTTTCCAGGTGGTGGAGACATGTAGCCAAGGAGGAACAGATGGTCCTATTTACCTCTATGTCAAACAACTGCCCAGCCACAGACGTAACTCAGCTCCGCACTTACTGGAGGGGGATAACCCAGAACTGACTGAACAAAGGTGCGCCGAAGTTATTTCTATCTGGGTAGTAGGGTTATAAGTCAGCCTTTATTTCCTGTGTTTTTTCAATAGTTTCTGAATTTGTTTCTAATCTAAGCACCTATTACTTCTAATCAGAAAATAAAAAAGCAGAACTATTTATACATACCAATTCATAAAGAAAAAACCATTACTTGTTCCCAAATCCCTTTCAAACTTTTACTACGACTCCCCCCACCTCCTCCTCCGTATCTTCATTTCCTGTAAGAGTTGTCTATATTCACTGCCTCCACTGTCTCATCTCCTCAACCCACATTTATAGACTACTTTTTAACCACAAACACTCCAGGATATCTAGGTTCAAGCAGGGTACCTCATGACCATGATGTCATCTAAAATGCGCCCTGCAAGTAATCTAGAATTCTGGGGGAAAAAACGTATGTTAACTGTACAGTAACACACTTACCTACATAAGCTAACAAAACCCAGCTAAGTATCACTCAGGTGCTTTTTAATCTGTGAATGTGCCAGGAAGGTGCGCGCACGCACACGGGCCTAACATGGCTTTGCTCATTTTGATAGAAAAACTACTGATTCAAGAAACATTTGCAGTCCTACTCTGTGCTGGACATAGCTCTTGGCATTAGGGACGTACAGCAAGGATGCAAAGACCAACCATCCCCCTTCAGGAAGTGTGCGTCTAGTGAGGAGAGCCGGGCCGTATAAAATAGTAAGTACAATGGATAGCCCAACAGACGATGACAACTGCTATAGGGAAACAATGGGGAAGGGAGGGAAGAGTCACAACTCACAGGAGCTGCAATTTTGAACAGAAGGAGAGGGGTGCAGGCCATGCAAATAACTTGGGAGGAGGAAAACGCAAGAACCCTGGAGGTGGAGTGGGGTTTCCCTGCAAACTAAAGCAAAAGCAAACCACAGCATCAGCAGTGAGGTGATGAGGGAGGGTGGGGATGGGATCAGAGAGGGGGTACCTGACCGCACAAGGACACCCACACCCCATCGCTTTCCAGAGGAAGGGGGACACAAGTCAGGCCACGGAGGGTAGAGTGACCTGCTATTAGGGTTAGACTGAGAACAAGGAAAAGGCAAAATGGTGCCAGGAGCGGTTTCTAACTTCAAACTGCAAAGGAAGTCATCTAGGCCAAGGAACAAAGAGCCTTACCTTCTAACGGGCTGTGCAATTTTGCTTCGAGGCAGGTTACTCCCATTTATTGCCAATGACGGTCTTGGAAGGGCACTGCGGCCCATTATCCCAGAAGCGGTAGCTTTGTTTGGTGTGGGGATTCCAGTGCTGGAATATAGCTGCAGGCCATTGGACAAAGGCGTGTTACTGCCGCCTTGAACGGTGGGGCTCACGTAGGCTGTAGCTTTCAGAGGCTGTCGGACAGGCACAGGGAAATGTCCCACGCTGTGGATTCTGTGCTGAAGCTGTCCTGGTGATGGGACTGGAGGAGAAAGTGACACGCACGTGAGAGAAAATTTCTATCACTACAAACTTAGGAAATGTTACCTTTAAAAAAAAGCCTACAATGCCTGAAAGCTATATGTATACATAAAATGAAATTATTAATGTATATTATATATAACGCTATTTCAGTATACAGTGTTGCCAATTCACTGAATAGAAACCTCTCTTGTTAAGAATTAGAATTTTCCGCCCTGGCTGGTGTAGCTCAATGGATTGAGTATTGGCCTGTGAACCAAAGGGTCGCCAGTTCGACTCCCCAGTCAGGGTACATGCCTGGGTTGTGGGCCAGTTCCCCAGTAGGGGACACACAAGAGGCAACCACACATTGATGTTTCTCTCCCTCTCTTTCTCCCTCCCTTCCCCTCTAAAAATAAAATCTTAAAAAAAACCCAAAACTTTCCAATACTCCACATCACTTAGTATTGGGAAATTTTTAAAAAAAAAGATTTTATTGCATTTCTTTTATTTTTAGAGAGCAGGGAAGGGAGGGAGAGAAACACCAATATGAGAAACACTGATCGGTTGCCTCTTATAGGTGCCCTGAGTTGGGGGACAAACTCACAATCTAGGCA
This sequence comes from Mormoops blainvillei, assembly GCA_004026545.1. NCBI lineage: Eukaryota > Metazoa > Chordata > Mammalia > Chiroptera > Mormoopidae > Mormoops > Mormoops blainvillei. Next base: position 343,362 of record PVJD01000341.1, read on the forward strand.
TGTGCCCTGACAGGGAACTGAACCCATGATCTTTCACTTTGTGGGACGACGCCCAACCAACCAAGCCACACTGGTCAGGGCAAAGATTCTAATTCTTGACAAGAGAATCTTCATCTGTCAATGGGCAACACTTCTGAATGCCTAACTATAATATATTATTTTAATATAGTCTAAGAATAATCTCCTTTTCTTTTAACCAATTTGAGCTCTCACAGGACAATTTCTTCCTTGCTTGTCTGGAAGACATTAGCATTTCCTGATGGTTACTTTGGGGATGATTTCACAAAAATAAAACGAGGGACCATTTAGCTGTAATTATAGAGAGGAAGACAGAGGTGACATCAGTAAGTACACAGTACAGCTTATTATAGATATACTTCCTGAGGGGCTTCCGTCGTGCCTGCAAGATGGGTTATGCCTACCTCACAGGGTCGGTGGGAAGATTAAATGAGTCAATAACCTACGTGAAGCCTTACAACGGCGCCTGACAGGTAGTGGCGACTCAGCTGGTGATGGCCTATCATTATGGTGATCACAAGAGCACAATCTATAAAATGAAGGGAGCTCTCTGGGTGACACTCAAAACCGTCACCAAAGTATGGGCCCAGCATTATGTATCATTTCACATTAAAGAACTGGCAGAAATTACTGAATTTTATAATGCTTTTCTCCAAGGGAAAAACTGAATCACAAATTTAATGGAATCTTACACACAGCCCTGCCTGTAGTTTGCTAACCACTCCAGCCTTTGCTGCCTAGTTCTTACCATTCAGTTAAATAGGAACATACCTGGTTTTCTAAAACAATTTGGCTGATTTTGAACTTAAGTACAGAATATACAGTTTCTTTTTGAAATAAAATAGGGGAGAAAAAAATGTCTGTAGTTTTATTTACTTTAAAGTATTTTCTCCAGCTATACAGTAGGTGAAATCTATATCTAAGAATGCTGATGTACATGGATAGTGGCCAAGTTCAATAAAAAATAAGGTCTATGTAAGATTTGCTATAGTTCCGTTCCCATCAAGTTTTTGGGACACAATAAGCTTTTGTTGGTTGACAAATCATCTCTAAGATCCTTTGAAACCAATTCTACAATTCCTTAGTTTAGTAGCTTTTAGCCATGAGTATGTCAGTACACTGACTTATCAATTGTAACCGATATACCACACCAATGCAATATATTAATAGGGAAAACTGGCAGGGTGAGTAAGGGGGCGTATGTGCAGATATATGGGGACTCTGTACTTCTTGTTCAGTTTTTCTGTAAACCTAAAACTCAGAAAATAGTCTTAATTTAAAAAAATTCAATATATGAATCTGTCTCTTTCTTATGAAACAAAATATACAAGAAGTACATAAATGTTAAGTACAATGAAATTTCAAACAGAACATACTTATGTAACCACTACCCATTCCAAGACATAAAACACTACCAGCACCGCAGAAGGCTCTCTCACGCCCCCTCCCACTCCATACCCCCCCACAGGTAACTAACGGGTTGGCCAAAAGGTTCATCTAGTTTTTTCCCATACGATGGCTCAGGTAGTCCTTAGCTGTCTTTAACTTCATTTGAAACAATTTCGTTAGATGGTACTGTGACAGCTGTCATATCAGAGTGCATTTTTAAAAAATTATCAAAGTTGGTGAATTTTTGTGCAGCCATTTTAAAAGATGGAAGAAAAATACACATTTTAGGCATGTAATGCTTTATTATTTACAGAAAGGTCAAAATGCAACTGAAACGCAAAAAAAAAGATTTGTGCAGTATATGGAGAAGGTGCTGTGACTGAACATGTCAAAAGTGGTTTGCAAAGTTTCTTTGTACTACTGACATTTTGGCCAAATAATTCTCTGCTGTGGGGCTGTCTTATGCATTAGAAGATATTTAGCAGCACCCCTGGCCTCCACCAACTAGAAGTCAATAGTGTGAGTTACTGGACATACTCGAAATATCCAAATCAATACTATTATTGGTGAAAATGAAAAAAGTATCTTATTTTATAGAAAAAACTAAAAAGACTTTTTGCCTAATCCCATATTATGACTTTCATCCCCACAGACTGGACATCCTTTTTTGAACTTCATATAAATAGAATTCTATGGTTTGTTCTCTTTTATGTCTGGCTTCTTCCACTCAATGTTTTTGAGATCCACCCATACTGTTGTATTGCTATGTATTATTTTATTATATGAATGTTACAATCTATTCTTATGATGATGAAAAGCTGGGTTATTTCTAGTTTGGAGTTTTATGAACATTTGTGAATACGTGTTGGTGTTTATACGCACTCATTATGTTGGGTATATTCCAACTTTGATCACTATTGGGGTAAATGAAGTTAGCAAAGTCACTGAATACAACATCAAAATACAAAAAGCAACTATTTCTAAATACCAGCAAACTCATAGAAACTAAAATCTGAAAAAATGTTTTAAAAAATCAAATATTTAAGAATAAATTTAACTATAGATTTATAAAACCTCTATGCAGAAAACCACAAGACTTTGCTGAGGGAAATGAAAGACTGAAATAAATGAAGATACGTTCCATTTTAATGAGTTATAAAACTTAATATTGTTAAGATACCAATTCTCCTGAAATTTATCCACAAATTCAGTGAAATCTCAATCACTATCATTTGAAATGATATTATAACAGTTATTCAGGAAAACAGTCCTGATAATCCTATTAACTCTCCAATACACAATAGATAACCAGCTTAATTTAAACAAAAAAAAAAAGCTATACTCTAAAACTATAAGACACTGAAGAAAGAAATTGAGAAAGACACAAACAAGTGGGAGAGTATACCATGTTCATGGACTGGAAGAATTACCATCATTATAATGCCCATACTATGACCTAAAGCAATCTTCAGATTCAATGCCATTCCTATCAAAATACCAAGAGCATTTTTCACAGAGTTAGAACAAATAAACCTAAAATTAATTTGGAGCCACAAAAGACCTTCAATAGCCAAGGCACTCTTGAGAAAGAAGAACAAAGTTGGAGGTATCATATTAAATTATATTACAAGGTTATCGTAATCAAAACACCATGGAACTGGCATAAAAACAGACACATAGATCAACTGAATAGAGAGCCCAGAAATAAACCCATGCCTATATGATCAATTCATTTATGACAAAGGAGGCAAGAATGTATCATACAATGGAGTAAAGATAGTCTCTTCAATAAATGTTGTTGGAAAAACTGAACAGAAATATGCAAATGAATGAAACATCACTTACACCATTATACAAGGACAAATTCAAAATGGATTAAAGACATAAAATGTAAGACCTGAAACTATAAAACTCCTAGAAGAAAATACAGGCAGAAAACTTTGTGACATTGCTCTCAGCAATACAGTTTTTTGGATGTGTATCCTCAGGCAAGGAAAACAAAAGAAAAAATAACTTGAGACTACATCAAGCTAAAGGGTTTTTTACACAGCAAAGGACGCCATCAACAAACCAAAGAGACAAACTACTAAATAGAAGATATTTGCCTATAATACATCTGATAAAGGATTACTGTCCAAAATATATACAGAAATCATACAACTTAACACTAAAAAGACAATCTGATTTTAAAAATGGGCAAAAGACCTGAAAAGACATTTCTCTAAAGAGGACATACAGACTGCCAACAGACATGTGAAAAGATCAACAGATATGTGAAAAGATGCTCAACATCACTAATCATCAGGGAAAGCAAATTAAAACAATGAGACCACCTCACACCCATCAGAATGACTATCATTAAAAAAATCAACTAACGAATATTGGCAAGGGTGTAGAGAAAAGGGAACCCCTGTGCACTGCTGGTAGGATTGTAAATTGGTGCAATCAACATGGAAAAAAGAGTATGGAGTTTCTTAAAAAAATTAAAAATAGAAGCACTTCCACTTCTGGTTATTTATGCCACCCCTCCCCCCCACCCCCCCAAAAAAATTCCAAACCACTAATTTGAAAAGATACATGCACTCTTAAATTCTTTGAAGCATTATTTACTATCGCAAAGATAGGGAAGCAACCTGAATGTCCATCAATAGAAAGATGGATAAATAAGAAATGTTACATATATACAATGGAATATTAGCCATAAAAAAGAATGAAATCTTGCCATTTGCAACAAGGATGGACCTCAAAGATATTATGCTAAGTGAAATAAGTCAGAAAAAGACAAATACCACATCATTTCACTTATTTTTGGAATCTAAAAAACACATGATCAAAACAAACTCAGAGGGCAAACTGATGGTTGTCAGCTGGGAAGGGGTTTGGAGGACTGCATGAAAAAGTAAAGGGATTAAGTACAATTGCCAATTTAAAAAGAGTCACGGGGATGTAAAGAACAGCATAGGGATTACGGTCAACAACATTCTAAATTCTGTGTATGGTGTCAGATGGAAACCAGACTTGTCCGGGGGATCACTTAGTAAGTTATATAAATGTCTGATCAGTGTTGTATACCTGAAACTACTGTAGATAAAGCATAATGAAATATAGAGAAGCTCGTTAAATTAAGACATAGTCCTAATTTTACAAGTGAGAAAATAAGAATGAGGAAGAATACCTAACTTGCCCAAGAGCTTATGATTTAAGATCCAAACTCCAACACTGAACACGGATAACCCAGTGTTACTCTTTTTGTATCATGCTGCCTTTCCGCCTTTTTTCTGTCCTCCTCTGTTCTTTCTAGAAAGTAAAATGGTTCAGAACTAGGAGTCTTCATTATGTAAACTCAGAATATGTAAAGAATATTTGCTTTGAATCTTTAGGAATAAAAGTAAATGAGAGCAGAATACTAAGATCTGAATCAAGTTTACACCTGACCTTCTATTACGCATTAATTCTCGGGGTTTTTTTTTCTCTCTCATTATGATACTTGGCTTACAAAAAATGATTTTTCTACTTCATTTCATTTACCTCTGTTAGTTGGAATTCTAATACAATGAAGAGTTTTTCCTATTCTCCATTTATTTATTCAATTAAATATAGGCCCATTGTTATTTATTTTAATCTATGGGTTATAATCCTTTAATATAATTATTTATTCTGTGACTCAAGCTGTCCCAGGTTTCATCACTGGGGCCTTCTTCAAGCTGATTCCTATATCCTTCTGACACGTTCTCATTGTTTTTTGAGCACTTCAAAACTGGCCACTCTTTGTAGTGTTCACTCCATTCTATTCGGGGTTACGTACATTTTCTGGTACTCAACTCATGTTATTAACCCACACTGAGTGAAAGTTACCAAAAATTCCTAATCATCACCATACCTGCTGCTGTCACGCCGCATTTTCCCATTCTACGTTTATACAATTTACTTTTGTACTGAAGTATAAAACTATTTATCTCGGATATCATCATGGTCTGTTTGGCCCCTTGCCCTAACTTCCTGACATAAAATTAGTTAGTGGCCCTTTCTGTTTCCCACCATTAGCAAAGTTCACAGATTGCCTCTACTGTCCTCACAAAAGTCATTAATTCAAATATTAACAAATCAAGTCTGGAGATAAACCCTAAAGCATTCGTGTCTTCATTCATTCAAACACTAAGAACTCCTGTACCAGGCCCTGGGGACAGAAAACCAGATAAACTACAGCCCAAGCCCGGAGGGAGGCAATCAGTAGGTAAGACAAACACAGTGACAGTGAAGTACGACACACTGAATAACAGAGGTAAGCACCAAACACCTAATCCAGGTACATCATGGGACAGTCGATTCAGGCCCTTGTGGCGCCTTTTCGAAGGGAGTGGTATTTGGGCAGTATCATATAGACGAATAAGAGTACACTGGTTGAAGTGGAGAGGACAGCAGCATGTGGGCATCCGAATCCCACAGCAGTTAGACCATAAACTCTGGGATACTCAGAGCTGTTTCCTTCTCTGTTCCTCCGCCTGCACGGCCTTGTGCGACAGGCACTGCGCCCACCTAAAATGGTCTCCTCGCCTGCAAATGGGCACAACAGAAATGACCTCATCCGGTTGTTGGCAGAACTAAGGAAAATAACAAATATAAACCAGTTAGCACAGTTGCTTGTGCAAATGTAAATATCATATTGTCCTTAGGAATTAAGACAAAGAAATGAAAGACCATCGTGTGTTGGGAAAATACCACTTGAGCCCCAAAACTGATATGAGGGAGAAGGGCAACAAACCGCCCTGGGTGCAGACTTAGACGTCTGGCTGGTGGCTCCTGGCCAGCACACACTCAACGCATTTCAGGCCTCCCAGGGCATATCGATATTATGACTGGGCCTGCCTCCCAGGGGCCAGGCTCGAGCTTAACCCCAGCCACCCACACAGACAGCATGAGCAGGAGTCGGGGGACTTGCAACCGCCACTTCCCCACTAAAAGTGAAAACACAAACACCAGACTGAATGCTCATTTAGCTGTTTGCTGCCGGGTAAAAAATATAAAATGACTGACGGACTGCACAGTAAGCTGAAATGGAGTAGATGAGTACTACTTTAGACACTAAAATATAACTTCATTATGTGGGGGGGAGGGTTGTGGACTGGTAAAAATACCAAAGTAACAAGTAGACGGTTTACGTGTGCTTTCTTCAGAGCAAAGGTATCACGTAGACAGAAAGAGGCAGAACCATAAAGAAAACAGGTTTTGTATAAGTAGACAAATTAATGACCACTTAGTGCCTTTACTGCTATCCTTGGATATAAAGGATTACATATAACTTACTAATTATTAATTGGTAACACAGGCACTGGTAAAAATACTACTCAATTTTAATGGTGGGGGGGGACAGGGGAAGTCACAAAGCAAGGACAGAAGGGTCCCGTAGTGTTCCCGGGAAGAGCAAGAAAGGGAATAGTATGGTATTTGCCTAAAGGCGTTACAACTAATTAAAAATTACAAAAATATTAGGAACTGTTATACTTACTACAAGACTGTATTCTTGAAATCCCATTGCCAGCTCCGTGCAAGCTGGAGTCAAAGCTCTGACTACTTCGCACGGTGACTGGAGAACTAATGCTGCTACTGGCTGCGGCTGTACTTGGCATCCGAGCTAAGTTAGGCATGCTCCTTCTGAGCTTGTCTAGAAGAGAAAAAATGTTTGCAAAACGTAACAATCACAAGTTGTGTACCTATTAAAATAGTAGTTTTCAAAATTAAATGCAAATGTAAATAATTTTGCTCAATAACAAATACAAATTATCCTGTGTGTTATGACTTCTAACAAGCTAACAGAATTAGCCTTCTGTATAGGAAAACACACTCAGTATCTCCAGAAAGGTTCCACCAAATAAGACTGTTAGAAGAAACGAGTTCTATAAAAAGAGATAGGGGCTTATCAATTACCTACTTGTTCATATACAATAAGTGGGTAAAACTGTATCAAAGCTAGGTTAGAAAGTGATTTTGCAGCCATTTAGTTTAAAAACAACAACAACAACAACAAAACCACTAGCATTGTTACAACCTGGAAGAGTGAAAACCAACTCTGGATCTTTTTGCTTGCATATCATGATGGAAAAAATTATTAAAATTCTAATTTGAGATGTTTTGAGAAATGCACTGATCACATCAACATGACCATATAACTTCTGAAAAGTTTTAACTGTCATGAATATGACACCAAACCTCGGGAGGCTTGAAAAAGAGAATGCATCCATTTCTTTCTCCTTGCTAAGTACATCTTCTGCCACTGAGGGGCAGCAGAGAGTCACGCGCAAATCTCAGTGTTGCTGAGATGATAAACCACAAGACTGCAACTCCTCTACAAATTATTTTTCTCTTTATTAATACATACCCCACCCCATCCCCCCAAAAAAACAACAAAATACATAGGTCACTCAAGCTCAGAAAACAAAGTATACATTTAAATACTAAGTCAAAACCCACTCAAGTACATAATCAGATTCATTTCTGTTTCACACCCAGGTCCTTTTATATTACTTAGATCTGCTGAGTGTAGCAGCCCTGTCCAGAAAAGGTCACCTAAATCAGAAATCTGTAGAATCTAAGATTCGCCTCCCTTCTTCACCCTTGACTCTGAGTCTTCATAATGCCACCTTGTAAATATTTAATGAATCTTCCACTACCACCACCTAGTTTGGACCTCATTATTTATCACTCACAATTTCACCAAATCCTCTTAATGGGTTTCCATGCACCCTGCCGTGTTCCTCCAAACCAGCTTCCATATAGCCAGTTTCATTCTTCCGAGAGCACATCTATTCACCTTCTTAAAACCCTCCAATTACTTCCCTTGACCTTCATCTGCAAGTCCATGCTCCTGAGTATGGTCTAGAAAAGACTCTTCAAGGTATCAGCTCTACATACATGCTCCCCCAGCTTTATCTCCTGCTCCCCCAGCTTTATCTCCTGCTACCTGTTCCTCAGCCCTCTGTCCAAGCGCAGCGGACAAATGAAGTTCCCAAATACTCCACATTCTTGTACCTGTGAGCACGCTGATCCCTCCACTTGGACACCCTTCCCCATTTTGAATGAATGAATGAATGAATGAATGAACAAACGAACGAACGAACAAGGGAACAATACCTACTGTGCATATATTGCATGCCAGGCACTCTACAAGATGTTGGGGATGACAGTGTCTAAAATACCGTCCCCAACTTGCACTGAGTTTACAATCTAGACCGGTGTTTCTCAATCTACTCTTCCATATTGATCCTAAGGAGGAAAACTAAAACATTAAATTTAGTTTCTCCCCAATAAATTAAATAATAAAAAATGATATTTTGAAAGACTGGGCTGAACTTTGGAGATCCACAAGCAATTACACTATCTCATGTTTTTCACACATCCGAACTCTATCAGACACTTTTATCTTTATTAATATATACTCTAAAAACACTAATCAGGAAACTCAAGTTTGTGGTCAGCTTTTAAAAACCGTCTCTTTCAAACCTAGACAGTGTAGAAGCTACAGAAGCAATATAAATAACACATCTCTGGTTTATTTTAATTATTATAAAACACATCAACGATTTAACAATTACTTTTTCCTCTGTTATTTTGGTATGTTAGAAAAATATTTGATAGATTAGTTTCAAAGTTGCCATTCCTACTTCACAATTCTGTTCAATTGTGTTCACGATTATTTGTTCAAATAATATTCCATGGTAACAGATGAAGACTCTAATACCTGAGTCACATGTTAATAAAAGTTTTGTTTTTGTTTTTGTTTTTTAAAGGCGGTGGCTGGGGGGATCGAGGGGGGAGAGTGAAAGACATTTATTCACTTTCTTCAGCATTTTTACTACTGGCAATGTAACTGTCATTTCGTTTTTTCTTTAGATTGGGAGAATATAGAGCAGATGGTGTGATGAAATTAAACCTAAGTTTCCTAAGAAAGAGATATTCTGTTCACAATTCATAATCAAGAAAATCTACAGTTCAAGCCATGAGAAACCTGGAAAAGCAATGAGCAGCAGGCAGGACTGCACATCAGAGCCTGTGCTCTTGGCCACGAGGTGAGGAGTCCGAAGCTGATCCAGAAGAGTGCTGGTGCATTCCATTCCCTTCATAGGAAAGCAGACCTTTCAGGAACCACAACACTACCGCAGCGGACGTAGGCTGTGGCGAGGCTCCCTCTCCTCACAGGGATCACCACAGCACAGGTTCAGGGAAGTCAAATCCCTTTCATAATGGTGCTGAATGTAAGTGAAAACCACTTTTCTAAGGTAAGACAATACTAATCAAGGTGAAGAGCTGGCATCTGCCTGACAACTAGGATATGATGTCTTCAGACACCTGACAAAAGGGCCTTCAGAGAAACAATTCGAGGGGCCCCCTCCCTCAATGGTAATAGAAGGTGATAACTTGGACTACGCATATGGAATACATAGTCTTTCTGATTTGATGAGCTTTTATAAATCAGTCACCATGACATTCTTTAGCTGCCACTGTTTCCTTTTAAGTTTAAAATCTAAAGGTACAAAAAGAGAAATTATGACTAGGATTTTCATTATTTTCAAATTATCTCTCAATTAGCATTAATGATACAAATACGCAGGGGAAAAAAAACCATGGTAACAGGTGATCACTAATAGAATTTACATTTGGTTTTGCACTATTATAAAGTAACCTGCTTGCACTTCTGTCCCCAGCTGTGAGAAATGGTGCTGTATAATTAAAAGCTGTATCTGTATAAATATGGCTTGTTTCTCCTTATTACGTGGATTTGCATATGACTGATCATTAGTACAAAAACATACCAGGCAGAGAATATTACATGATTGTCCTCCCTATCGCCTGTTGAAGTCAAGGAGTGTAACTCCTCAGAGTGGAGAAGGAAGACAAATGATGAAGAGGGAGACAGAAAAATACACAAGGGGATGACCCATATTCCAACCCGCCACACTGACACTAGGGCAGACCCACTTCCCACTAACACGCCAAATACCAGCCTCCATTTTCCTGCTGCTACACAAATCTTCATTCTAGATGTCACCATTAGAGAGAAAGACACATCCCAACTTCCCTTACACCTGGACATGACAAGCAGCATCCTCTCCAAGCATCGTCGTCCACGCTAATCACCGTCACTCAGTGCTAAGAACAGGCAGTAAGAGGCCAAAGGTTGTGGGAAAGGTGAGGAAAGACGACTCGGTGCCCCGGGCTCCGTGGAGACCCGCTACACACTCCTCAACCCGCACAGCCCTGCCCGTCCCGCAGCCAAACTGGCAGCAACGCAAAGATGCTCCCACTTAGGATTCATTCTGTGCCCGCTACGTTGCAGAGGGGTTCCTGCAGCTCAAGTCTACGAACCTGGGACACAGCCAGAACGCGATCAATTACAGATTTAAATTGAGACTGATAAGGTCTTGAGAATATACTTGATAAATCAGGGAAATGTTTACCAATTTATACTGAGCTTAAAACCATTTCCTGAGCATATCAAATACCAAAAGGGCATCAGAACCTACCTCCATTGGTCCTATTTGGTGGCTGGTCTGGAGTTTGGGCTTGAGGTGAGTAACACTGTTGTTGCTGGTAATTATTTGAAGGGAAATACTGGGCACTGGGGCTCCGCCTACATTCCCGAATGCTGGAGAAAGTCTGTGAATGGGGTATTCCTCTTTGGAAAGGTGAACATCTTGGAAGACGAGGCTGAGGCGGTGGCAAATGATCAAATTCTTCCTCATCCTCTAGACTGAATCGATCATATTCTTGATCACTACAGGTCCCTTTTTTTCCTGAATTGAGTGACACACTGGAACTATGTCTTGACACAGATGCTGAAGTGGAAGCATAATCTTGCCTGAGACCTATAAAATAACAAAGATAGTACTATCTTAAGAGACATTTCAATCCAGCAAAAATTAAGTTCCAATATTAGGGGAAAATTGGTGCCAAATGATTCAAATGGAGACCCAATATCTTAGTTTAGTAAATCCCAAGAAAACAGATACATTTGTTTACCAAACAGATGTCTAATATTAGACTATTCTGTTTTGCAAAACAACTGCCCCAATTGCAGTGAAGATTAAATATAGTATTGCTATAATTCATCAATCAATGTCTGTCAGCTTTCCCAAATGAACCGTTCCGAACTCTGAAGAGATACTTAGGAAGGCTGCTTAGGAAACACTATTCATCATCATTATAAATCATTTGCTATAAGTTGGACAATTAAAATAATCAAATCTCTGCCCAAATAGGAACTCCTCCTGATCCTCTCCCCAACTCTCAAAGTCAAAGGAAAGTTCAAAACCTGCAGTACAAGTATTTTCTAACAAGGTCACCTCTCTTTTGTTCTTTTTGTTACCAATACTATCTTTTTCAAAGTACACTGACACCTCAATACTGCAATAGTTTTGGGTCATCCTAAATGATTACCATCTAAAAATAGTCAAATTGTAAGTTTGTAGTTATTCATCTCATTGTCAAGACCACAATTTTTTTTTTTAAAGTAGCCTCTCCCTGACTACTTAACGCCTGAAAACTGACATCTGATCCTTTAGCCACACAGATTAAGGAAGAGTTACTGTTAGTTTACTGTTACTAAATAATGACAAAAAGTAATCACTTTTGCCCTCAAAATGTAGCTTATTAAATTCTGCATAAGCATTACCATGTTTCTCACAGCAGCCTTGACTAATTCTGAAAACAGGAAATTGTTATGATTAAATGATACTTGGTTGGGTATTTCTACTTATGTTGGCTTGAAAAGATAACTCCAAAGCAAACCTAGCCCAGTTCTGCAATCTACATCTTATTGTGCCTTTTTATGCCATTAATATCCTTGAAGTGTTCACTTTCAGATTATTTATTATAACTTTATTGCAGAGCCAAAGGTAACGCTTCCCACTTCCGACAATCTTCTCTTCTATAATTATTTATCCTGAAAAGTATATCAGTGCTTTTTAATTGAATTTTTATTAAGGGAACCACTTGCAGTTCTAAGAAATAATACAGAGAGAGCTCCCTTGTGTACTTCGCCCAGTTTCTCCCAATGGTAACATTACAAACTTACAGAATAATATGACAACCGGAATACCAGTGCGTACACAAACCCATCTTAGATGTTCCCAGTTTTACTCACACGTGTGTACATATGTGAGTCTTAACTTTTATGCCATCTTATCACTCACAGGATCAAATGTCGGCCATCAGTGTCAAAATACTGAGCAGATTCCAGAGACCCACAGAAATCCTGTGTGTTGCCCTTTAATAACGGCCTCCCTGCCGAGATCCCACACTCTATTCCTACCCCATAGCAACCACAATTCTGTCCATTTCTAAAATGTTGTCATGTCAAAATGTTATATAAATGGAATCAGAGTACACAATCTCTTGAGGTGACCTTTCTTCACTGACCATAACTCCGTGGGGATTCATCTAAGACGCTACATGGACCCACTGACTGTTCCTTTTCATCAGTGAGGAGCACTCCACGACATGGAGCCACCGCCGTCTGATCACTCACCTACTGAAAGACATCTGAGTTCACTCTCATTTCTGACTATTACAAAGAAAGCTGCTATGAACATTCATGTACAGGTTTTCGTGTAAACACAAGTATCCACTGCTCTGTGATAAAGGCCCAAGAGTGAAACTTGCTGGGCCTCGTGGAAACTGCGTGTTTGGGTTTCAAGAAGCTGACAAACTGTTTCCACAGTGGCTATGCCGGCAACGGTCTTTGTAGCAATGTATTTGGCTCGGAGTGCGTCCTAACACCTTACGATGTTCATGAGAGTGTGAGCAGTATTAATTGCTCCACCTAAAAGTAGGACAGAATGAGAGAAAGAACAGAGCTGTTTGCCCATTACCTGGGAAGAAATACCTTGAAAACTCCCTATACCCTTACAGTTCAAGTAGAAACTTCTAGTTTAAAAAGTTTTCTAGTATAAAAAGAACGTACTTTCTTCTTGCAGACGAGCCATAATCTGCACATCAGTGAGGTCCTGCAACTTATACCCCATGGCGATAGAGTCATCCTCCAATTCTGAAGTACTCAGCTCGCTGTCTATAGATGACTGGGGACTGAGCGGGGAGCCCCTGGAGGTGTAACCTAAAACACAAGGGAAATATGTTTAATATTTAGTCTAAAGAACTGGTATCTATTTATGCTTTATAATTTATGTTGACAACAATTGGCAATTTTTGTCCTGTTTTCATAATGTCACCAAAAAACAATCAAAACACCCCCACTTAAGGAGATATGAATAGCTTCTCGTGTTCATAATTTATATGCAAAAATCACTTGTTTTTTCAAACTTTTACGATTTAAAAAAATCACTCAGTGCCATACAGTAGAAAAACTATAAAGACAGGTCTCATGTTATGTTTTTTTACCACAGTAAGAAAAAAAATCATTAATGCTAAACTCTGCATCCCACTATATAAGCACATATCTAAAGGTACTGTATAAAAATACTTATTCATGTTCCCCTTCAATTAATAATTAGATATACTTGTCTATGGCAGTAATTAGTATGTATTTTAAAACTAAATTTTAATCTGGTCCATTTTTTAAGCAGGTACAAACCACAGTGCTACAAATGATTAAGAATATTACATATAAAAGGCACACCTAAATTCACAGAAGCATAAGCTAAACCTTAGAAACTGAGAGACTGGTAGTCACTCACGCAAGTGGAAAAGCAATGGCTTGGATAAGAGAACCCAGGAGGAGTGGACCCAGAGAGAAAACGGCCGGGTTGGAATCACACCGATGTGAAACAAATAAGGAGATGGTGAGACCTTCACCTCACAAAAAGCTATTATGTATCTATTTTCTAATGTAGCCCTGGCTGCATGAAAAACTAGCAGAAAAATAAAATAAAATAAGACATAAAAGCCTTATATTCTTGAAGCATAATACTTTTTGTTTTGTTTGACATTTAATTTTAAAAGCACATCAGGCATTTGGAAACACATTAACTATATATGTATACTGTTGGCTAGGGAAGATCACCTCCTACACAGAACTGAGGGTGGATTAATGGTGTTATAGTACCAACTGATGTTTGCCTCTTTTGCATCCGAGTGAGTGTGCAGCACACACTGTCCATTGTGATAAGATACCCTCGAGCTTTTCAGTGTAGGTTGGATATTTAAGCTGTGTTTAGTAACTAAATGACAAAGCAAGCAGCTAGTCAAGAAGTTGAAATATTACCTGTTCTTTCAGGTGTTAGTATTGCTTTATTTGAGGTTTTAGAGAAGCTGGGAGTATTAATGCCATTGCTATAAGGGCTGAGTCTTGCAACAGGACTATAAGGAAAAGCCAGGGAGACATGTGAAGAGAAGAGACTCCGCCATCGGCCAGCTGTCACGGAGGCAGAAAACAAAGAGCAGTAGTTAGGGCTGAGAAAGCAGATGTTGGCTTGTCGGAGGGAGGAAGGGAAGAGGTTAAAAAAATGAAAAGACAAAGCAACTTTTCATAAGAATATCTTAACTACTTCCATTTATCTAAGGGAAAGATATGTTAAAAAAGCAAACTGTCAATTAGAGTCATATTTATATACCTCCTTAAGAAAAAGCAACTCAGGCTCACCTCGATTAACGCCAATAGGTCTGTATTACAATGAAAACTTACTTTGAAAAACTCAAAGAAACTTTGATCTTTAGAAACTGTAGGAAATGGTCTTAATATTAACTATACACAGTCCAATATTCTTCCTAAGATTAATTTTCAACCCATTTAAAATCAGAAAATGTTGATCAAAATTTTTTATAGAAACTTATTCATAAATTATGAAAGAAACTTAAAGTGACTATTGTGTTTCTGAATGGCCTTGAGTCCAAAACAAGATTTATGCAAAAATGATACAAAATCACCAGAAGGGTACAGACACGAAAATTCAATGACAGCTATTTCTGATGGCAAGTACAGAGACTAATTGGTGATCTATTGGATTTTTTCTTTGTATAAAAATATTTTCCAAATTTCCATACTGAACATATATTATTTCTATAAAATTTAAAGGTATGATTATACATATTACTTTAATACTATAAAATAAGGAACAAAAAAGAATTTTACCTGCAATGGCCAGATAATCTAATTCTTATATTACCTCAGCTAGCTAATTAATGTTTTTCTCTCCTCCAAAATTACCACACCCTTGCTGTTTCTCAGTTCTTGAAGATCATGAAAAAGACCCCAAACTGTAAACACTTAAGTCACACCAAACATCACTTCCTCTCCCTTCAAGGGATATAAATTACTGTACTAGTCAAAATCCACTTTCCCAAAAGGCAGTTGTTTATATACTAAGCAGGATGAAAATACATAAATAATATAAATTAGGTTAAACTTTACCTTTAAGCCATAAATAGGTTTATATTTGCTGGAAATTTGAAACAACTTGAAGGAAAACATAAAAGGACTGCTTTGACATGTGTTCCCCAAATCACTTTTAATAAGCAATGGTAATGAGCAAACAGTTGAAAAGTGTTTAAAAATGGGCAGCAGGGTAGAAAGAAAAAAATGATAGGATGTAGTTTGTCAATAATCAGCTCCAAAGTTTGGATTGTTAAGATCCTTGCAAAGTATCCCCAAGGTTATTTAAAAGAGCAAAATGTTTCCTTTTCCTTCAGCAAGCAGTTTTGACATTTAAGTACCATCCCATTCCAATAACTTAAAAAAAAAAACTTTTCCTCATGTAGGTGAAAGAACTAGGCAAGGAAGCCTCTACATTCCCAATGGTTACACTTTCAGAATTCCTAAGATTTAGAAAGGGGGCACTGCCACGAAGCCTAGCTCCTAATTGACACCAATCATGTCACCTATCTGATGTGTCACGGACTGTGGTTAAGCAGCTCTTCATCCTGCGCCAGAGCAGAGACGTGCAGAGAGCGGGCATTCCCCGCCCCTTAACTTCTGGATATGTAAACCCAATCCCAACATACACTGAAAAACAGGGGTTAATATGCAGCACACTTGGTGGCTGTTCTCACGTCTTCCATCTCTATTACTCGAAATTTCTCATTAAAAATTCTATGTTAAAAAAAAATCAATAGTTCTTTTGTGACTGCTAACTTGACAGATAATGTTATTTTATTCCAGTCTGATCACTCACCAGGCAGATTACAGTGACCGCGTGTTCTCACCCACAGATGCAGGCAACAACGCATCACAAATAAACAGTATTCATTACTCTGCACAATAACGACTGTGGCCCAGCCTCCCAGCACAATGGCACAGTGATTGTGGCTATGACCGTGAGATCCCAACTAAGCACACAATTAGCATCTATTGCAAGGAAGAACACTCTACATTGTCCTCTGGCATGGAGACTTTTAAGAAGAGGGAGGAGGATATTTGTGGAGCAAGCTAAGGAAACAAGGATGCCACATTAGTGCCCAAGGTTGTAGTGGAGGAGAGCAGAAGGAAACGGAAGCTATCACATCCTACTTATTCTTCACTATGAAGCTGAAGAATTGTAACAGGCAGCATTTTCATGGAGAATTAAAACAAAAAGAACTTCTTAACAGGGTAATTTTATGTTTTTTAATCAATTTAATGTTTTTAAATATATGATGTTAAATTATTTGAGAGGCTCAATGATCAAAATGATTGTAACAAAGAAGTTAAGACAACTTCACTAAAAGAGAAAATGGTTCATAAACTTCTGAACAACATTTAAGTTTTCCTACATTCCTACTCCCAAGTTCTAGCTGTAAGTAAAGGGCTTCTCATATTTGGAGGTGGTATGGACCATGTATTTTTTCATTTAACTGCAAGCCCTAGAATAGCAGAGTTGGGCCCAAACAAAATAATACATTGATTAAACTTCGTATCACACTTGGCAAGCTTTTCTTTCCCAAATGCTTTAAGTTAAACTGCTGCCAAGAACACTGCTATCCGTACACACTGCATTCTGCTTCAACTTCCCTAAAACCCCAGCCACCTCTCACCAGGTTACTGCAATCTGCCCCTCAGTAAACTCTCCGCCACCAGCACTGCCCTCACCGAGCCCTAGGGTCTGAGCATCACTACCAAAGTCGGGTTAGTCGTGTATCATTTCAACTCTGCTACTTCCTTCCACTCAAATGTCACAGTGGCTTTTCAACGAATACAAGATCTGGAAGGTTAGGTGCTGCAGAGCATCTCATCACGTGCATCCGCATCCACTGACGTGCACCCCACATCCACCTCTCGTGTCCTTGTTAAGAATTATACTCCTATGGGTTAAACTTCCACTTTGCCACCCTTGCCCAATGAGCATTTTCTATTAAGATAAATGTTATAAATTACTAAGTAGTGGACTGATCCCTCATCTTTCTGCAAAAAGATAACTTAAGAGTGTCTAAAGGTGTATTCATTTATTTTTTGTACATTTTCAAAGTTGCCTGACCTAAAAAATAACATCTCTATGTAGTTATTTTTGTGCATCAATATGCAAAGTATTAGTTACCAAAACTGATTTGATAAATGCTCCAGTGATGATAATATCAATGATGAAAAATCACAAAGTACAGGTGACATGATAGGTTTAAGAAAGAACCTAAATTTCTCTAGTCCTCCACACCGAAAACTACTGTTTGGGCTGCAAAAAAGTCCTAAGAAACAATGACATCCCTATCATGCTTTGATCATCTTTGCTTAGACTCGCAGCAAATACAGTTAATATTCCAATTTTTGTTGAATATATAAGTGTCTGATATAATCAAAATCAAATTTAAGAAAGCAGTATATGATAATTCACATAAAAGGAAAAAATAACTGATCTAATGAAAATCTTATCGAAGGTTCAGCACTGCATCAAACTAAGAGTTCAAAAATAAAGCAACACCATACTATATTCTGGAATCAACTGTTTTCACTCTTTCTTCTTACTATAAAAATAGCCACCTCAGTACTTAACTAACGCAATGCCTGGCACACAGTATGCAATTAATAAATGTTGAATGTGGCCAAAATCTCGGCAATCCCACTAATACATCCTTACTTCAAACCATTCTACCATTCCTACCTTGACATCTAAATGATTTGGCCCAATTTCTTAAACCTGTTATAACTATGATTCAGTAGATCTTCGAAGACAAAGGTTAATCTAGACATTTCAGCCCAGTCAGAGGCTCAATGAAGAAATGTACTAATTACTACATCGTTGACCTTTGCGTGTGTGAATCATCTGGCTTCTAGCTAAGTGATTTTATCCTGCTGATGGCCTGGACCTGTGACAAGGGTGACCAAGGCACCAGATTAAGCAGGAGTCACCACCCAGGGTGAGCTAGTTCCTACGATGCCAGGGCACACGGGTAACGGGAAAGGTTGCACCGAGAACATCAGTTGGTAGTAAATCGTGCAGGAAGGCAACAAATTTCCCTCAAGTCTTGAAATGCTACCATTTCTAATAATCAAAGAAACCATTCACAAAATAGCTGCAAGTGTGTTTAGAGAAATTTCTATAAACCTTATTGTCAATACGGTCGCATCCACGTGGGTCTGAGTCCAGTAAGAAAGCCCTGGAGGGCAGTGCTCTTACTCTTTCTAGCGGCTCCTAACACTGTGGCCACATTTCTAAATCAGGGTACTACTGTCGGAATGTTTGTGTCCCCCCAAATTTGTACATTAAAATACTGATGCCCAAAGATGTCAGTATCCGCGGGTGAGGTCATCAGACAGTACGTAAGCCAGGATGGTGGAACCCTCACGAGTGGGATCCGTGTTCTTACTGAGGCTCCACATAGGCCCACAGGCCGTCCCACCACGTGAGGATACCATAGGAGCCTACAACCCCGAAGAGGGCCCTCACCAGGCCATGGTGCACCCTGATTTCAGACATCCAGCCTCCAGAACTGTGAACAGTAAATTTCTGCTATTTATAAGCCACCCAGTCTGCAGTACTTTGTGATAGCAGCCAAAGTAGACTAAGACGTAGGGAAGTTATTCTAGAAAACAAGCCCCACTTTATGTCTACCCTTCTCCTCCTTTCTCACTTGACAGTAAGACTCTACAAGGCAAACCTGCAGTTCACAGAGCCTATGACACACTCTGATCTGCCACACTCTGTCACCGGTCTCTCACACGGAGCAGGGGGTCGGAACCGTCACTGCAGAGGGGCAGAATGGTCCCAGCAGTGAGACGAAATCAGTCTACAGTAACCCTTCAAATGTGTTCTTGCTTCTGTTTTGATTAAGTCTGATGAAAACTCACAAAGAGAAAATTTTAGATTTGTTTTACTAAAATTCACAGAAGTTTCTAAATCAGGGGACTACTGCCGCCTGTGTTTTGTATCCCCTTGTTCATGGCTCTCTTCTTGGACACCCAAGTTCATATTCTCCTTTGCCATTCCCTACCCCAGGTTCTGCTTTGAGGAACTGGCCACCTATCATTTAAATTTTCCTTGTGTACCCCTGAGCGACAGGAAAAATAAAGTACTCAGAGCAATTCAGAAACCCAACTCTTCAGACCACACGCAGAGTCATTCCTTCATTCAACAGTTGCCAACAGATACCAAAACAGGAAAAAAAATTAAAAGTCAGTCTCCAGTAGTTCTGTAAATAACTTTCGTAGCTACACACAGCACATAATTATTTCCCTGCTCCAGTCGCTCTGGGAAATCTGCCTGGCCCTATACTCCCACCTGCTTTTTAAGCTTCGTTTCTCAATTTATTTTGTAAGCACCCACCACGGTGGCGACAGAGTACCAGATGCTGCAGTTACCTGAGCTGAGTAAAATATGGTTACTCTTCTCCCCTTCTTCCTATTCCAATTTCTAAAGACCAGCTAGTGCAGAAGACAGACAAGTAAGATGAGCATCATGTCATATGGTAAGTGCAACAAAAGCACCATGAAGTACACTCAGAGTGAAGTGAAAACGATTCATCTCGAGGAAATCCAAGGACTTCCCCAGAAGACCTTATGTTTAATACGGTCCTTGAAGGCCGAGGAGCCTGCCTCGCAGGGCACAATGCCATTCTAGACATAAACAACACAGCGAAGGCATGGGGGCACGAGAGAGCAGTCTGTACTCAGGGAAAGGCAGATGTGCTAGGACGGAAGTACGGGGCGTATGTGAGAAGGGTTAGGGCTGGAGAGGTGGGCAGGATCAACCTCTGCACTGTCATGTACAGTATAATATTCTATCAGTGTTTTGACCTTGAGAAGGAGATGGCATGACCAGAGAGGTATTTTATGAAGACAAAGAGCCGTGAAGGTGATAGGCTAATTGGGCAGAGAGTGATGACTGGGAGACCAGTTAGACGGCTTCGTAGCAGAGCTGATGAGACATTACAAGATAGTGAACTAGAAGTATTAGCAGAACATTTGGCGAGAGCATGTTAAGCCCAATCTGAGCTAAAGTGGACACATCTGGCGACCCAATGAATACACAGCGTGGAGAAAATGAGGAATCCAAAGCTAATGCCACGGTCTCTAAGACACTGAAGCCATCCACACAAGGCAGGACACATGCCATAAACAAGCTTAAAGAAAATGAGGTGAATTCAGGACAGCTATAAAACATGCTGATGTGCTGGTGTCCGCAAGAAGTTAAGAGTTCAGGGAAGAAGGCCGGAGAGAAAGATCAAGACACATCAACAAGTGCGTGTCCAACGAAGCCACGGGCATCAGTGAAGTCACCCAAGGACAATGTAAAAAGCGGAAAAAGACGGGGCGTAAGAAAGAAACATGCATGAGTGGGGAAAGAGGCTGAAGCAGGTCACTGAGAGAGAAATCAGGAGGCTCAAGGGTGGGTGGAGCCCGAAATGAAAAAAGATACTGAAGAGTTTTGACGGAAAAGTGACAGTTAGCAGGGGGAATTACTGCAGAGAGATCCTGTAGGATGCGGACTTAAAAGACTACGGCCCAGGACAGCTGGGTCACTGAAAGCCGATTCAACAGAGGAGTCAAAGCGGAAGCCAGTGTTAATGTACGTCACACAGATATAAAATGAGTAAGAAAAAAAAAGAGTTTTTAGAGAGATGTGGCTCTAAAAAGTAAGAATAGGGTTGCAGCTGGAGTATGACATCAGAGGGAGGGCAGCTTTAAGGATAAGAGACCTGCGTACTTTCAGAGCATGAGGAGAAGACAAGAGTCCACAGAAAAGAGAAAGGAAGACCCTGGAGCTCAGAGGAAACAGGACAGAGGGAAGAGGTAAAAGTAGAGGGAACCGGAGGGCGATTTCTCCTCTGAGGCAAGACAGTAGGACTATGGAGAATGCAGGAGATAAAGGTGGGTTTCAGGGCCTCTCGTCTGTACATTAGCGGGCAATATGTTGTGAAGGCAGGGGCTGGAGTTAAGAACCTGGGAAGTGGGAACAGCCCAGCCACCACTGGCACGAGCACGAGTGGCTGCCTGGGGAAGTCTGGACAGCACGTCTCTGTTAACAGTGCGAAGCCTGGGGCGGGGGGCGGGGGGCGGCGAATATCGAAGATGTTAGCAAGGGTCGGTTTTATATAACTCTGAAAAGGGCATTTGTGTCTTACGGGTTTCGGTTTAGATAGTTGAAGTGTGGTGGTCATGTTGTTTACAGAGATGTCAAAGTGACCAACTTTGTCATAAATTTAAAAAAACACCAAACCCTACTGACTGAAGGTTATTTGCCACGAGGGAATCTTAGAAATCTAGGATAAGACCTTGGTTTAAAAAAAAAAAAAAAGGTAGGTAGAAGTCTGGAAAGACTAGATGGCTGTCCTCAATGCTGATGAAAATCAAAGATCACAGCAACAGGCTCAAAGAAGGGTCGGCCAGTGTTTTCTGTAGCAGAGCGGCTAGAGCGTATTTCAGGGACCGTGTGGTCCCTGCTGCAGCTACTCAGCCCTGTCATCACAGCATTAAAGCCAGCACAGACAATACCCAAATGAATGAACACAGCTCTGCTACAATAAGAGTTGAATTTCATATAAATTCAACTTTATTTATATACAATATAAAACTTTATTTATATACAATGAGTTGAATTTCATATAAATTATGAGACATGAAATATTATTCTTTTGATTTTATGTTCAACCGTTTCAACGCGTAAAAGGGGCCATACAGGAATAGGCAGGAAGCCAGGTATTGCCGGTCTGCCACCCCCTGGGCTAACATACAAGCCAGTTTCATAACCTTCGCTCTGAAACACACACAGGATTAGAATTCTATTGCACGGGGGTGTCAGGAGTTGAGATGTAACAATGATGGCCAACAGCATATGTTACTGCAAGTTTTCATAACATTGTAATAAAGACCAAGAAGAGACTAAAAGGACAGTGGACTAAGAATCCAGATTACAGAGTCTAGTTACAGGACCCTGTCACATGCCGGTCCTGAGAGAGGAGCATGACAAGGTGACACCTTAGTGTGTCAGTGATCTCGACTGAAAGGTGTTTGTCCTGGGGTAATAGGTAGGGCTGTGGTAAATATAAGGCAAAGCTTGGCAGTGTGCATTCTCAAACTACAAAGCAGTTTTAAACAACTACTAAAACGTTACAAGTTGTAGCAAAAACATTCTATCAATGCTGAGGAAAAATGTTCTAGAAGCTATGTGGGAGAAAGCAGAGTGCCGAATTTTCCACTCTTTCATTTTTACTAATTCTCAGGTAGTTTAGCCTGTCCTCTCAAAAAAATGGACATGCTTTGTCCATTATATTTTTTTCCAATTACAGTTGACCTGCAATATTAGTTTCAGGTATACAGCATAGTGATTAGACATCTATGTAATTTATGAAGTGATCTCAATAATTCGAGTACATACATGACACCATACATAATTATTAAAATATTATTGACTATATTTCCCTATACTTTATGTCCCTGTGACTGTTTTGTAACTACCAATTTATACTTCTTAATCCCTTCACCTTTTTTACCCGATCCCTTAACCCCTCTCCCCTCTGGTAACCATCAGTTTTTCTTTGTATACATGTATCTATTTCTGTTTCATGTGTCCATTTATTTTGTTCTTTAGATTCCACATATGAGTGAAATCATATGGTCTCTGTCTTTCTTTCACTGACTTGTTTCACTTAGCATAATCTAGGTCCATCCATGTGGTCACAAATGGTAAGATTTCATTCTTTGTTATAGCCAGGTAATATTCCATTGTAAATATGTACCACATCCTCTTTATCCAATCATCTATTGATAAGTATTTAGGTTGCTTCCAAATCTTGGCTACTGTAAATAATGCTGCAATGAACATAGGGATGCATATATCTTACCTAGACAATTTCAAAGACTTAATCTTTCCTCAGATGTTACCAACTCAGAGACAAAGTACAGAACTTTGAACTTTCGACAATTTGATCAGACTAGGTCAACTGTTCTCATTTCTCCAAAGTCTATCTCAGAGAAAGCAAATGTCCCAAATGCCGTATTTTTAAGAACTGATTTCTTCAAAACCACAGGCTAAGGTCATATCTTTGACTCTACCAGAGCCCTGGAAAGTAAAAGAAAAGGAAGCAAGGAGAAAGTAACAAACTTCATATCCTTTTGCTTTTATTCTTCATGCAACAGGTAGGCAGCCTGAAGTTCTAAGTCGATTAGAGGACTTCAACTACATGGCCCTTCACTAACACTAGTTACAGAGTGGTCTGCGATCAGTAAAGGGATGCGAGACATCAGCTCTTTCAATATGTTTTATTCTCCTGTATATAGGCAGGAAGTTTAATCCAAACCACAGCATTGTGACCTAAACCCACAAACCACCAGGGCAGGAAGGCCTTAATTTTCACAACCAGCCTTTCTAGTATAAATTTCCTAGGTGATCATATCACATCTTTACATACCTGGGGCCCACAGAGATGCTTGGCACATAGATGCACTCAGTTGTTTGGGCTAAGCTTAAAAAAAGGAATTAAGGACCTTGGGCAAAGACAGTATTTCACTGGTTCACTCTCATCAACTCTGCATAGCCTGAGGTAAAATTTTCTGGATAGGGTACACGTTTACAGTAAGAACTGCTGACTTGGCTCCAACCTGAGCAAGCCCCCTGTAATAGTAACACGTGGCTGGCAGCTTATCTGATCCACTATTTTTATTGGGTAAACTTGAGCAGCATTAATTTCTCCACAGCTCTCCATGGTCTGATAAATAAGCATATGGGGTCTAGAAAGTCCTACTATTACTCTGAAACAGGTGTTCACAGTGTCCTTTGCCAGGCATACACCAAGTAAAGAGGATCGAACTATTATGCATTTGCTAGTGGATTCATGTTAGGAGAAGGGCTAAGGAACTAGTAAATGATATTCCTAATTGGTATACTTAGGAGTATTGAATCAGGATAAGCTAGTCATAACTCCCAAGTCTCTTGATTCTCAAATTATAGCTAGAAAAATCTATTGGGTTAATTTAAATCTTTTCCCACAGTTCTAGTGCATTCAACCTATGATGACAAATGTAATGATAAAATTAGTAATCATGATATATATTCACTTATAACCCCATAACACTGCAGATACTCAATATTTCAACTTTGAGTTGCATTCAAAATGTAATAATGTATAAAAATGTGACTTCATACCACTTTTAAGAAACATTTAGTAAAAGAGTTTATATATCCATTTAAATAATACCTAGAGCTAATCAAGAAAGTCACTTTCAACATTAGGATTAAGTTTTAAAATATATTAAGTTTGAAAGTAACTCAGGGATTATATATCTCCAATGACTGGCAGATAAATGTTTAATAAATATTTGTTCAATGAGAGTTACAAATTTCACCACAAAGAGTACTGCTTAATAACATTTATTCCACAAGGATCAGAGGTTTATAGTAGTTCTTAATACTAATTTAATAGGTCAAATATTTCCTAGGTCCTAATAGTTAAAGTAGTCTTACTGGTTTAAGTATCTAGTCATCAACGTTAAAGCATTACATCTCTTCTGCTTCTCAGCCTTCCACCAGTCCCAACACCACATGCCGAGTGCTCTTCTCTCACTACTGGATCCTTCTGTGGGTCTTCTCTAACCAGAATAATGGTCTAAAAGTAAAGTTGAAAAGTGAGGGTTGGAACGGGGAAATTCTCTGGCCTGTCAACTTGTTTTCACTTAATCGCTGGTCAAATGAAGAAGAGCTTTAAGCCCCCACAGACCAAATACCGTGGTGTCCAGGATCAGAGTGATCTCTACAGCCTCCCCTGGCTCCTTAGCCGACTTCCCACCTGCAGTTAATCAGGGAGATTTAAAAAAAACAAACAAAAAAACTATTTTAGTAGTAATTATACTTCAAAGGCATGATTAAAAATTCCCTTTTATAGAAGCAAGTTTTCTCTTGGCCCGACTGGCTAAGGTTTAAATCAAATTTAAGGACAGTGGAAAAACGGCCACAGAATGTGACAAGAGGGCCTGTGTGAAAGTAATGACTTAACCCAAAAAAACAAGGGAAAAGAGCGACCTAATAATCTGTCAACCTTGTGATGCCGTCATGCAGGTTCTAGGCAGCTGCTCTCAATGAGACCCCAGCCACAGTGCAGACCGCCACAACCAGCTGGAGTAACTTCTGAGTTCCACACTGCAAGAGTGAGGTCGGTTAAGAAAGACGCTACAGAATTTAATTCTACAAAGAAACAGGCTAGATGATCTTGTGTCTGAAAGTAGTGGGCCCCCCTCCCCACCTCTGGAAACTCAGGATAGACTAGATAATCAACAAGAGCTTCCTGGCCTTGACCGCGTACGGAGCGGTACGAAACCCAAGCCCAGCAGGCTATCAGGGTGCGCCAGGGGTTACTGAACAGGAGAGCAGTGGAAATGAAACATGGACGATCCTTTCTATATAATACTCTTCTTTCAGGGAGGGACACAACACGTGTGGCTTATATTCCAATGGTAGAAAAGGCCTCTGACCCACTAATCTTGAGAGGTAGTAGAAAGTAAACATAAATTTAAGAGTTCTGACAAAAAAAAAAAAAGACACCTTATTTGGGGGGACAGGAGGCCTAAAACTAACCACTTTCATGATTTTATTATAATACCTGTACACAGAAGAACATTAAAATATACATAAAAGTCTAAAATGGCCAGACCTACTTTCCAGGAGTTTTGTCTTAGAACTGGAAAGCAATTATATGAGCAGTGTATATAGCTTTAAGGAGACAACCAACACCACCCTGTCAGTGGCCGACTTCTCGCAGTGAAAAGGTCAGGCCGTTAGTACGCCCACTCTTCCCTGCCACCTCATCTCTAGAATTTGACGGTTCTATTTTCACACTGACAAGGTTTACTGCATTTCCATTTCACTCTATAGTTGTGATTATGACCATTTTAAAGTGATCACGATTTGGTAAACCAGATAAATATAGTTTTTCAGTGTTCTGATGTAATAACAGTATTTTACAATAGTCAGTCCCTCACTCACTGTAAAAGGACCAAGGGGAAGAAAGTAATTGTCTGACGCTAGACCCTAGCCACTGGGTGAAGAGCATCACAAGCCTACAGCTTCAGCTCACCTTCTCATTCCATCTTTCCTGGCTTCTCTTAGATCATCTTGGTGGCCAGTGTTCTCAAGGTCTCCCAGATCTCTTTCCTTATACTTTTCTACCATCAAAATAGGGGCACAAAGTAAAAATTTCCAAATCTTTGCAGAACCAAAAATCCCCGCCATTTGCTCCACAATTTACGATTTGCCTGGGTACAAAATCATAGTGTGAAAATAACTTTCCTTCAAAACTTTAAATATTCGTTTTTCATTTAGCATCCAATAATGCTAATGAAAAATGTCCGAGGTCTGTTACCATTGTAGATAACCTCTTTCATCCTTTGAACATTTTTAGGATTTTCTCTTTAACTTCAGAAAAACTGAAATTCAACCAGGATGTCTAGGTGCAAGTCTTTTTTTCATCTATTCTACTTCATGCTGAGGACTTGCCTTCAGCTGGAAGAAATTTTCTTCTGTTATTTATTGGTCCCTTTTCCTCAACTATCTGTTCCTGTTTCTAAACCTGTTTAAAATGAGAGGTTCTGGATCAGTCCTCTGTGTCCCCTAACTTCTCTATTTCTCCTCTCTTTTCGGGAGATCCCTTTGACTAAATCAGGTGAGCAGCTTGATTTTTAGCCCTGTTCATTCTTTAAGTATTTCCAAGAGATTAAAAATGACTTAAATTATTTGACTTGCTTATATTCCCAGCAATCTGTTCTTCTTTTAAAAGTGTATTATTGTCCTGGCCAGTGTGGCTCAACTGGTTGGGACATCATCCCATACACAAAAAGGTCACGGGTTCAATCCCCAGTCAGGGCACATGCCTGGGTTGGAGGTTTGGTCCCCAGCCAGGATATGTACAAGAAGTAACTGACGGATGTGTCGCCCTTTCTCTCTCTCTCTCTCTCTCCCCCCTCCCCTCTCTAAAATCAGTAAGCATGTCCTTGGGTGAGGATTTTAAAAAGTGTATTACTGTCTTTTAACTCTGAGCACACCAATTTCTCTATACTCCTTGGCACTCATTTCCTATGAAGTCAGTTGCTCTGTTTACTTTTTTTTGCTGTTAGTTTTCCCAAAATGCAAGTTAAGATTGTTACTGGCTTATATTTATGAATAAAAACTAAGTTCATCTTAGAGGTAACTAGCATGAGTTTCTTCTGTACCAATATAGGTATTACCCCAATGGGCCTCTAACTTAAAAGAGAAAACTGATACAGGCACAATGTAAAGGGTGCGTTATTCCACAGCAAACTTTCCATATGGTGCCTGGATATGCAAAAGCAGAGTGACTGAGGTTCTCCACAGTACAAAAGAAGGAGATCTTTTGTCCCAGGGGTGGGCTGCTTCAGAAGTCCATCTACTCCTCCTCCTAGACCCTGCTCAGTCTAATGTGGCTATCTCTAGTTAGCTTGAGCCCTGCTTCTCAATCAGGGGTAGAAATCTCACACTTAGATCTCTCTACCTTCTTAAAAATAGGTATCTCAGCCCTGGCCGGGTAGCTCAGTTGGTCACAGCATCGTGCCATACACCAAATGGTTATGGTTCGATCCCCGGTCAGGGTACACACCTAGGTTGTGGGTTCAATCCCCAGTCAGATCACATATGGGAGGCAACTGATCGAAGTTTCTTTCTCTTTCTTTCTTTCTCTTTCTCTCTCCCCCCCCCCCCCCCCCCCCCCAGACATGCACCACTTCCTTTCTCTCTAAGTCAATAAACATATCCTTGGGTGATGATTTAAAAAAAAAAAAAAAAAGTACCTTGTTTTATGCTGAAGACTAGACACTGCCACCACTTGCAGTCATCATCTGTAGCACATGCTAGCAACTCCTACTGCTTAGAGTACGTTTTTTAATGATCTAACATTCCTTATCTAAAAATGGAAGATCACAAACAATCATACAGCATGGACTATATACACACACACATATGAATACACACACAACATGACTATAAATCTGAATTTCCAAAGACAAGCTTTTATCCCCTACACACAACATACACACACATCATTCCCTGAAATACAATCTTACGGGTATAACAGTGGAAAAAAATTAAACTCACAAATAGAAACTGACATGAGCTGAACTCAAATACATGAAATGTGTTACTATATAAAAGTTTTAAAGCTCCACGTATTATAAATAAATGAGTATCAAAGCCCTATGTTTTCAAAGTAAATTATATATCATGAAGAGTTTGGCCATATTTTAAGCTATCACTTTTCACATTAAGTCACCCAAGAAATTCAGAATTTTGCCATGACCGGTGTGTCCAAAAGCCAGGTATGGAGTTTTTCTTGCCATTTGTACCCTTAGTATCTAGCACTGTGCCTGCACCAGCAAGTACTCAATACATTTATTTCATGATCTAGGATATCAATCATCTCTTTGATCAAGGACCAATGTTTCGGAAGAGGAGAGTCTGTAAATTCTTACATAAACTGCTTCTATTTTGCACAGGTCCCAAATAACAGGCATGAATATGTATAAAAATAAATTTTCACTGCCATGGAGGCAAATTTAATCAATCATTAGAGAAGGTCACAAAAGCAGTAACAACTACTTTGGGAGAATCTCAATTTTTTATTCTCGTTATTGAGTTAGGTAACGAAATAGCATGTCAATTATATATTCATTATAACAAACATTATGCACTATCATAAGTTATTACTTATTTTAATAAACATCCTCCTAGTTAGGGTAGAAAGACAAACAGAAAACAAAAACTACACGGAAACACAAGATAGAAACTAAATTTAATAGGAACACAATCTCAATTACGTTACTTTCTGTACTAAATAACATTGGTGATCATGAAGCAAATGCACTGGGGCTATTCTGAACATAACAGCAAAGAAAATATGTGACAGAAGCTCACAGCCATGAAAATGTGCCTTCGATTCCCAGGACATGGGAATAATAGCAAATGTCAAGAGACTATGTCTCTACACAAACATTTCAGTATGGTTCCAGATTATTTTTCCAATAAGAAAGGGAATCCTTTACAAAGCTTACCTAAAATGAACTGCACAGACTAAGTTTTAATTTTGTGTTCCGAATTTGACAGACTACCTCAAGGTTGGAAACATGAACTGATGAAGATAGCATCTTGGGCCACGCAAGGAGAGGCTGGACAGAGTCCAGGAGACAGACACTTAACAAGCTTCTTAATGTCTCAGTTCAATCTGTGTGGCTTTTACAAATGAAAAGGCCACCTTGAGAGCACTGGATTAGTCAACAGCTTTCTTCTTCATTGGCTAAATTTAGAGAGAAACACTCCATCATAACAACCAAGACAAGAATGGAAACTTGTTTCATATGAAGATAAAAGAAAAATCTCAATAAAGAAGGACTATCTATCCACATTTGCTTAGCATAATCCCATAGGAAATGAGAGGCAGTCATAGGGAAACATGACCCAAGACAGTAATTGTGCAGGGCTACACTATTTGTGAAAACTATACCCACACTCCTCAAATGTGACCTGTCCTCATTCAATAGTTATAGACATTCAAGTATCTTAAGGCAAGATAAGCTTTTATTAACTGGCCCCAAATTAACTGAGCCACATATTCGGTGTTTCAAATTACTGAGATAAGCTTTTTGATCATTATTTGGTTATTTAACATCCCAGCCTCATGACCTAGACTTAGCAAAGACTCTAGGTTATTAGTTTTACTCCAATTTAGAGTAGCACGTGAGTTAATGCTATCCATGAAAAGTTCTACGGGTATTTGTTGTTTATATTTGAAAGGGCTAGGGGAAGTGGGGAAGAATAAAGAAAAGCATGTCAGAAATGTAATACATATATACCTAAGAAGAAACAGAAGAAATAGACTAATGAGGTTATCTTGAATTTTCTAATATTCTTGAATAAATGTCACTCCTAAAACTTCAATTTGAGGCCGCTAACTCTAACAAATATCTTTATTTACAGGTAGAGAAAACAGACAAAAGAAAAAAAGCTATTAGTTTTCTATAAAGTATAAATAGCTAAAAAAAGATGATTCCCTGTATTTTTTGGTTCAGTTTCTAAATAAAGAACTGTATATTAAGGACCTTGGCCTGGTAGTTCAGTTGCTTAGAGTGTCATCCCAATACGCCAGGGTTGCGGGTTTGATCCCCAGTCAGGGCACATACAAGAATCAACCAATGAATGTATAAAATAAGTGGAACTACAAATCAATGTTTCCCTTTCTCTCTCTCTCCCTCTCTCTCAAAAAAAATTCAATAAATAAAATTTAAAAATATATTTAAAAAAGAACTGCAGCCCTGACTGGTGTGACTCAGTGGGTTGGGCGTCATCCCGTAAACCGAAAGGTCCCTGGATCCATTCCCGGTCAGGGCACATGGCTGATTTACCAGCCTGGTCCCTGGTTGGGCGTGTGTGAGAGGGAGGCCCCCAGTCAATATCTCCACCTCACATCGACCTTCTCTCCTTCTTTCTCCTTCCCTTCCCCTCTAAAATAATTATTAAATCGTTTTTAAAATTACAAAAATGAACTGCATATCAGGAATGTCTCTATTTATAGCACTTCCCATTTTTCAAAGTACGTAATTTCACATTTGACGTTTCCTGAAACCTTTTCAATAGCTCTGTGAAATCTGTTAAATGTCCCCACTTACTAAGCAAAACACTAGAAACAAGGTGGCAAGCTCCTAATTATACAGCTGAGTAGGCATGAGGCATTATGGGAACTAGGTCTAACTGCTCGATCAAAAACTCTTCACTCTACCTGTTCGTTCAGTAATTAGCATTTGACACGTACGATGTAATGGAACTATTCTAGGCACTGGGAATGGTAGAGCAATGAACAATCTCCACCCTCAGAACTAACATTTTAATGAGCACCAGCATGTGATTTTTGTTTTCTTGGCTTGGCTACTCGGATGCCGTCTATAACAC
The DNA here is from genome assembly GCA_004026545.1 of Mormoops blainvillei. NCBI lineage: Eukaryota > Metazoa > Chordata > Mammalia > Chiroptera > Mormoopidae > Mormoops > Mormoops blainvillei. Next base: position 375,062 of record PVJD01000341.1, read on the forward strand.
CAAATATTCAATTACTTTCTTTGCTCATCTGAGGAACTAAATGTAGTCAAATTAATAAATCACAAAAAACAAACATTCACAACTTAAAACATGTTTAAAGAGTTATTAAACATTAGCAATTCAAAATGAAATTAAGGTATAGGTCCCTATCCTTAGGAGATGCTGCCAAGTAGAAAATAACAAATGTGGTTAGGGCCATTTTCAAGAGAAAAAAAGAACCAAGATATTGAGTTTTGTATAACATTGCATATTCAAATGAGGGTTCAGTGTTTTGGGGGAGAAAAGAGAAAACATCATTCTAGACTTTAATTAATTTTAAACCAAGAGGCTGCAGATTTAGAAGTACCAGAAAATTTAACTTTCAGCAATAATTTTAAAGTTACTTTCTGTACATTGTCCAAAAAAGCCATATACATTATTCAAATATATTAGGAAAGAGACCTAAAATTTAAGCATTTACTATGTCTGCTTGTAAACGCCTTTATTTAATCTTAGAACTCTATAAATATAAATGTAGAAAAGGTTGAAAAAGCTTAACTAATTTGCCTGTTTTTGACTATTTGATACATAAGACTTTATAAATTATGAAATTTGGAATTAAAAAACCAGTTTGGAAAGGGGAAACTAATTTTGGGATCCACAATAAAAGTTTCAGTTAAATTAATATTCAATTAATCCCTATGAGAATTTAAGGGTATTAAATATATACACCAGTCACCAGTAAGAATATATACCTCGTATGCCTTACACCAAAAATAATTATCCTGTTGTAACTTACACACACACATTTAACCAATTTGCAAAATTGTAGCTGTGAAGACAAAGCATGTCTCTTAGCAACATCTTAGAACAGTCATAATACCCGAACTATCTCCCTATAAAGTTAAATCTTATAAAACATCACTTAGTTTCCCTCATTTTCTTCGGAAAAACAAACTTTCAGAAGAGCAGGATTTTATAAGCTTGTTCTCACAACCTCAAGACAAAACTTGAACACTTCACGAACATTCTCCCGCAACTTGCCAAGTTCTGTTACCTAGAGCCACCGTCGGAAAGTCGTCAGGTGCAATGGGAAGGCCATCTGGGGATCGCCCAGTCCAAAACGAGGCAGCAAAGAGAGCCGGCGGCCCTCCCAGAGGCTACAATCCAAAAGGGCTCGTCAGCAATCACACCGCTAGAGACGCCCCCAGGAGAAATGTCACCGAGTGCGCCTACAGAAACTGAGCATGACAAGCCCTTCCTTACTCAGGTGTTCTTGCAGGTGCCTCCTTCTTAAGCAGGAGAGAGCTAATCTGTAACCAAGAAGACAGCAGAGGCCAAGTTTCTGGGGTACCAGAAGGAATAAGAAGTGAAGAAGATACAGGACCAAGGAGCCAGAGGGTATACAAGTCTACCCACTAGATACACGGGGGCTCCTCATAGCTATAGCCCCTCTCCACATGTTCTACAGGGAGCTAATCTTTAATTTATGAGTAATTTTCTCCTCCAAAACGTCAGGGTCAAGAAATAGAAACCAAATAACTAAACTGTATCTAAATGTCTATCTAAAAGAAACTATATTTAAACTTCTCTAAGAAGCGGCATCTTATTTGAAGCCCAGGCTACCATGAAAGAACAGTGGCCGATCCCTTTGAAAAAAAGAGTGAGTGTATGGGGGGTGGGGTGGGGAGAGAGAGAGAGAGAGAGAGAGAGAGAGAGAGAGAGAGAGAGAGAGCGCGAGCACGTGTGAGCATGCGCGCAGGGCAGGACAACTGGACCCTTCCTTCAATCTAATCCCTAACTGCTTCTTGTGACGGTGGGGGATGGTCTTTAAACGCTTGGGAATGTATACAACCACTGATCTTCTGCAACAAAGTGCAGTAAAAAAGTAGAAACTGTTACTTTACATTAAGCACACTTGTGAATGGGAAAACAATGTCACAAGCTGATACTTCCAGTAATGCCGGTCTTCTGGAAGAAAAAGATAGCTAATAAGGAAAGTGGTGCAAAGGCTCCACGTATCTTAAATATTCAAAACCCAAACTGAAATTATAACAGTAGTCATTGTGACACTGGGTTCAAAAAAGAATTAAAAATTTATTTTAGCAACAACATATATGACAGGACGAGTTCCCTTCTAGCTGGTGTGATCAACAAAACAAAGTCCCTGTCCTGGAGCAATTTATACACAAATGAAGGGAAACAGACCTAGTCTCAAAGAAAAGGCTCAATAATATTTATTTCATAAAAATGCTGATTGTTCAAGAGAGAAATGAAGTCTAAATTTAAAAAATGCTTTAGAGAGTTACTTAAAACTTCTAAAATATAGAATAGGCACATTACTCCTATTAAATATTTATGCTATGAGTAAAGTTTAAGTGAAAACTGTAATTTCTGATATGTTAATTAGCTATCTTTAACAAAGGACCCCCTTAATTGGGAGCCAGTAAGAGTTCTTTGATAAGGAGGACTGCACAGGAATTCTTGTCTACTCGCTTACAAGCCACTAGAATGGCTGCTTAAACTTAAAGTCTCACAAGCCCAGGTGGAAAACTGAAGGAAAGGAGGCCCTATCAGACTAAGTCAAGTCATTTCATTTAGAAATGAAAAAACAGGTAAACACCAAGTAACAGATTTTGGTTTCAGCATTCGCTGCTCTAAGGGCCCACAGTGGGCAATAAACCAACAAGAACCTAGAAAGCTTGTAAAACTGAAGGTGCAAAAAACTGAAGAGGGGACAACAAGGGATTCTATGGTGACGCCAAAACAAGGTGACTTTCAAAGTCTACCAGGAAAACCCCGGGGCTCCCGCCCCTGCCCAGGTGGTGCTCCTCTCCTGCTTTTCTCAATGCCAGGTTTTATGACTTAAACCGAAACAAAGCTGCCAGGTTTAAGATACTTTACACAAATAAGCATCCCTTACAAAAACCCAGGAGGCGTAAGTGAACAGCCAGTACACACCATGAGGTACACTTAGTGAGGGCAGGGACTTAACATCTGTTTGAATCACTACTGTGTATCCATTACCTGCAATGGTGCCTGGCACACAGAACGTACTTAATAAATATGCGACAAAGGAGTTTAGAAGAGGGGTTTTTAAAATTCTCAAGAAAGCAGAACATCAAAAAAAAAAAAATTAAACATTAAAGAACAGGAGAGAAAAATAAAATATGGGAACATAAATCCGAGAGATGCGACATCTGACTAAAAGGAGTATCTGGAAAGAACAAAGAAAACTGGAGGGATGGGGGAAATTACAAAGAAATAATGCTTGAAACTTTGCAAAACTTAAGTTTCCAGGTTGAGCTGCCTACTAACTGTCTAGCACAGAAATGAAATTTCAAAATACCAGGAAGAAAAGATTCTAAAATACCTGGAGCATTTAAAAAAAGAAAAAGGCACAAGAATCAGAAACAAGAATGAAACAGAACTTCAAAAGCAAGCCTAAAGCTAAAATATAATGGAATAATGCCCTCTCAACTCTGTTGGAAACGGTTTCTAACCTAGAATTCTATACCTAGACCAAAAGACAAGCAAGTGTAGAGTGGGGGCACAGCAAAGGCTCTGTCAGACAGAAGAGGTTCTCAAAGCTTACCCTCCCACATATCCTGTGTCCTCTCCTAGCCAACCCCCAAAAGCAACAGGAGAATGTATTCTATAAAAGAAGGAATATAAGGAAAAGGAAGGTGATACAACAGTGAAGAGAGAACAGAACTCCAACGGTGAGAGCAAAAGGAAGGCCCACCACGACAGCTGCGCGGAGGCCTGCGGAGAGCCCGTTCAGAGGGCACTACCAGGAGGGGTGGTTTAAAAAAAAACACAAAAAACCTTGGTGGCTTTATATGTCTAACCATACAAAAGACGGTTCATTTGGAGAGTTTGGGAATAAATTAATGACAAAGACAAAAAAAAAAAAATCAAGTGTGTCTTTACTATTACCTCTAGGAAAAACAAAAAGTTAGATGAAGAAAAGAAACAATGATAAAATATTATGTGGTTTAGATATGACTTTCTATCATAATCAATTAATGTATCCTAAGGTTAGTAAAAACCAAAGTGGGAGAATATGTAAAGACAAAGTATAAAGGGCAGAGGGGAGGGTGGGTTTATTTAAAAAAAATTAAACCTTCACCATCCGAAGTGAAAGCCAATGAATAATGTTTTAAATTGACAATTCCGGCAACAGCCACGTAGGTATGGCATTTCTAAAAGGAGGCAAACAATATCAAAACACATGGCTTTTGTTAAATAATTATATCTAGATAATAAAATGGGCATGGGAGGATGGGGTAGGAATTTGCTGTTTTTCTTATGGTACCCATAACACTAATACTTTCTAACCTATAGACTTATTGCTTGGTAAAATACACATTTTAAAAAAACTCATCCAATGAATAACCTAACCCACTGGGTTACTTCTTATCTCACATTGGGACTATGGGTCTTTGGAACAAAAGCATTATTCTCACAGCAAGAGGATTTATATTTACATACAAATTTAGCAAAAGACTAACTTTGGTTTTGAAATGCTAGTTTCTCTGCTTAACATCTCTTATATGAAATTTAAATAAATTAAATCATGAATAAAACAGCAGCCTGTCAATTCATTTCCTCAGAATCTCACAATTTCTGCTGTAGCCCCGTCAATGAAAGTAAAATCAGATAATCAGAGTTAGTCTAAAATCTCAAAAGCCACCGGCGATTAGGATTATTTACATCAAATTTAACAAAAGCCTCTCCTTTTTTTTTTTTTTTTTTAAAATCAACCTTCTGTCAATGTACCCTGTATGCAAATGACCTAAAGCAGGGTCGGAAGCGAGCCCTGCATGGCCCAAACACAACCTGCCCCTTTTCTGTAGCACCTACCAGCTAAGAATGGTTTTTATATTTTTTAATGCTTTAAAAAATAAAAATATTATTTTGTAACACAGGAAAAAAAATCACAAGAAATTCAAATCTCAGTGTCCACAGACACAGGTTTATTAAACACAGCCTGGTTCATTAACGCCTGTGTCTCTGGCTGCTCCCTAGTGACAGCAAGAGGTGTGTGGCCTGCAAAGTCTAAACTATTACTATCTGGTACCTTTCAGAAAACGTGTGTTGACCCCTGAGCTAAAGAACTCTAGTTCTGAATTTCACTTGAATTTTAAATAAGATTAAGCCAAATTCATATATTTTTAAAAAATGTACATATAAGAAGTCCTTGAATCAAGGGAGGTGTGAATAAGAAACTTAAGGACGGTCTACACAACCCTGAAGGAGAGAAGTCCAGCGGGACTAAATGGTCTGCTCTGGGTCACCCAGGTGAGAGGGGACAGCTTTGAGATGAGAGTCTCCGGACCCTGAGGTGGTCGCTCTCGTGGGGAAGCGTCCGCTGCCAAAATCTTAACCCTAATACCCCTTTGCTCCTATTCCACTCTTCAACTCTCTGTTACTAAATAACTGATTTGATTTTAATCAAAATGTTAATAAAACATGCCTTTTCTCTTGAAATTTACTTATGACTGTGCCAAAGAAAAAAAACAGTATAGGACACTGTGGCTAGAGAGCCCTGGTCATCTGGGAGACCCAGGCTCTGGGCTCAGCCTCCAGGGTATCACTCTGGCCTCATAATCCTCTGAATTCCCCTAAACTCCACTTTTCTCACCTCTACAAGTGAGTGTAGTACCTACCCCAGTTGAGCGCAGTGAAACTGAATGAAATGAAGGCTGTCAAAAACTTAATGTACTGACTGCCACAGAATTAAGAGCTCAAGAAATGTTTGCTATTACACTTTGTCTTATCATGTCCAAACACTTTACAATCATTCATTATCCCCGAGGAGCTTCATAGGCAGTGTCCTCAAACTTCAGTGCCCATAGAGACGCACTGGTGACCTTGTCGGTGCAGATCCCCTCAGCCCTGCTCCCAGCTACACTGATTATTTACTCTGGAAGGGGCTGGAATCTGCATTTTCAAACTCAAGTGACATTTGGATACAGGTAGTCCATGGAATAGAAACAGTGCTTCTAGATAATGAAACAGATACTGAGAGGTTAAGAGGCACGCAAAAGCCTAAATAATCAGCTTTAATGAAGCAGTCTACTTAACCGAAATAGTAAGGGGCTGAGAGCTACTCATTCCTTTTGGCTATTTTTCCTTTTATAACATTCCTATTTTTTAAAATTTAAACTTGTTAACTTACATTCCATACAATACAAGATTATTTCCCAGTTTGTAAAGATTAGAACTTCCAGCTATACATCCAGCTAAACACTGAAGGAACTCAAAATGGTCAGTACTCGGGTCCCGATGGAATCTCAGTTTTCTGTCTTGGAATTCAGCCACACAACCTTGTTGCCGTCCCCAGAGGATTTAAAACTGACCCATTTCACTTAAGGTATATTTGCAAACAGAAAGAAAAAAAGGAAACAAAAATAATATGTATTCCTACTTTACAATACAAACTAAAAGAAGCTAAAAATCTGGCTAAAAACAAGCACAAAACTAAGTATATTCTATATGAAGAACCCTTGATGTGTAATACATGTAAAGTGAATAGCATGCAACAGCCACACCTCCGGATAAGGTTTTTCCATTTAAGTGTCTATTCCAAAACCAGCAAGAACCGTGGACAGTGGCAAGAGTCTGAGAATGTAAACTTAGAGGTCTGCAATTACCTTGCTCCAGTCTGTGGCACAGGGAGCGCCTCGCTGCTTCCATCTCTGGAGTCGGATTATCTAGGACGTGTCTACACCACTGCAAAGGGCTCAGGGATTTCTCTGATGACGAGAATGTCTTTGAAGAGCCAACGTATAACCTTTAAAAGAGAAATCTACATTATAGGTATTATATAGGTTTATAGAGATTAGCGGTCTTCTAGAGAAAACAATACGTATTTCACAATTTCTACCAAAACAGAACTCACGTTTGATTAGTTCAAATACCAAAATCACTTTTTTAACAGGCAAACATCCCCAAGTAGAATTTGACACTTTCTGTAGCTTGGTGGGAGGACTCCAAACACCCGTGAAAGTATGTCTGAGAATCAGAGATTGGAGGCTTTTGTTACTGTACTAACCTTGACCAGATACCATGATGATCTGACCACCTCACTTACATTTCTACAAATGAACATTTTTCACCTCGTTCTTGGCAACAGAATCTTACATGAGCTTGGGCTAATGTATCTAAACATGACACAGCAAACAAAGCAAATCTTACATGCTTTTTAAAAGTGCACGTCAGTTGCTCGCTGATTCTCTCAACCTTAAAATAATCAGATACTTCTCTAGTCAAAGTCTGTACTAAATTCGGTAAGTGCTTCTTTCTTATTAAGGCCAAACAAACAGCTCTGAGAAAGATGTGTTTTAGGAAGAGGTCAGGTCCCGCAGCTACGCCATCACATAATAACAGTCAGGACGCAAAATAACCACCAGGCGCTATAAGTTAAAACAAAGATTTCCTTTCACTGATCTACTGTTCTGGAGAACAGATCTGGTGAATCACCTTTAATTAAGGTGAATTTTAGAATTTCAGTGATAGGGTTATATAAAAGGGTTATCTGGAGGATTACCCAACAGTTAACTAAAAAAAGAAAAAAGAAAATTATAATCACTAGCTCTAGGAATTGACCTTACTTTATAAAGCTGTATTCTAATTACAAATCTCATTAGAGTAAGATTCCTTCAACAAAGTTACCATAATTCTAATGAGTGCACTTTCTTGAAATAACATACCTCGTTATTTACTCTTTCACTGTTATAGTCAGGAGTCCCACCTACTAGGGTAATTTATCAGTTATCCAAGGCGGTTGGGGAATGTACTATTATTCAGTAAATTACTACTTTAAGTCATGGGTTGGCAAACTTTTTCTGTAAAGGGCCAGCTAGTGGTAAGTATTTAGGCTTCGTGGGCCACACAGTCTCTGTTGCAACCATTCAACTCTACTATTGTAGCCCGAAAACATCACAGATAATTTGTAAACGAATAAGTTCCTAAAAACCTTACCTACAGACATTAAAAGTTGAATATCCTATAATTTTCACATGTCATGAAATAGTATTCTTTAGATTTTTTTTTCAATCATTTAATAATATAAAACAATCTAGCTGACCAGCCCTGACAGATGAGGCAGCAGGCCCAATGTACCTGTAGGATACAACTTGCTAACTCCTATTACAGATGAAAATTCTAAAATATCTGGGTTAATCAGTTAACAGTAATCCTAATATAGCGTCATTCCCCGAGAGTATGGACATTGTCCTGCCTTATATAATCCTACCTTATATATCAAGAGTATATTGATTAGTTAAAAATTTATATTCCTGGACTCCACCTCTGTCTACTAGGACAAGATTACCACCTACCTAGGTAAGTCCATCCCTTTCACCCTGCCCCGCTGAAGGCCCCCCTCAACTGTCCAGTACTAGGTAGTTCTCTAGATACCCAAGTAAAGGTTAGTCTAGGCCAGCTGTTCCCAATCTTTGATGCATCAAAATCTCTCAGAGGCTTGTTGAAACAAAAATTGCACACCTGATTACAGGCAGGTCTAACCTACCTGATTCAGAAGATTGGGGGGTGAGGGCTGGGGGGTATCAAAGAATGGAAATATCTAACAAGTTCCTAGGTGATGCTGATACTGCTGTTGGAGACCACACCCGAGGATGGATGGCCTGAGTTAGGCCAATCAGTAATCCCATTATTGTTTGCCCAGCGGCTGGTTTAGGCACACACCCTGGACACAATCCTAACCAATAAAAACTCAGGAGAAAAATTCTGATGGGCATGTGGACAAGTTTCTCCTCAGTTTTAATGGAGTCACAAAAGACCTAATTATATGCTCCTTACAACATACACACATTCAATGTAAACATATAGGATTAAAAGGATGGGAAATTATTTTTTAAAGAACTACCTACAAAAAAAATCCAGACCCAGGTTTCACCACTGAATTCTACCAAACATTTAAAGAATACCAATTCTTCACAAACTCTTCCAGAAAAACAGCAGAGGAAGAAACACACCCTAAAACATCCTATGATGCCATTGTTAACTGATACGAAAACCAAACATAGACATTACAAGCAAAGAAATTACAGATCAATATCTGTCATGAACACAGAAGCAAAAAGTCTAAATATTTTAGCAAATTGAGTCCAACCACATATAAAAGGTACACTGCATCACTGCCTAGTGGAGTTTATCCCAGGAACAAAAGGCTGGCTTACCACCCAAACATCAGTGTAACTTACTATATATGCTAAAACAGGAAAACTACATAATAGTCAATGGAAAGAATAAAGCACATTGCATCAGTTCATCATAAAAATTCTTGGCAAATTAGGAATAGAAGGAAACATCCTCGACCTCATTAAAACACATCTACAAAAACAGTATCTATAATAGTAAAGACTATGAATGTTTTCCCCCTAACATCACAAATAAGACAATGGCTGGTGGTTCTGGTCAGTGTAATCAGCCAATAAATAAATAATTACATTGGAAAGAAAGAAGTAAATCTGTCTTCATTCACAGATGACATGATTATCTATGTAAAAAATCTGAAGAACCTACAAAAAGATACCAGAATACGGGAGTTTTCCAGCAAGACTGTAAGATACCAGATCAATGTATAAAAGCTAATCGTATTTTTATATATTAGCAAAAATGAGTATTTTTGAAATTTCACTTTCCACCTACACAATAGCATTAAAAACAAAGAAACAAAATGCCTATGGATAAGTCTGACAAAAGATGCCAAGATCTATACACTGAAAACGACAAAACATTCTGAGAAAAATTAAAGAAGATAGAAATAGAAAGACAATATCATGGGTCAGAAGATTAAATATCATTAAGATGCCAATTATTTCTAAACTGATCTATTTAACAAAACCCCAATCAAAATCTCAGCAGGCTCTTTGTAGAAATGTAAAAGTTGATTCTAAATTTCACATGGAAATGCAAAGATCCTAGACCAGCTAAAACCACCTTTACAAAACAATGAAATGGGAGAGCTACTACTGACTGAGACTCATTACAAAGCTAAAATAACAGTTTTATGTGGCATAAAGTTGAACGGATCAATGGGCAAAAAGAGATGGCCCAGAAACAGAACTACACATGTAGGGAATACTGATTCTTGGCAAATTACAAAGACAGTTCAATGAAGAAAAGATAGTCTTTGGAACGAATGGCGTTAGAACAAATGGCTATCCACAGGCAAAAGGTGAACTTGATCTATCCTTCCCACAATATCCAAAGTTAACACAAAACAGATGACAGACAAAAATGAAAAACCTGAAAACACAAAAATTTTTAGAAGAAATCACAGGTGAAGTCTTTGTATCTTTGTGTTGGCAAATGTTTCTTACACACAATTTCTCATACTGAAAGCATAATCCATAAAAGAAAAAACTTCAAAGTTAAAACTTTGCTCTTTGAAAAATGCTATTAAGAGAATGAATGATGAACCAGACTGGAAGAAAATATTTGCAAATCATGTATCTTATGAAAGAACTTGTATGTTTTATAGGAAAAAAATATATATATATATAAACTTTGAAAACAATAAGCAACCCGATTTTTAAAAATGGACAAAAGATTTGAGTAAACATTTCACCAAATAAAACCTATGGATGGCAAACAGAAAATATGCTTGTCATTAATCATTAGGGAAATGCAAACTAGAACGACAGTGAGAAACCACCACACGTCCAGCAGAGTGGCCGCGATTTAAGACGGCCATAGCACCTTTTGGTGATGACGTGAGCAAACGGAACTCATACACTGCTGGCAGAAACAAAAAATGGTATAACCACTTTAGAAAAGATTACGGCAGCTTCTTAAAAAGTTAACATACACCTACTCTCTGTTCCAGCCATTCAAAAGTCATTAAATATTTAGCCTAAAGACATGAATACATGAGTCCATAACAAAGACTCACTTGTAATAGCCAAAAATTGAAAACAACCCAAGTGTTCATTAGAAGATGAATAGATAAACAAATTCATTGTTATGGTCATACAATCAAACAGCTCTCACAATGAAAAAGAATGAACTATTGATTCGTGTAACAACACAGATGAATTTCAAAATAATTATCTTGATTGTAAGAAGCCAGACCAAAGCAAATAAATGAAAAAGAGCACATACTATATGATTTCATTGCTCTGAAAGTACAGAAAGCGCAAACTAATCCAGACTGAAAGAACACAGATCGCAGTGTGCCTGGGTTGGAGGCAGGAAGGGGCAGGTGAGGGGGTGCAAAGGACCGCAGGGAAACCTGGAGCAAGGGATTGCAGCCACTGTCTTGACTGTGGTGCCAGTTTCATGGGAGGATGGATGCACATGTCAAAACCTATCAAATACTACATTTTAAATATATGCAGTTTATATTTCACTTATACCTTAAATAAAGTTTTAAAACAAAAGTCACAAGACAGGGACTTCCCCTCAATGTTCTTCAGACTTGAGACTCAAGTTGCCATCTACCACACAGGTGATTCGGAGAGGCACAGATGCCAGAGTCCTGACGTAAACGAGCCACTAAATTCGTCAAGTGAGAGTTCCTTTAGACCTTCGGTTCATAAAATTTCCTCACTGTTTAATACACATACACATCAAGGCACTAGTTGAGCCTTTGCTTCCTCTCAAATCACTCTCAGCTGCCATGTGAAGCCACCTTCTGAAGCACGGTTCCTCTGCCCATTACCTCTAGTGCCCCCAGGGACAGCTGCTCACATCTGCTGCTACTAGGACGCTGCCACCAACACTCTTGCCTCAGGACTTCAGAAATTCCACCAATTTTTTTTCTGGTAGAGTTTATTGCTTTTTGCTTGTAGGGGACTACCACGGGAAGATTCCCTTAATCTCTTAGAGCCTATGGAATACAGTTCTTCCATTTGACTTTAGAGCCTCACAACATATTCAAAGGTAACGCTCACCTCCCACAGGCACATCTGATTACTCAGGGACTCACTGTGCCATATTTATGTATGGGGACTTCTCTCTTTCATACTTCATGTCCATTTATGCTGTTTGGTACAATACTATGTCTCACCCCCACCCTGAAGTTCATAGAACATGATGATCATGTGACTCAAAGCAGGAAATTCAGAGGAAAGTAGGCACAAGGAACAACTGGAACCCCCAAGTCCCTCCTCTATCCATAACCAGTCTCACCACCCCTTCTCCATGATAACCTAAGACCAGAGGTTTACTACGTGGACAGGCTGACCCAGGAAAGTTCTGAGTTGAGGCACACCAAATTTACTTCAAGGAGGGATAAAGAACCTTACTGAACCATAAATTAAATAAAAGTCCACTGACTGGTTAGAACCCTAGCCCATTTCACCTTTCATATTCCTAGAATTGACGACCTAGCTTATACTGTAGAGGAAATCAAGGCTGATACCAAAGATGAAATAAAATGTTATCTGCCCTGACGGATGCTGCAGGTGTTGAGACGCTATCTGCCCTGACTAATGCTGTAAATGCTTCTCTCCCACCTCTGTAAGCCCCTTCGTGCCGAATCTATACCACGCCTCCCGAGACCTTTCCTGCTTGGCCCAACATAAAAAGAGTGCGGGGCTATTGTTCTGGGCTCAGAATTTGGAGTTTGTCTCCTCTGGGTCCATGCACGTAAATAAAGATCGTGCTCCTAACCCCTCGGTGTCTAGTCGTTTCATTTTTCCGTAACAATACCTTCCAGGAGTATGGAAGTTCAAGAGAAGACCCAGAGATACTGAAACTTGAACTGCTACCCACTCAATGACTTAGTAAAGTGCACCAATCAAAGAATTCTACCCATGCAGAACTTTTGATCAACTTCAATACTTCCTTTGGGTATGGAGAGACAACCAATGATACCAGATATTTGGAATGTTCCTTTTAAATAAAATCCTGAAACTAACAGTTGAGAGGGGAAAAAAGAAGAGGATAAAAACAATGCAGAAAACAAATGAAAAATCCAAGACAACTACAAAATATCATCTGAGATAAAATGTTGCATTCATAAAAACAAAAACAAGACACTGAAAAGAAACAGTTTCTTCATTCTTGGAAAACGAAACTGTTACAGGAGAAAGAAAATATTTAGTGACTTTGGAAAATCAAGCTGAAGTAGTCTCCCAGAAGCAAAACAAAGACACAGATTTACAATGTGAGATAAGAAAATTAAATGGCTGCACCAAGTGGGCCTACATCTGATTACAAGTTCTAAAACACACATACAGAGAGAGAAACAGTTACGTTAAGAAAAAAAAGAAAACTGAACATTTCTGAGAGTTAAAGGCAGTGCACTGAGTTCTAGAGTGAAAGCACCAACAAATGCTCAATACAACAAGTGAACAGAGAGGCCCATAGTAAGGTACAACATGACAATGGAGAACACTAGGGATAAAGAAAGAAAGCTAAAGAAAAAGTCAGGAAGAATTATATATCCAAAGTACAGTGTACTTCAATAACCAGAAAATAAAAACTAAAGTAAAATGGAACGATGCCTTCAAACCTGAGGGGAAATGACTGACTCAGTCTTTTATACCTAGCCCAACTATGAATCCCGTATGAGGAGAGGATAAAGACATTTTCAAATATGCAGGATTCCAAAGTATACTTCTCATACATGTGCCCTTACTCAGTGCCCTTACTCAGGAATCTAATAGAGGGTGTGTCCCATCTACAAGAATAAGTAAAATAGGAAGACAAAGAATTTAAGAAATAGGAGATCCAATACAGGCAAAAAAACCTAAGGAATTCCCATGGCAATAGCACTGGGCATCCAGCCTAAGGAACAAACAGTAAAGACTAGAGCAATAGGCTTAAGAGTTCCCGAAGGAATGGCACTACAAAATACAATTTTAAAGACAAGTTTAAGGGATTATCAAATGTGTTTGGCCTTACTAGAAATTTTATGGCTCAAGTAGTGTTTGGATAAATAATTAGTAATAAGAGATCAAAGAAAGTGAAGGGGGAAAAGAGAAACCATTAACAACTCTTGGAGGAACAAAGGCTTCAGAGAAAATAAATGTAACATACAATTAATGGGGGGGGTCAGCTAGTAACGGTTACAAGCATGATGCAGGCATCACAATAATTTAATACAAAAATTATGAAAAACATTAGGAGGGAAAGGAGATAAGATGGTTTGAGGGTAAGGGGAGAAAAGCTTAGTCTTCACTTTCCAAAACAAGTCTACAGATGTTCGCATTGTGTGAAGACTATCAAGAAATAAAGAACAAAAGAAACAGCTAGAGGTGTATAAAGTGATGCCTGTGTGGAAGACTCGGAGGCAGGAAAGGGTAGAGGGTTGTCGCTTTCTGTAATAAGCGTCGCTATAGATGGGGTTTTGAACTCTGTACTTCTTGTTTATTATATTACTTCAGTAAAAACTTTTGAAGCACTACGCAACTACGACAAGTAATTATTTTCAGAGTCAGTCTCTAGACAATGTACTTTAGACAGCCTCGACCCTACTCTGTCTAGGGCTAAGATCTGCAGCTGAATTTAAATGAAGAAAGAAGGCAGTTAGACCACGTAGCTACAAACTCCTTGAGTACACAACATATCTCTAAAATTGGATAAGCAAAGAAAAACAACCTGTATTTCTCCTAAATGGTTCTAATCTTCTAAAAAGGCATTTTAAAAAATCACCTTATGCATTGTCATGACAATGCTAGCAGCATTTGCAATACCCCATTCTGCCAGCGTTAGTACAACACATTGTACTTCCTAGTGACTTCCATACCGCTCTTTCAACATCTATGGTTTAAATGATGGTGTATTAATCTGGCAAGAATATTTGAAGTGTCACATGCTGATTAACTTTTCTCCAGTAACTGCCAAAAGCACATGACCAGAAACTCGTGCTTCTCCTAGAACCTCTTCTTTGCCATGTATGTCATATTCTGGACCCCTTTAATGCATGTAAGAACAATGGGAGGTCAGAAATAAAGCAGAGCCCGCCACAATCACCCCAAATATTTCATATGAAGTATTATAGCTGTCTAGAAAACAAGTATCAATTATTCTCAAGCAAATGTTTGGTTCTAAAGTCATCCTTCTGCAGATAATACAAAAACAAATGATTCAGCAACATCGATCTACACATATCTATATTATACACACACACACCTGTCACTAAAAAAATTATATGTAGCAATTAAAGTAATTTTAAGAGACCTCAATCACCACGAGTTTTCTTTAAGGAACGCTAAAACATCAGCACTAACGAACAAAATCAATCAATCTCTAATCAAATTAAACAATGTTCCATTAACTAGCACCTGGCTGGGGTCAAACTGGTCAGTCACTGCAAAAGAACTTAACTACCACTAAGCTATTAAAAGGATAGATGTAGTCCAAATTTTAGTTATTGAACTGTCCTATAGCACACTCTTCCCCTCTCCTCCAGTTAGCTCTAAACTTCTATTTCAGGGTATCCCTGCAGTGTTTCAAAGTTACTCACTTTAAAGACACATCAGCACATACTTCAGTCAATTCCTTTGGCGCCTAGAAAACACTGCTGTTTTCAATTAGCATTGTCGAAAGTGAAGCACCCTCTGGTCTTTTCATTGAAAATCAATTATGCAAAAAAACAGTTTAGGTGGTCTGATTCAGCTGTGCCATATGTATAGTACAAGGTGTTCAACAGCTTTGATGAAGAATTGGCAAGGGTTTCAGCCAGCTGTCCAGGGTCTTGGTGTTACACATGGAAGATGAATATTCATTCACTAAAATTTTCTTTAGTTTGTATACATCGCAAATTTTCTCTTATATAATTATGAACTTTCCTCCTGTCCTTTTCAGTTAGGCAAGTTTAAAATCCCTGCCACATACCTTTACACAAGTCTCAATATTCCGCTAATTGCCACTCCACTAAAATAAAGGTCTCCTTATATAGCTGTATTTTACATATTAGCTGGCATGTTTTTATCTTGATATCTTCTGAATACAGACTTGTCTTTCTGGTCGAGGTACCCAAGACCTGACTCTCCCCAGTGCTACAGTATCTTGAGGCAGCTGTGCTCTCCCACCTGTTTTCTACAAGTCCATTTTGCTTTTAAACGGTGTAAATTGGAGTTTTTCTAACTTTGACCATAATGCAAAAATACATTTGCTATTTCAACCCGGGCCATACACAAGTGAAACTAAGTAAGTTTATCCAAGACAAGTCTGTATTGTAAGATGCAAAGCACTCTGATTTTAAATCCTGCACTTCATTTTTTAGAAAAGAAAATGTTGATCAATCCACAAAACTAACTTTACAGCCCACCAATGGGTCACATCAAATCTAAGGAAAAATATCAATGGTGTAAACGCTTCTGAATCTGTGTAAACAATCTGGATTTTGGCCTTAATTCTTTCAGTAAATAATTGAGGGGCTTACATAAGTCATTTCACCTGGGAACTTCAGCCCCTTAACAGTGAAATAAGGGAGCTGAAATACCAATACCATGGGATTATAGAAACTGGACTTAAGAATGAAGGTCCTGGCACCGCAATCAACTTTAATTTTCTGAACATTTAATTCTAGCTGCACTGTGCTAAGATAACCAGGTTATATTTTGGCAAAATAAATACTTTAAATTCAATTGAGGTAAGAAGACAATGGTTTTGTTTCAAAGTTTTTCATTTTGATGAAAACACACTGTTCTTCTAACATCAAAATTATTTCGTTATAGATAGAAGATACTTATAGGTTAAATAATTGTTTGAAAAAAAGACTAAGACTTTATGGATCATTCATTAGCCAATGAAGTATCATCAAGCAAATACTGACTCTACAAATTCACTGCTTTTCTTCCACACGTAGTTCTTGAACCAAGTGTTGTCCAAGTTGTTAATAAAAGGTGAATAGTTATACTCTAAGATTTTATCAGAAAAAACAGACTCACATGATAGAACTTCTAAAGTGTTCAATGATTAATCTACATTTGTGACCTTTTTTCCCGAAGGAAGTACTATTCTAAATAAATTATCAAATATCAATTTTGTTTTACTCATTAGGATAAAATCATGACAAAAATCCATGAAAAATTGTAGGTAATAGTTAACAGTAACTTGGTCCTTAATACTTTAACACTAATAACTCTTACAGGGAGACAAAGATATCCAAGATAGCTCAATAAAAGTATAAAAATACTGAAATATATATATTTGCATATTGATTTGTGTATGTTTTTATGTTGAAGGATCTACAGAATGTTAACAGGTTAGCTCTGAGTCATAGACTGTGGATAAAAGGGAAAACAAGACTTCATTCCCTTTTTGTGCTTTAACAATAAAAATTAAAAACTTATTTTAAACTATCTTTAAAATAATCGGGTACATATTATCCACTACAGTTGTTTCCGAAGACAATAAAAATAAGTCGTCTTCCTGCAAACATACCAGGAAATGCAGATGAAAAGGACCCTGTTTGTGAGGCCACGAAACAGGGACATACACAGCCCACATAACAGGAAGTATACACACCGGGGACTCCTTGCTCACAGTAGGCCAAAATATTGCATTACAAAAATATCTCAATACATAAAATGCTCATAGAAAGTTTTCTGTAAGTCAGGTGACCTTTAAAAAAATGTTTAAGTCCATCCTACTGATTAATAATCCCTCCCTGTTTTTCCACCTGGGATTCTATTCCTAGGTTTGTTTTGAGAAAGAATCAGTATTCTATAAATACTGTGCCATTTGTCTGTAGAAACATTTGTATAGTGCCACAGCAATGATTTATTTATTCACCTGTGCACTTCACGACTAAAATCAGTAGAACCTGCGACAGTTTAGATTTGCCTCAAACCATGTAATATGCTGATGTGCTAATCCAACTACGTAGGTGACTTAAAAAAAAATAAAGTGACTTCAATGCTATTTTGATTAAAAATAAACTACAAAAGTATATACATCAAATACTAGCAATAGTTGGACAATAAATATGGTAAAGTCCATTCAAAAAAGAAAATATTAAAACTATACAGCTATGTACTATCACCAATCTAATATACTTAAAATAGCATCATAAGAATGTTTAAATGCTAATATTTTAAAGCACAGAATTGATTCTCATGAAAATACAAACAAGTTTTTTTCCATTATTTAAGTAAATATCTTCAAAAAAAGCCAAAGGGGTGCTAAATCAATCTAAAGTAATATGAGAGTGACGTAAGGGCTTATAGTTAGTGATAACCTAAAGAACCACATTGAAAGCATTTCCAGTACCATTTCAGTATGAAACATTACAATATAGCATGGGTTCCACAAAAGTAAAGGTGTAGTTTCTAAAAAAGAATAGAAAATGCGTAGCTTCTTTAAAGTTCCAGTACCTGGCAGGCTGTTTTGATTTTTACAACTGGAGCTACCGTTGAAAAGTAAAGTGCTAACAAGGAGGATGAGTGACTTATGTGTGAATATGCTCCATACACTTTGATTCTCACAATCAAACCAATTAGTTCGTGTACTTTACAGTCAGAGTTCTCTGGTGAGAGTACAAGGGAAAAGGAACTTTCCCAGTAGGAAACCAGTAAGGTTCTCCATTTCCCATTCTCTCCTGTGCAATCATGCAATAGGAACACAAAGGAAGTAAGGAAAACCCAGCTTGCAAAAATAGGAAGGGTCCTAAATAAAAGAACCCAAGTTATAAGAGGGACTATACCTATCTTGTCACTGCTATGCAGAGTTGAGTGCTACTCATTTCCCCTCCCCACCACGAACCTAAATCCCATCCTATCTGAAGCTTCTACTCACCTGACCATATCCCAGTACCTCTAGTGACTGAAGAAAGCATATTATTACTCCATGAGCAAGTAGCATGAAAAATAAATAAAACAATTAGAACCCCCTCCAAAACTACTCATTGATGGAAATTATAAAAAACTAACCAGATTTCAACTGAATAAATGCTGCCAACCTCAAATTTTCTGATAACTTATAAGTTTCTGAAAAATAAGAAGTTCTTCTCTTCTCACTGTTTTTCCAATCACCAATTTAATTTTAAAATGATTCCTAGGTAATACAGTGCCTTCAAGCTGCGCGCTCCATTCCCTGAAAAATCCCCATTTTTGATAACATTACGGATAGCAAAGCCAGTGAGTGAGGTCAGCACATTAAAAAAAAAAAAATAAGTCAGTCTCTGAAATGAGAAGCTATCAGTGAAAATGCAGGGCATGAGGTCACAGGGCCGCACAACTCGCACAAGTGCAAGAACGAATCTCTAAGGGAGATCATCACTAGGCAGCCAAGGGAGGAGGGTCAACAAGCAAAACCCGTCCAGCGTTCGTTTGGGAGGAAAGATCATAAACAGTCGCAGACTGAGGCCAACCCCTATCCATCGCTGGTCACTACCAAAAAGGACTAGGAAAAAGAGCACTAACTTAACAGAAAGACAGGATAGAATGGAATTTTCAGTTAATGTTAGCAAGGAGCTTGGGGCCCAATAATGAGCAGAGAGCAGAATACAAGGTGAAGGAGGGGTCCAGCTCATCCCCAATCGGGTCAGCCTGAGCTATCAAAAGCAGGTTTCAGCCCTCATTAAGCCTCCACTCAGCGCCCAACACGGCGCCTGCCAAAGACCACCACATCCGAGGGCAATGGCGAGGCCCCCCTCTTCCTGCCCACGCCCTCCCCGGGGCCTCCGAGGTCAGGGACCTAGAACAGGGAGCGGAGCTCGGCAATACCAGGTGTAGTCGTCCTCGTCCCGCCAAGCGGCCAAGCTCTCCAGGTCTAGCGGCTCCACCTCGTCCAGCAGCGTGGGGGGCGGCGAGGGCTGCGCTGGGGGTCCCCCAGGAGGCGTTCCCGCGCCCCCAGGCTCCGGCCCGCCGCCGCCCGCGCCGAAGAAGCCGGTGGCCGGCTTGAAGTAGACGAAGGGCGCCTCGGGGGGCTGCGCCAGGCTGCAGAGCAGGGAGGGCGCCGGGCTGGGCAGACAGTAGGTCCCCGAGAACGCGGGGCTGGTGCCGGCGCTGCCACTGCCACCGCCCCCGGTGCCCAGCGCCAGCCCGAGCCCCAGACCCCCGGCGGCGGAAGCGGTGGCTGGGGGGCTCCGCGGACCCAACGGGCTGCAGGCCCCGGCGGGGGGCGGTGCGGCGGGCTGAGGCGGCGGCGGCAGCAGCAGCAGGTGCGGCGCGGCGGCCGCGCTGGCCGCCCGGCTCCGCAGCTGCTCGTTCTGCTTCTCCAGCTTCCGCACGAGCTCCTGCAGCTTCTTAACCTCCAGCTCCGCGTTCACCACCGGCCCGGAGCCCGCTCCGGAGCCGCCCCCCGCCGAGGCGCATTTCACCTGCTCCGCCATCATCGTGGGCCCCGAGGGCGCCGCGGCCACCGGGGGCTGGGCACCGTCGTGCCGGCTCCTCGGGCCGCGGGGACGATACAGTTCTTTCCCCGCTTCCCCGGCCGGGAGAGCGGACCACGCTGGGGCTGAGGTCGAGTCGGATGCTCGCTTCAGCACCTGGGCCCAGCCTCCGGCCGAGGGAGCCGCGGTCGAGCTGCTCTGCACATGCTCAGAGCGGCTCTCCAGTCCCCTGGGCGCCAAGGAGGCTCCGGGTTTTAGCCGCGGCCCCAGGGCGGGGCGGGGCGCGGGAGCAGAGTGGGCGGGGCCTGGGTGGAGGGCAGGCCTAGGGGTGCCACGCTTCCAAGGGGCGGGGCACCCGCCCCGCCCATGCTACCTAATCCCAGGTGCCTGATTGGACCTTGCCGGAACTTTCCCGCCACGGGCACGTCCTCCAGCTCCTGCGGAGAGTGCCAACTGCGCGCATCCGGGGGTCCCAAAAAGCCACTGCTGCAGGTGCAGACAGCCTTGGAGAAGGGCACCTCTCGCCTCTGGTTTGTACCCTCATAGGAACACTACTAAGCTTAACACATTATCTGCTAGCTAATGAAACCCAAAGAAAACCAAAAGGCAAGGGAACGTTATCCCAAGAGCGGAAAAATAAATACAGGGAACAGAAAGACTTTGAAAAGAAGGTATCAATCGACTAACTGGTGATAACAGAAACAAAATGGTGGGAGAGAGGAGTCCGAGGAGAAAGAAGAAATCTCCCTCACTAAGAAAGGGCAAGTGGCCAGCAGCTAAAGAACCAAATGTTCACTTCAGTTTCTTCAAAAATAATATAAAATGTACTATCCCATACCACCAGTGTCTGCCCCAATAAAACGATCGCTTTTCCATACTATGTATATGCCCATATATTCATTGAACAAAAGACTTGGAGCACCGAACTCTGTACCTGACACCTTTTTAGGGCTGGGCCCCGCAAGCAGTGAATAAAACAAACAAAAGTCATTATGGGAGACACATGAGTAAAATTGTGCAGGGCTCCACCTGTTAAATAATTGATAAGCTATTAAACTCAGACTTGCTGGGGAACAAAAGAAATACAGAAAACCTCGGAACTCTACCCCAAAACCCTTATTTCACCTGCAAACCTGTTTGTTACATCTTGTGGAAAACAGCAAATCTGCCTTAAGATGGGGAAGGAGGGGCTTTTAAGCAGAAGAGTTTGAATCAAATCTTGTTAATTACTATTGACTTAGAATTTTGAATGTGAACATAATCAGAAGGAAGTCTTAAATTTTATTATGAGAAAAGTCCACACAACTGTTTCTCATCCTCAGATGATATACTATCTACTGAAAGGTCCCTCTCAGGGACTTTACATACTAATCTTTGTGACAATGTACCACATGGCTCCGGAACTGCTTGCATACTGTATCAGTTGGTTTTAGATGTGGCTCAGTGCCTGCCTTCTCAGAAACACTTGTGTCTTCTCAGTTGTCAGTCTGTATCTCTCTCTTCTGGGTGAAGTGGGTGTTCTGTGCTTAAATTGCTTGGTGAGAGCTTCAATAAATTAGGTAAGTATGTGTGATAACCACCCTGAACCTTGCTCCCAGCTTGCTAGACCACCTCCTAACCACCTGTATCACCCATCACCTTTCCAAGTTTCAGTCTATCTTCTGGATATTCTGGTTATTACTAAAACCTGGAGAAGTGGAATAATACTACCGAAAAGTCCTAAGTAAAGAATCTATTGAAGGATTTTTCCGCATGCTCAGTGGCAGATGCGGGTAGCAGAATCCCTGCAACACAAAGAAAGGGAGAGGACAGACACAATGAGAACAAAGAGCTGCTCGTTTCCACATTACCAAAAGAAATTGGGAATAGGCACAGGCTAGTGAAGACAACAAGAATTAAGATGTAAAGAAAAGCAATCACTTTCCTGCAAAATTTATATGTGCTAGATAAGGAGAGGAATAAACAGCCTGTTCCTCCCCCACTTACCCAATATGGTCTATAGAATACATGCAAGCAACCAGTAGTCAAGCTTTAGAGCTGTGTTTTAAAAGTAACACTTATTATCAAAATCTTTGTTGCTTAAAAAGAAAGCATTCCTTGAAATTTAGACATAAAAGAGCAATAAACCACTCTGGCCTAAATTTTTATTCTTTATTCTTCTTCTGAAAGGACAAATTTGCCCTTTTCCAAACTGTTTTTAAAGTGTGAAATGATTTATGTCTTCACAAATTTTAGATCATTTCTTTTTTTTTTTCCTATTAAAGCACTTCTTTTTTTACCCCTTCTGTGAATTACACACGTACACACACCAGAGACACTCAATATGCACCCTGATTTTAAGTTACTGTCCCCAGGATGCCGGTCTCTTTAACACGTAATTAGAGGTTGACGGTGTCAAGGTTTTAATTAAGCAGTCTTCATTTTTAATTTTGATGCAAATTTGTAGGTTTTGTGTTTGGAAAGAAATCCCATGTATAGTGGCTTGATTTTATTTTTTTTTATTTTAAATGAAATACAGAAGGTGATTTCAGAGGTTTACAAAGAAGATATGAAAAATGAAAGTGCGTGTGTCAAAAGCTTCATGCTCTACAGATACCCTTGAAACACTCAAAGCTGATAAGAAACATCCATAGACCACACATTCTTTTAAGAGAGAAAGTAAACTTATTTTGATTTGTAGTTTTTACATATACTTCCAACGGTTCTATGGACAGCAAACTGATCCAGTCACAGAATTGCAAAGCAACATAGCTTCTTCTTGAATTTGTAAATCTAATTCTCCAGGGAAATCTAGGAACCCCTTACTATTATCCCAGTTTTATAGATGACCTAACAAGGTTAGGTTACTTGTCCAAGTTCAGTCATGAAAATGACAGTTCTCAGTGGGCTTTCTAGTAGTCCAACCTCCCCTTAGTTTTAGAGTAAAATTCCTCTAAAAGTAAGACCCATATGTTTCAAATGTAAATTTTCTATCAGTGCAGTGGGCATACCTTAATATGAGCACTACATTCATTCAAGTTGATAGATCCAATCACTGCAAGAGAAAAGCACCTAATGCATTAAACTAAGATCAAAGACCCCTGGCTGTGTTTTCACATTGATTCAACCAAACTACAGTGTTGGCTTCCCACCCCACTCCCCATCTTAATGGAGATACCTGTTTATCCACACAGAATAGATTTGAATACTGTGAGTCCCCACTGTCCTTGTGGCGTGCCTAGCACAGTGTCTGGCACATAGCAGAGAAACGCTGAAATAGGTTTTTGAAGAACAGATGGATAAATAAATCCCCAAACTCTAGCTGAAACTTAGACAAGAACCTGATTATTTGTTTCTCTAAACCTCATTTGTCAAACGGTAACAGGAGGATCAGAAGGCTTTTTGCAGACCCCATAATAATTGATTATTTTTCATTTCACCCATTTGAAAGCTAGGAAAATACTCACGTCTCATATGTGTATTTCCATGTAAAGGGATAATGCAGAGAAATAAAAATACACCAAACCAGAATTTATAAGACATTTCTGTATTTTACATGCTTCACTTTATTGTGGTTTTTTTTTTTAATTTTTAAACAAATTGAAGGCAAGACCCTACTAGCAAGAAAGTTAAGTTTTGCTTCATGACTGTGGTCTGGAACTGAACCCACAATGTCTCCGGAGTGCACCTGTAATCCTTGTGTGGGCTGCTCCATTCTGACCCCACCCAACTCTGCGTAATTATACTCAGTAAAATCACATGTAGTAGTAGTTATAACAACAACAATAGTTATAATAATAATTATTATAAATCTGCTTATAAATATAAATTATTATTATTATTATTCTATTTGGCAAGCCATACTTGTCAAAGCCCTTTTTAATAAACAGTTATTACATGTCTGTTATGTTCAAGTCGCCATGCTAAGTGATATTTTAAAAGTAAGTAAAACAGTGCCTCTGCCACTAAGATCTTATCTAGTTGGAGAAAAAGAGCACACAACAAACTAACTATAGTACAAGACTTGGTGTGATAAGTATCATGGTGAAATAACATAGAACAGACCAACTGCTGTCAGAGGGGAGGGAAGTTGGGGAGCTCGGTGAGAAAGGCGAAGAGATTAAGAAAAAAACACAAAGACAGCAGTGTGGTGATTGCCAGAGAGAAACGCGGTGTGGCGGGAGGTGGAAGAAGGCAAAGAGGGGATAAATGGTGGAGGAAAAAGACTTGATTTGGGGGGTCAGCCCATGATGCAGCATGCAGATAATGTGTTATAGATTTGTACACTTGAAACCTATATGGTTTCACTAACCAATGTCACGCCAATAAATTCAATTAAAAAAAGAAAATACAAGTCAACAGCATAGGGAGTACCCAAGAAGGAACAATTAATTTGGCTAAAAATTTGGGGAAGGCTTCAAGTAGATAGCACGCAACCCATTTCATCTGGATCTCCTTATCAAACTGCCAGGCATTGGGGCAAGTGTGATAGTCACTATCAGACAGAATATCAAGGCGACAGTAGAACTAGGACACAGCGCCCAGATCTAATTCCTAGTTAGTGTTGTTTCCTCTGTGGTTAATGTATTTTGTTGTTATGAATAGCTCACGTATCTACTACACCCATTAAAATGACACTTTTTACAATTTATCTTAACAGTAGCTACTGGTGCTTAGGAAGTGCCAGCAACTATTCTAAGCCCCTTACTTGTTAACTCATTTAATCATCAAGCAACTGTTTGAGGTAGTTTCTATCATTATTCTTGTTTTATAAATGAGGAAACTGAGGCAGAGAGGGGTCAAACAGCTGCCCAGTTACCCAGCCAGGAACTGGCAGAGCTGGGATTTGATCCTATGCAGCCTGGATTCACAGCTGAGTCTCATAAGCTGCAGTATCTCTTTTCCCGTCTTAGGCAACGCCCAAGTCTTCGTGGCTTATCAATAGAAACTATTGACTAATGCAAAACCAATAGTCAGGAATGCCTGGAACAAAGTCTGATCCATTAGCAAACAAATATTACTGAAACTTTAAGAGTTACCAAGCACAGATTAGAAAACAAGGTTTCCAAGATCAGCAAAGTTGCCAGCGCTGGTAGGACATTTCTGACAGTACAATGGCTATTCATTCAATACTTACTTTTGTTCAGATGACCAAAGAGCATAAACCATCACTGCTTTGTTTTGCATTTCTAGCCATTTGGATTCTTCACATGTCAATAACCACTCTATATGTCAGGCCTGAACAGGATCCCAAATGGTTTGGGAGGTATTTTAAAATTCAAATGTGTAATAAATACATTCAGAAATATTTTTTCAAAATATGAAACATTTTCACCCAAAACAAGTAGCTATTGTTGAACAATAAGCATGTAGGATTTGTAAGATTACTTAAACCTTAAAGAATAACCTCATATTTAAAAGCACTTTTAATTTTTTAAAAATTTGTTCAAAGAGAAAGGTGAGTCTGGTATGACTTGAGTCTTGCTGGCAAAAACTGGCAATTTATTTATTTGTGTGTGTGTGTTTATTTTATTGAGTGTGCTATTACAGTTGTCCCATCCCCCCCCCTTTATCCCCTCTGCCCTGCACCCCATCCCATCATCCCCACACCTCTTAGTCCATGTCCATGGGCTGCACACACCATTTCTTTGGCTTCCTAAGTGTAAAATACCATTACACTTGGTCTCTGTTCTAGAGCTTTTGAAAGTATTTGGATTCTAACAATTTGTTTGGTTCTTACAATTTGTTTTCTTGTTTCTCCCAAAAGTTTTACCATAAATGTCAATGTGGTAGAGTTTTCTTTCTTCAATTCAAAATTTTTTCCTTTGGTAATTTCTAGAGCTTTTATAAAACTCCCTTGCAAAAAAAATTGCAATCACACTGGAATGTTTACAAACCAAAGTCAGAAATCACTTGAAAGTCTGTGTGATATGACAGGGCAAGGCTCCCTCCTGTGAGAGTTCTCTTTCTAGGGACCAGCACGGCCACAAGGACATGACTGTTGGAGTCTAAGTCAATGGCAGTGGATGGCAGCATACAGAAAACAGTGCAGCACCCTCTTGGGCAAATCATCACTTTCTAGAAGTTATAAGCCAGCCTCACAGAAGTTGCTGCAAGTTTATTCAAAACAAATCATCAGTGAGTACCTAATCATTGTCTGTGCACATAATTAATTTTTTAGAAAAGAATAATAATTATATCATAAAGGAGTGATCTGTGTTTCAGCTATAATATCTTGTCCTCGATCCTTCACGAAAACAACGATGATAATCACGTAACAAAAGGGTTTGTCATAATGATTACAGATGTGTTCTCGTTTCTTATCTTCAGGAACATTTTTGTTTATTTTCTGAAAGGAAGATATGTGCCAATTAGCAGAGAATATTTTATCAAAGATATGGTTGCCTTCACCAAAACAGAATGCAAAAAGCTTCGAAGACGAGCGTGCTCTGGTAACTTAGGAAGTGTCAAACGGTAAAATGGGGATTAACTCTTTGGACAGTTTTCTAGCTTTATAACTACTTTAAAGGCTGTTTTCAGACTCAGGGTTTTATTTGATTATATCTGTAAGCATTTTTTATTAGTCTGTGAAAAACAGTGTCTGAAGGCTCCCAGATGCTACTGTAAAACTGGAGACAGAAAAAAACAACGAACAATAAAACACGATTTTAAAAGACCAGGCTCATTAGATGATTAGGCCAATGGATTGCAGAGAAGAAAATCTAAAACAATTTAGCTTGTAGATGACAGAAATCCAGGTAACAACTGTGGAGGCCTAACTTGGAAACGAGATGCTGGCAGTCTGTCCTGGGATGTTGTTGCAGCGCACATGTGGACAGACAGGAAGAGAGCCGGAGCGGTCCCAGAGGCCTGGCGTCCTCCCCCGGGCTCCTAGGCTAAGGGGGGCTCCATCTCCAGGCTTCACTAACTGCCAGCATAAGAACAAAGGGTCTGGACAACGGGGTACCAGCTCATAAAGTCCCTACCGAAAGCTGGCACAAAATTCCTTCTACTCGTGTCATGAACCAAAAGCAAGTCATTGGCTACACATAACTTCAAGGCGACGGTGGTATGCAGTCATACCGTATGACCAGGAGAACAAGAAATATTTAGTGTACAACACTGTCTACTAAATATGCTTTCATGTAAATTATTTCTGCTACTAAATAAAGTTACAATTTACCTTAAAGATTTTGGCTCATTCCCCTAAATTTGGGAATCTTCTGCTTTTGTGGTTGACGGACTGTAATTTTATTGTCATTGTATCATTGGCTCATTTGTAATTAAAAAAATACAATTTTATTTGCTTGTGCGTATATTTTTTTTATCATTTTTTACTACATAAATCTGATTCATTGAAATTTGATGTTCCATGTTCCATGTGTACCTGAATAATATGTATATATTCTATTTGTTAGGTGTAGAACACAGGCACACATATAATTTGTATGAATAGATATATATAACACTTATCTAAACTTATAATATTTATAAATATATACATGTTTAAAATCATCTTGCTTACTTATGTTATTCAGATCTTGATTATTCCAGTTTAGAGTTTATTCAGTTTACTGAGTTTTAAAAATTATCTTTTTTGCATATTTTCTATGTCTTTGAAATGACGCTATTCCTTTTTGTATCTTCTCGATAACTCTAAACATACTAATCTTAAAGTCTTTTAAAGCTGGCAATTTATTTTCATTTTTTCTAGAATGATTTTATTTCCCAAT
Source organism: Mormoops blainvillei (assembly GCA_004026545.1). Taxonomy (NCBI): domain Eukaryota; kingdom Metazoa; phylum Chordata; class Mammalia; order Chiroptera; family Mormoopidae; genus Mormoops; species Mormoops blainvillei. The sequence continues at coordinate 403,016 of PVJD01000341.1, forward strand.
ATTTTATATTACTCGCTGTCTCTCTTAGTCTTAACTTTGTTTGTATGTTTTGAAATTTCCATTTTTAGATCACTTCAGTTTGTACTCTTCTTTTTCCCCCTCTTCCTCTTCACTGTTTAGAGGTTTTGTGGTTGCCTCAGCCTTGCCCCAAAGACCCATAGTCCAAAACCATTTCTTCTCTTGATGCCAAGTGTTCTCATTCCACAATGACATTAGGAATAGTTTAAAGTCAAATGATAAACCAGCTAGGCTTGGTCATGAAGGTTGAGTCTTGAATCTGTCCCCGCATCTGTCTTGGCACTTTATATTACTCTTACAGGCTGTAGCTCCGGGCAGCACCTCCTTGTACCTCAGTTCCTAGATGGGGAAAGGAAGGTGGAGGGGAGTGACATGCCACTCTATCCCACTTTTCCATGGCCCTGGGACATTGTATTCCTCATCTCTGCCACACCTGGGACTGAGAAGGACAGTCCTGTGGCTTCAGTCTCGCATTTCTCTTCAGTTCCTGGTCCATGAAAAGGTATTTTTCCCCCTCCCATTGTTATATGCTTGATTGTGGAGTCTGTGGGTGACTCAATGTATGAACTTTGTAATTTTGATAAGAAAGATACACTTTTTTATTATCTACTTAAAAAAGAGAAACAAACTAGACAGTGAACCGTACACCCAGTCCATAGGAGATGACTGACTGTGTGCCCCTGGTCTCTGCATGTCACAGCTCCAGGTCCAGCAGCCTCAGGGTGCCATACACGGTACACCATTTAATCAGCATGCCCATCCCTCCTCAGAGACTGAGAGGAAGCTACCATGGTTTTAAACTTCTCTCTTACATACATTCTCTTATAAAAATAAAGATCATAAATGTTCACTTTCATGCAGGTATAATGATGGGGTGTCTTGCATCATCAGTCTGGAAGAGTCAACTGGACAATGGTTGCAGCTCACCTCTCTGCTACTGTCTTCTAGAAATTTTAGCCTCCTGTTTCCACATATTGGTCATCAGCTGAGGGAAGCTGATACAAGTGAGGCATTGGCTTATAAAAAAAAAGAAAAAGAAAAAAAACTGTTTAATAAGAGTTGTAATGGGCTTTGAAATCTAGGATAAATGATACTTTTAAAATAAACATCTCAGAATCATACTTGTGATTTTTTTTCTCCCTTGTTTTTGGCAAAGAGCGGCATGGAGAAGATGAGAGGGGTTTACATTTGGATTTGTTTTAAATTTTAAAAAGCTGTTCTTTTAAATTTACCATCTGTTACTTCAGTGCTTCAAAGTGGCTGTGGTAACTGCTCAGGGGATACCAGAGAGAACCATGGTATAATCGGGTATGGCTTGGCCCCTACTGTGCCTTTCTCATGGAGGGAGACCAACTCATTGTGAGTCTTGTCACATTACAAGACAGTTTCTTTGCAAATGTGTTAGCCCTCTGGTTAATGCACAGAGATAAGTAGTTACAGACATTCTTGTGACTAGTTTGAATTACCAGGTGCTCATTCTGAGCAGAAAATTATACCATCCTCCTCAGATGGACTTCCACACATGCCGTACTTCCATGCTTCTCTGCAGATCTCAAATGACACCAGGTATTAATAAATATGTTGAAGCCATGGAATTAGTATTTGCTTAAGAAAGAATGACCCAGATGGTCAGTTCTCAAATACCATCGTTTCCTAGAGAACTTCTGGGTTGAAAAAATTGAGTTGACACTGCTGCTGAAAGGTTATTTTGTGTCTGTGATATGTACACCGTGGTATAAAGCAAATAATTGTTGTGTTTGTGCCATTGAGAACTGGTACTAATGGCGTGAGAGAAAAGAGATATCCACTGAGATCAGTGAGTTTAACTTTATCATCCTGAATTGAATTGATTGGAATGTCAGTCAGTGCAAACTCATTTATTCATCTAGTTAAGAAAAGAAAAACAACTTCTCAGCCTTTTCTACTGAAATGGCCTAGAGATATTGGCCAACGTAATAGCAATGAGTTAACCCAGTACTTAGATTTTGGTTTTTCAATACCATATTTTCATAAAAAGAGTCCAGGGGTCTTGGAAAAAAGGTGCTGATTGCAAGTCTAAGGTCGATAAGAAATGGACTAGATGAGCCTGGAACTTTTTATCAAAGCTGGTAGGATTATGTCAGAAGGACTTAGGAGCCAATATGAGTAAGATCCCACTGTCCAAAGGTTAGACTACTTAGAGTGTGAAGAAGAACAAAAACTCCCATGGACTGAAACACAAAATATGTTGAAATCTATTCAAAATGGTATTTACTTAAATAGATTGCTAAGCAAAAAGTGAAAATCATCAGGTGCTTCTGATGAAAGCACCATCACTTAAGTAGACCTCACATCCACACATCCACACACATGCATCACCACCAGCAAAGCTGACTCTCATCAAATCTCACGACATAGAACTACAATGGCCAAGACACATGTATAAAACAAAACGAAATGAAAATACAAACTGCAGGAAACTGTGGGACAAGTGACTCAGCTACTTCTCTTTCCCCTTCCTTCCCATGCTCTTCTTCCCCTTTTCCTTCTTCTTCTACAGCAACAACATAATTGCCAAGGGAAAAAAGAAAAAAGAGATGGAGAAAGAATCTATAAATTATAAAAGATAAGAGCATATTAACCAAATGCAATGTACAGAGATTTTCGAATCACGGTTCAAACAAACTTCAATTGAGAGAGAACATTTATAGCATAATTTGGGAAACGTGAGCAACTACCTGGGTAATTGGGGAAATTAAAGAATTATAGCCGATAAGGGAGATATGTTGATGATAATGCATTATGATTTTAAAAATGTAAGCACAGGAAGTATAATATAAGAAGCTTACTATGTTAGCTATCACTGAACCAGTCTCCTGGAGCTGGAGACAATGCAAGTAGGATGGGGACAAAAGAGTGGGAGGAATAAGTGGAGGTGTTGCTTACTTTGACCAGTAGAATAAGCTATAAATCATATTTCAGATTTGGTTTCAATTTACCCAGAAGCGTGTATATGAGCAAATGAATTGATGATGCCAGTAAAGCACATGTGGAATAGAAAAAGGTTTTCTCTAGCCCATTTTTTTTCTCTGCTAAGGAAAGTGTAACAGATCTACCAGTGGCTTGGGGACCTCTTGAATTTCCCATAGGTGTTGGAAGTGATGATGGTTTGGGGGAGCCCACAAATCATAAGAACAAAAACATAAACGACAAGGAATATTTGAGGTTGAATATTTTGATGCTTACATATTGGTTCATATTTCCTTTACTATCTGAATGTATCATGGAATTAAGCACTTCAGCAGTACATTACTTCATGTGTATATTGAATATGCAGGAAGTATATTCAATATACGTCAGCAGTATATTCACTAGTTGCATGCACTTAACAACTATTGAAATTTTTCCCAGGTTATGACAATCTCTGAAAAGGTGAGACCCAGAAACATACATATTTAAAGTGCCTGAAACACATTTGGTTTCTGGTGAGTGGAAGTTATTATTTTTCAAAAAAAGTATGATTAACACCGGTATATGGTTTGATTGTCCCTATCTCCCCATTGGAATTTAAAGCAGCAAATCCCAATCTTTTTTTTACAATAGAGATAAATATAGTAAATAAGGGAGCATATAATGGATATGATACATATTTAACTTTAGTAAAAATTTTTATTTAGTCCAAGGGTTTGACTTTATAAAGCATCTCATGTTAAATGGGGTTCAAAGGACTGTAAACTCAAAAAAGTCAATAGTGACAAATACAGAGTACAAAAAGTAACTGGTGAACAAAAATATACAGGTTTCAGGTATATTTTCAGGTTCCCAATTCTACAACACATCTAGGCACTGCATTGTGTGTTCACCCCAAGTTAAGTCTCCATCCATCACCATTTATCCTCCCCATACCCTCCCCCATCTCCCCTCCCCCACCCTCCCCTGGCATTCAGGCAATTAGCACACTGTTGTCCATGAGTTTTTTCTCTTTTTTCTCCTTTTTGCTCAATCCTGCTATTGTACCCAGTCCTCCTCACCTCAACAGCTGTCAGCCTGCTCTCTATCTATGAGTCTCTCTCCATTTTGCTTGTTAGTTCATTTTGTTCATTAGATTCCACATATGAGTGAAATCATATAGTATTTGTCTTTCTCTGACTGGCTAATTTCACTTAGCATAATCCAGGTCCATCCATGCTGTCGTAAATGGTAAAATCTTCTTTTTTTTGGCCAAGTAGTATTCCATTGTGTAAATGTACCCCAGCTTTTTTATCCACTTATCTACTGATGGACCTTTATAATTTTGTGAACCAGTGTCACCTCGAATAAATTTAATAAAACGAAAAAGGCCTGGCCAGTGTGGCTTACTTGGTAGGAGTGTCGTCTCATACACCAAAAGGTCAGGGGTATGATTCCCAGTCAGGGCACATGCCTGGGACGTGGGTTTGGTGCCCAGTCATGGCTGTATGAGAGGCAACCAATGGATGCTTCTGCCTCATATCAATGTTTCTCTCCCTCTCTCTGTCCCTTTAAAATTTTCCCTTTAAAATCAATAATCCTGTCCTCTGGTGAGGATTGTTAAAATGGAAAAAAATAAGCGTATATAATTTGATACAAAAACAGTGTAACTGGTGAAAGAAGAAATCTATACGAAGGCAAGCTAGGACAGCCTTATTTTGCAAATGTATGGCAGAAAACTAATTCAAATCATAAAAACCACAAGTTAAGTAGGAGTTAGCAGTGTATCACAGTAATTTTAAAAGTTAATAAAGTACTGAATTATCTAAATAAGGGATTGGCATGTGAGGTTTAGTCTGTTGCTGTGTTCTGTTCTGGTGAGATCATTTTTCAATTATTGTATCCATGTTAAAACCCCAGATTGGGTGACAGAGACTGCAGTGTGCTGGTTTCCAACCCTCGCTTTGCTGCGGACGACCTGGTCACGTGATGGAGCTCTTCAGGGACTCAGGTCCCCTCTTCTCCGCATCCGCAGATCCTGTCAATTGAGGGCGTCTGGCCAGAACCATTCTCAAATAGCCACACAGATCTCAAATCCTTTGTTCATCAGGAAAAGACATTATTAGCCATGACTGGAGGATCTAATTATAATGTCTTTTTATGTACAAAGAAACATTTTATACAAGACCCTGAGCTACCACCTACTGATGAGCTATCACAGGGGACAGGTCAGCAGCCCTCGCTCACGTGGCTCTGTGCGGAGACTTCAACCTGCTCCCACAACCCATTTCTCCATTTTCCTTTAGAAATAGAAACCTCCACATGTGTGAGCAGACACAGGACTAGGAACAACATTTCACAACCTCTCTTGCAGTGAGGCGTGGCCATTGGGACAGGGGTGTCAGGAATGGGGGTGGCTTCCTCCCCACATCCTTTCTTTTACTCTTCGCTCAGACAGGGGCACAGGCACGGAGCTGGGGAGGTGGCTTTGACCATGAGATCCTGGAAGAGGACGGCACAACAATATGTTCTGGACAATTTCACGAACAGAGAGGCAACTTCTGCTTTGCTATGACAAAGAAAAAAAATATCTTTCTTGTCTGAGTCACAGTATTGTAGAGGTTTTTTTTTTTTGTTATAGATACTTAGTTGCGCCCTAACTTATTTGGAAACTGGTACTAGAACTATTGGGCTATCAAACAAAAGCCAAAAATACATGGTATTGGCTAACTGCTTGTGAAATACCGAATGAGGAAATAAATATTGCAGGCTGCAAGTCTGATGATGCTTGCTATGCTGTGGCAAAATACTTGGCAAAGTTTTCACTTACCACAGCCATAGGGCCCATTATCCTAGAAGAGACTGGAAAAATTCAGAATATTAGTATGTGTTAGCTGCTCCTTACTGCATTTCACAAGATACCATGAGAGATGAAATTCAGGCCTAAATTCGCCAGTTTGCAAACATAAATGCTTAAACACTGTAGCTCAGCTCTGTCAGAGCCCTGTAATCTAACTGACTGAGAGGCCAGTGGTAGAGGGTTTAACCAAGCTAGAAAAGCCAATTGCGACTTCATGACAAACGGCAAGAGATGACATTGTCTCAGAAATTGTAACAGGGTCTTCCATTAAATGCTCTTCCTCAGACATTAGGAATCCACTCAGTTGCAAAGATCATTTAATTGAAGGAGAGAGGGACAAGCCAAGCAATAAGAGAATCAGCAGACAGAAGAACTATGACCACCCAAGGCCTTTGCTAAGGTTGCTTTCGTATGGAGCTAACTAACTAGAAGCAAATAGAACTAGAAGTCTTTAGTAAGACTGTTTCATGCATTTGTAGCACAGTTGATTTTATTTGTTATATTCTGCATTCCATCCTAGGATCCTCTGGCCCTGACCATCTACACAAGATTTTTAATTTGTAAATATTAAGGTTCACTCTTTGTACTCTATGGTTTTACGGGTTTGGACAAATGTGTAGTGGTATCTATTCACCACTATGGTATCACATAGAGTAGTTCGGTTGTGCTAAAAAAAATTCCCTGTGCTTCACCTGTTTTAACCCTCTGTCTCCCTAAACCCTCAGCAATCACTTACCTGCTTAAATACCCATGGTTTTGCCTTTTCCAGGATGTCATATAAGTGGAATAGTACACTATAGAGCCTTTTCCAGACTGGCTTTATTTATTTAGCAATATGCATTTAAGAAGTATCCATTTTTGGGGGTGGAGGATTGAATGTGGAAGGGGGTTGGGCAAGGCAGGGGAGAGTAATGGGAAAATGGGGACAACTGTAACTGAACAACAGTAAAAAAAAGGAAAAAAAGTATCCATTTTTCTACAGATTTGACTATTTGGTCCTTTTTTTTTTTCTAATTCTTACCTGAGGATATATTTATTAATGAGAGAGAGAGAGAGAGAGAGAGAAACATCAATGTGAGAGAGAAGCATCAATTAGTTGCCCCCCATACACGCCCTGACCAGGGATCGAACCCCCAACCTTTTTGTGTATGGGACAATGCTCCAACTAACTGAGCCACCTGGCCATGGTGGTTCATTCCTTTTTATTGCCGAATATTCCTCCATTATATGACTGTACCACAGCTTGTTGAGACATTTGTTTATGGCAGTACATCTTGGTTTCTTCCAGTTTTTGATGATTATAAATAAAACTGCTATAAGCATTCATGTGCACCTTTTTGTTTGGACATGTTTTCATCTTTGCTGGGTAAATACCAAGAAGCATAACTGCTGAATCACATGATAAGACTATGTTTAGGTTTATTGGAAGGGACCAAACTCTCTTCCAAAGTAGCTGTACCATTTTGCATCCCATTGGCAGTGAATGAGCATTCCTGCTGCTCTGAATCCTCTCCAGCAATTGGGATTCTCAGTTTTTAGTCCTTTTAATAGATAATGCAAGAACCTCATTGTTGTTTTAATTTGCATTTCCTTAATTACAAATGATGTTGCACATCTTTTATTTGCTTATTTTCCATCTATAGATCTTTGGTTAGGTGTCTGTTCAGATATTTTGCCCATTTTTAATTACGTTTTTTATTTTCTTATTGTTTAGTTTTAAGTTATTTATATATGGGGGACAAGTTTTTCATTGGATATGTGGTTTGCAAATATTTTCTCCCAGCCTGTAGCTTAACTTTTCATTCTCTCAACAGTGTCACAGAGCACAAGTTTGTTTTTAATTTTAATATAGCTGAACTTATTGCTTTTTTTCTTTTATAGATAGTGCTTCTGTGTTGTATCTAAAAATTCTACACTATGCTCAAGGCCAAGTTGATTTTGTTCTATGTTTCCTTCTAGAAATTTTGTAGTCTTACATTATACATTTAAATCTGCAATCCATCTTGAGTTAATTTTTGTCAAAGATGAATATAAGGTCTATGTCTAGGTTCTTTTTGTTTTTTTTGGCATAGGGGTATCAGATTGTTCTCGCACCATTTGTTGCATCTGTTGAAAACTTTTGTCAATAATCAGTAGACTATATTTGTCTCAGTGTAATGTAAACCTGTTCATGAAATTAATAATATTCAATACTATTTTAATGGCACAAATCCAAACAGTATAAATGAATTCTACTGTAATATATCAGTATGCATTTGCTGATGCAAATTTTTAACGACCCATCTTGAAACCACCATGGCCTATCTCCTGCCTGTTCCTTCACCTCATCACTCCCTGTTCAATCATCCCAGCCCTCTGGCAGCCTTTCTATTCCTAAACCACACAGAAGTTGTACTTGCCTTAGGGCCTAAACACTGTCCTGTGGGAGACTTTCAATCCAATTTGACTTTATGGGTGTGAAGGGTTCTTGAAGCTCATGATCTTTCCTCTTCTCGTGGGAAAGAGTGTAAAATTAACAAATTGTGACTGTCAAGAAAGTTATATCAAGATCTGAATGTTCCTTTCTACCAGATACATTATTCATATTGTAACAGGAGAACATGCAATGTTTACAAAATTCCCGTGAGAAGTTTCTCTTAAATTGGAAATGATGCTGCCTAATCTTCTAATGTTTCTATTTGGAGAACAGAAGGGATTTGATTCTTAATACCTTAAACAGGTGAGGAAATCACACCAGCCCATTGATTCCACTCTAGTTTAGGGCTGGTTCAGACCCACCCCTGACACAGCCACCAGAGCTTGCCTGTGGGCTCCTTTATCCAAGTGAGTGACTTTAGTCTGAGGTTCAGGAAGAAGCAGCCATTTGGTGTAACTCCCCCCACGGCAGAAAGTTGAAAGCTAGCTAAGCAATATCTCAATATTGTCTTGCATGAGGAATAGAGAAAGTTTAAAAATTATTTGACTGGTTTCGCTCTCCTAGAATCTTTGAACTTCCATCTCTTTTTGTTCAAAACAAGCAAGGACAGGTTTAGCCCAGAAAATTTTGACCAATACCACAATATCTCCTCCTGGAGTGCTTTTCCCAGCTGGTTCCTTCTCATCATTCCGTTCTTACTGGAAATATCAGTTGACCACATTATTTTTAAAACCCCCCTTTTCACCTAATCACTGTTTTTTTAATTTTCTTTGTGGGTCTTTTTACTTTCAGAAACTGTTGTGTTTGTTTTCTGTCTTTCAAACTACTTCTCCACTCTCCCATTAAAATGTAAAATCCATGAGGGTGGGAACCTTGGTTACTGGTCATCACTAAGATCTGGAACATAGGTTCAAAATGAAGATTTTTAAGTTATTGAATAATAGAATGAATAAATGAATGAATGATGGTAGATTAGAAATCAGACTTTTCTTTCAGACAGAGCCTAGAAAAATTTGGTATTTCAATGTATTAATGAGAAGAATATATCAAAAAGAATACAGAGACAATGAAGTAAAAGATCCTATATATCTTCCCTTTTGCTTTTTTTAGAAGGATAATGTCCTGTTGGAGCAATTAATTCTCTTTCAGAGTCATCTCTTAATTGGCTGCAATATAAGGATATCTTCCAAATTGTTTTAGGGATCTGTCATTCCTCTGGTGTCAATAAACCCAGACATAACAAAGCTGATTGGGTAAGCCAGAAACCCTTCCCTTAAAGCCCACCCCATATTTCTTCCATTTTTACAATAGCTTTTAGTTTAATTTAGTACATTATTGTAGAAGAAAGTGTCCATTAAACAGCCTCAGGAAAGTGAAAAATATGTTTCTTTCAGGGTTTTTTTTTTAAATGAATCATTATATAGTAGGATACTTTAAAAATGACATTCAAATGATTTTTAATTACTACAAAGGCATTTAGATGTTAATACATTTTATATAAAAGGGAGGGATACTATTCCGGGAGGGATACTATTCCATTCGCTCTTTTCTGCCACAAATTCTAACTCTAAGAAAATTATTTCTTTTGATCCACTCTGAGAGCATGTAATAAAAGAACAATAAAACATATGGCTCAATTACCACTGCTTCTCATCTAACATGAATTAATGAATATCAAATTATTATTAATTGTTTTTTTCTGGCTCCCTTTCGATATGGCAGCCATTATACATTGCTAAATTTTGATAAGCATTTTGTGGTTAACACTGTGGACTAAGAAGAGCAGATGCTTAAAATCATCATACAGAAGAATAATTCTTTAACTTTATCAACATTTGGAAAATACATCATTATCTTTTTTAATCTCTCTAGTTTGTCAGTTTTTTACAATTGCCTTAAATGTCCCCAAAATTCTACCCCCTCCTCAACGTTCCATATGCCTTCCTTCAAGAAGCAGTTGCTATGTACATATAAAATAGTTTGCAAGTTCAATTTCTCAATCTTAATAATAATTCTAGTTCCTCACATATGATTATTGAATTTTCGATTCCTTAAGAAAAGCTCTTTAAAAAAAAAAAGCTATAGCTTGAGCAGTTAAATAATTAAGTTAACCAGTGTGATATAGGATATAATAATTTGTGATCACTATAATGACAAAATTAATGTCAATAATTGATATTTACAGACACTCCACAAAAACATTCTGTCACTGATAGTTCATTTTATTTTTATAAGCCATCTGTAAATATAAAGTGCTATGTAATATGAATAGATGTAACATGATAAAGAACATGTCTTTGTAGTCCATAACCATTATTTTTTCATCGATTATTTATATACCCAGATTCTGAAATGCATGCAAAAAAATTAACAAATTATAATATGTAAAATAGATGTCATATAATTTTACCCATTACCCATAAATCAATGTCTTCCTGTTTTTAAAAATCATATCTGCAATAAAATGAAGGGCGACCCAAAGGTTAAATTGTTCACATGTCCTCTCTAGTTCAATATGATTAACAAACCCATATTCAGATATAGTTCTAAAGAGTGAACAAAAACTTGCTTTAGAATAATTTGGGGAGCAGAAAGAGACCTTGGGGACAATTTCAACGCCCCTCATGTTTCAGATACAAGCATAGAGACCTAGAAAGTTCAAAGGATCTTCTGAGGTCCATATGACTTTATACATTGCCATCTTTCTACCAGACTTTGTAAGAAAATTTCTATCACATTTCTTTTGCACACGAAGAAGACATATCCTGCTTTCTTGACATTTTGTCAAGATGTCAATAATGTCTGCAAATCCAAATTCTTAGGGAAACAAAGGTGAGAAAATGAGAAACTTGTTTGTAATGGAAACCGTGAGACACAGCCTGAACAGAGAGCAGACCTGTTCAGGGCTGAGGGTGCCTGCAGCCACCGGCAGCGTCCTTCTTTTGACGTCGGTAACTGAAACCACTTGACTTTGTGATGACTGAATCTAGCAGGGTAACAGATGGTTCCCTTTATATATGTGACCTTACTGAAGGCAATTAGATTATTTATGCACCAGCAGAATAGTTAATTGTATACAAAAAGTCAATCTTCAGTGTAAAAGCTTTTCTAAATTACAAGATCTTGAAATAAAAATTTGAATTCCTTAACGAATGCTTTCATCTTGATTTCCATGTGCCAGAATTATTGAATCCACTTTGCTGAAAATGTTAAAGGAAATAAGAGTTAGAGATGTAAATCCAGTACCGAAAATTAGCCTATAGCTAAACATTTTAAAAATAATCATTCATCAAGGGGGTCACAGTAGAGTAGGCATTATACTGTTACCCTCCCTGCATCCACCACTGTGGCTTGGGGTCACACCATAAATAGCGAGGACTGTTGCCTGGCACTCACACTGATGAGATGCCTGAGTCGTGTCTTGACAACTTAAATTTACTATAAAAATGCAATGCCTGTTGTGTGCACATAGACAGGGAGGAGGACACAATGACTTCTGCATCTTTTGGTGGCCACACCCCCTAAGCCATATCATGGGCTTCTGGGAGCCTGAAAGTTTTAAAGCTGCCATATGCATCAAGGCTCTTGACATAATATTGAATCATGATAAGGCTGCTAAATTAGGAAGAAAATGGAATATGAGAACTGGCTGGGGAAAGCAGAAAATAGAAGGCAAAATAGGAATGTAATTAGTTTTGTTTTTGTAATTGATTCTGTAGCCTGATGGAACGTGGGTTTTTAAAAATATTTGTCAGAGCATTTTCCAGATATAGCCTCCCAGTACCTCATTTATATTACACATTTGTCACTAAATTCTGTATTTTGGATCCCATGTAAGAATCACAAATGTTCTTTCAGTCACTACACCAAGCGCATCAGGAAACTTGCGGGTTGACCAGTTCCCCAAAATCACCTTGGTTACTCTATTTACTAGTGAATTAAAAATAAAGCGTTGATACTGGCTCTTAAAAAACTAATCAAATTTTATAGGATTTTATTTTACCAACTTACTGGGCACTGTGCATATCTTTTAAGCAAACTTTTAAAGCTTTCGTGCTAAGTGCACAGGAAACATGAGTGAAAGATGCAGGTCATTAAGGTTTGCTTCTCACATCGTTTACGCTCATGAAGAGCCCAACTCAGTAATGTTGATCTTAAACTGATAAAAATATTTAGATGCTATACTTAGTACAGAATTATATAGACTTAACTTTAAATTCCCCATTTAAAAAAACATTAAAAAAGTGTTTAGCATAACCAAATTAGGTAAAAAGTGTATTTCAGTGCACATGTGAAAGGTCATTCACAGATATGGACTTGAATTCCAACTACTATTTGAGCAGGCAAATCTACTTTGTTTAGAGAAAGTGGAAAATTTTCTATAATAAACAACCTCCTTGCTTAGTTGTATCTATGTCTGATCTGATATCAGGAGAAAATATAAATGTTAGTGACTTTATAAGACAGAGAACTACCATACTCTCTGCAGCTGAGTTTAACTAAATATAATTAATAAAATATTTTTGCTAAGTTGAAATCCTTCAAAAACTTAAATGCTCATTAATATTAGCAAAAATAATAGTTTCCTGCAGAGCTTAACACTTACCCACAACTTTAGAGTAGCAAGGTTCACAGTGTATTGTCTGTCTATAAATCCAAATGCTGTCTCCCGCCTTCAGTGTTTCCAAAGACTGTTTGCATATTTCACACTAAAGAAAAAGAACAACATATAAAGTTTACATTACAAATAAAGCCCAGGTTCTTAGTGTAACAGGACAGAAAGCTCTTTCCATTCATTCAATACTAGTCTGCAATGTTAACACTCAGATGAAGCCTCAGGGGAATCCTCAGGGGAAGTGAGAGTACTTGCCTATAATCCATAGGCAGAACTTTGTAAATATATTCTCACAGCATCTCTCCACTATGCAGGTGTGCGTTTCAGGGCATATCTGTCACTGAAGTTTCTACTTATTTCACTCTTAAGTAGGCATAAATTTTCAAAAATTGGTTATGCCAAGGACAAGATGACCACTTGATACTTCAAACAGAAATTCTAAGGGTATTGCCTGTTTGCTTGCTTTGGAAGGCCTACGCTGACCAGGCATACACACTGGACATTAAGCAAACATTAAGCAAAACCGATTTCTGATCTTACATGGGGTGTAGGGGAAAGCTTGTTTTCAGTTGTGTGGATTAGGAGGCAAGACAGGGCTGACACTTGCTTTAGACCTGGGTTTACTGGGGCAGGTCCACTGTCAGCTGGCTAACTTTCAAGCACAAGGCTGTCACTGAATGGCTGGCTTTTAGAGGCAAGTTCATTGAAGCAAATTGCCATTGCTCAATTTGACATGCTGAAACCAGTCCACCTGGTTTTCTGTTGTCATAGCTATATAATAACGCATCTTTTGCTAGGAGTGTGGGGACATTTTTATTCTTAGTAGTATTTTATAAATCCCCCAAAATACAATAAAAGGAAATTACTCATGTTTACCAAAAGCAATAACCAGGATAATTTCTTTGTTTTAAGAAGTTTTCTGCATACTAATTTTAAATAAAGAACTGTAATCTTTTTTTATTGAGTAAATTTTAATAACTAAAAAAATTTATTTCCTCATAATTAAATAATCATAAAATTTTCAGAATATATTTTATATAGTATTCTATATATTATAGCCTAAAATTAGATTTTTTGTGTGCATGTGCTGAAAGTGAGACATTATGTTTCTGACTGCTATGTATCACTGTCTGAAGCTAATTGGAGGGGAAGCCATCGGTTGTCAAAGTATTACAGCTACTTGATTGGATTAGATAATCCCCATTGATCATTGAATGTCATCACAGGCAAATAGTTCTCAAACTGGCTGTGCATCAGATCTATGTAAGGAGATTTTAAAAATTCCAATGTCCAGCAATCATCTCTGAGGTTCCTGATTTAATTAGCACTAGCCCAAAGCATTCTATTTTTCTTCTAACCTACCTGGTGATTGTAATGTACAGCCACAGTTGAGAACCATTAGTCTATTCCGCTTCCTCAGCTGAGAAAACTGAGGCCAAGCTAATTTAGGTGACTGTTCCAAAAGTCACACAGCCACAGCTAGTGGCAGGGCTGGAACTCTAACTCCGACCTTCAGACTCCCAGTTCAGTGCTCATCAGTTACAACAAAAGACTGCAGTGTTGACCTACCCAATGTTAATATGGAAGTAAAAGCAACAAAATATGAAAATACAAACTATGAAGCATTCTACTGTGCAAGCTTTGTTGTTACTATTCTCAGTAGGCTGATTTCCAACTATCGTTCAGCCTGTCGGTCCTAACTTCATGATATAAGGAGCGCTAGCTTTCTCCTCAACAATCTCTTTTCCTTTTTCGACTCCATTATACAGGGTGCAGCACAAATAATGCCCCTTTTTTATTACAAAGTCTTTTATTACAAATCATAAGCATGTAATTCTATAATATAACAATATCATACTCAGGCACACCATATGACATTTTAGGGGAAATGTTCCAACTCAAACTATAAATTATTATACCCATATTACTACCCTACCAACCACACTCAAGCAGGAGTTACTTTTGACAGACCCTGTATATTTTATGAAATGCATAATTTATTACAATGTTTAAAAACTTTTATAAAGAAAACAAGTGTTTATCTTTTTATAGGTTTAAATCTCTCGGGTAAGAGGAATAAATGTGTTAGTAATCAACTCGAAGCCTAAAGCCAAGCTGGTAATTATAAACCTTTGAGGCTTGGCCGCAGAACTCTGAGAGATATTTAAATGGTACATTATTAATGTGGATGAGAGTGTTTCTGAAAGCTTTAACTTTGTCTCATGTATTTCATTAAATAATTATTTTTATTCCAGTCATTATGCAGTTTTACATTTAGTTAAATACAATAAACATATCCTTACCTTGAAGCAAGTAGAATGGCAGCAAATTTGTAATTCATCTAAAATCATTTTAGTGCTGGTGCCCAAGGGCTTTCGGCAGTAAGTGCACATATCTCTTTCAATGACAGACCTATAGAGATGTGAGCAATTAAAAATAAATTTGTCACCATTCAAAAGGCAGATGTATTCCCCATAAAGTCATGTGGAAATATGTTAATTTTGTTGATATTTTAGGAAACTGTGTAAAAAACCAAGGAAAGTTTGGGACTTACTTATTCTAGTGAGAGAACTGATTCTTCTCGTTACCTCAAAATAACATCAAAGAATTAACATAAAGGAAAATCTCGAATTATTAATTCATTAGCAATCAAAAGTGCAGCTGGGCAGGGCAAAGATAATTACAGTTTCCTTACTGAGCTCATTCATGAGTACCCCTTGAAGTCTGAAGAGGGTTTTGAATTATTAATTAACATATATCATAGAAAAATTATACTGTAGGTTAATATAAAATTTTAACTCTCAAAACATGCACTAGGACAAAAATAGAAATCCACTCAAGAGTCTAGGGTCTGGAGTCACTAACATGCTCCCCTATGACAACACTCTCGGTGTCATGGTAAGACTCAGAATACTCGGCTACCTTTTATGACAAATGTATATTCTCCAATATCATATAACAGCACCCCCCACAAATCTGATGAAGGAAAAGGAGCTTTATTATTTACTACAGAAAAACAATGTTCAATAATAAAGGAACTATAGATATTTAATCTGTAAATCCGAAAGACCTTGGGGTCACAGCAGAGACTTTAAGGCCAATAACTAGGTGGTTCTCTTTCCTTTTGGAAGGTTACTTAGGACTGTCTTAAACAGCACCTTCAGGACTTTACTAGTTTCGGGGCGTTGGCACGCAGGCCCGAAATTTCCAGAGTTGGTACATGATGGGGTGGTGAAAGAAAAATGCCCAATGCTCACATGGTGCTAATATGCTTAATATGTACAGAATATTTTCCATGCCCTTAGCTTATATAAGCTCATTTATCCTTCACAGTATCTCGGAGAAGCAGATGCTACTGTTTTTATCATCATTTTACAGACGGGGAAACTGAGGCACAGAAGGAGGCCTGTCATGCAGTTAGTGAGCAGCAGAGGCAGGGTCTGAATAAAGGCAGCATGGCCCCAGAGTCACCTGTGCTGCCCGTGGGTCTGGCCAGGAGGACTACAGGGCTCACTCTGTTGAAATAACTGAGTCAGCCCGGAAGCCATGATCCTATCATTCAACACAGGCCCAGAAGCAGAAAGTCGGGGAGACAGAAGGGAGGAAGAAGTGGGAGAAGAAAGGGATTTGAGTAGATAACCCTGTCTGGTTTCACACGTTCAGTCATTCTAGTAACCTCTTCCTAACCCTAAGGTAGGTAAGTAAAATTTTCCTCTTCCATCTCTCTCTATAGCTACTGGCTTATTTACTCCTGACAAATATTTTCCTGTGGATTATTCATACATATATACACCTACATATGTGCACATGCACACACTGAAATGTCCCATGCAAACACTTCAAGAGTAGGAAACATGTACTCTCTGTCATCCTTCATTCCAGGGCCAACGGGCTAGGAGCTGGGAATGTAAAGAAGAGTGAGACGCTGTCCTCCAATGAGAAGCTTCCTGTCCACTCGGGCAGCCAGGTGTGTGATTAGATGACCGAAGCACGTTGCAGACGTGCGGAAAGAGTTAGGAGATCGCAGCCCAGGGAGCACTCATCTCTGTGGAGAAGGCAGGTGGGGCTTGCCGAAAGAGTCACGTGGGCTACAGCGTGAGGATGAAGGGGCTCTCAAGGAGAGCTCGGTGAGGTGGGGAGGGGCATGACGGGGGACTCCATGCAGAGCGAACAGGCTGGAACAAAGTGCCGTACAAGGAGGGTGCCTGGAGTGATCACACAGTAGGCAACAGGCAGGAGCAGGTGCTGAAGGCCCATAAATAATGTGCAGAAGAGTTTGTCTTCATCCCGTAAAGTGGAAGGCCACTTTAAATGGGATTAATGTGCCCAGATAAGAGCTGTGGGGACATGGCTCATCTCACACAATAATCAACAGAAAAAGTTGCAGAACTGACTGGCCTTAACAGAAAATTGACTTTTGCTCTGATGACTAGGAAAAATTTCAAGGGCCACTTGAAGAACAGGACTGAAATTCTTCATATTAAGAGCAATACTTATATGGAGAATGTTTTCCTTCCTTAGGTTAACAATAAAAACATGAGCCCAGGTAAAGCTCTGATGTTGGCACTGTCCTTGTTAAAATCATCCTGTTAGTCAAAGATCTTTTCAAAGTATTATGAACAATCCAGCTCTGGTATTTGGTTACCTAGATGGTATTTGTATTTCACACTTATATAGATGATTTCACTCCTCAAAGAGCAATGACTTAAAGGCAAGATGCTCGGAGAGACTGGTAACAGGCAAGATTTTATAAAAGTGACAGAAAGAGGATACACTTTTCATGTCTGGTTTATCCACCTTTCCCTTTGCAAACAGGGTATAGGTTCATTTTTTTTCAGAAAACATTTATTGAGCACGGTGTCAGTGTCAAACACTGCATTAAAATTGAGGTTGTGCATAAAAATTAGATATGTCTTTACCCTCAGTGAGCTTTGTTTCCAGCCCCTTCTACAGAGAAATGCCATCAGTAGAATATCAGACACTTGCATTACAGCTGGTTCCCAGTGGTTGGGATAAAATGCTAATTATTCATTTTCATTTCCTCCACTGGAAATCTGCTGGCCATGCGCTCATGAGTGTCATCTGTGAGCCCCACCGAACATCAAATGGTAAGGGATGATCACCAACGGCAAACGTCTGGGGTCAATTTACCAGCACAAAACTGATACTCATAGGAACGCCCTCCTGGGAACTGAGTGTGGGCCCAGAGCGGGTCCACGCAGCTGTCTGTAAGGTGAGATGGCTTTGGGAAACCACCACGAGGGAGGGCTGGAGGGCAGAGGCTGGTGATGCAATGCCACCTAGGCTCTCATAATGCTCCGGGGACTCCTGGGAATCTGCGACAGCAGAGAGGCTGGCCTGGGAGGCAGCTGAAAGGCACGAAAGCTCTCCTGGAATAAAGTGCATTAGCGACAGCCGGAGGCCAAGAACAAATTCCTGGATGCAAAGGTTGTCGTACTTCATGCACTTACAGAGTGCGGCAAAAGTAGGGTTACAGTTGTTCATATGGAAAATAATACAATAATTAATACATAATAATACAAATAATTAATATATAATAATACAAATAATTAATACAAGAAGAAAGTGTGTTTCATGTACACACAACTATAGACCTACTTTTGCGCCACCCTGTAGACAACAATCACCACCAGGAGCACCAACTCCAAGTACAACGGACAACAAGGATATATGTATGTAAAATGTACATACAAGTGCGTGTATATAGACTTCCTTTTAAATTTTATTTATTTATTTTTAGGGAGAGAGGGGAAAGGAGGGAGAAGGAGAGGGAGAGAAACATCAATGTGTGGTTGTGTCTCACATACCCCGCACTGGGGACCTGGCATGCAACCCAGGCATGTGTCCTGACCGGGAATCGAACTGGTGACCCGTTGGTTCACAGGCCAGCATTCAATCCACTGAGCCACACCAGCCAGGGCTGTTATAGACTTTTATGTATGGAAATATAGACATACTCACCTATCAGAAGTCGAATAAACAGTTTGTATGTATTTTCGAGAGGCATTCTCCTGATAGCCATCCTTTGGCGATTTACTAGAAACAACACATATGGACACGTGAGAACTGGGCTGTTTCCCCAGTGTTAATGTGCTCACATATACCTGTACACACAGCTCCTCGTATAGCCTTAGCATTATAGTCTTTGTGATGTTACAAGCCAGGGCAATATACTAATACCATTTGTTTGCTTGTTTGTTTGTTTTGATCCTTACCTGAAGACATTTTTTCATTGCTTTAGAGAGAAGAATGAAGAGAGAAAGGGAGAGAGAGAAACATCGATGCAAGAGAGAAGCATTGATTGGTTCCCTCCTATACATGCCCTGACCAGGGATCTAGATCATACCTGTAACCTATGCATATTCCCTGACTCGGATTTGAACTCACAACCTTTTGGTTATAGGGCGATGTTCCAACCAACTGAGTTACACTGGCCAGGGTGATACCTTTTTTTTTTCTTTTTTAATGTGGGGAAAACTTGATACACAAGCCACTTCCAAGCTGACATAAGCTGACATACCTACTGAAGTAAACAGAGAATGGGGCCAGGGTATGCAGCAAGAGATATCATTTTTAAATGAAATTCATGTTTGTGCCTCCCTCATTGATTTACCAAAAGAAAGCTACACGTAGTCTAATATAAAGGAACTGCATAAAGTGGGAGCCAGTGTAAACACATTTACATACACACCATCCACATGGAGAACTAGAGACTCTTGAACTTTAACACAAAGCTATAAAAATTTTTATTGTTTACTTGAAAACATCCAAGAAAGATTCGTTTAGCATGAAAGCAAAAAAAAAAAAAAAAAAGAAAGTATAATTTTAAAAAGTTCTCTTTGTTCCATTTCTTAGATTGCTCCAGTTTGTAAAGGTCACTCTTTCCTGGGGACAAACGGAACCTGTAACACACTAACCAACTGGCTGCTCATAATTGCTTCCCAAGTACATATGCTACCTGTGAGTAGATCAGGATTGAAAGCAATATGTTCCTGCGATTTCAGAGTGTGAGTGATAACTCCACAGCCCTCACTTGGGATTTTTTTTTTAATGAGAAACTCCTTCCCTCCTAAGTGCCCGTAGGCAGGCTGCTGTCAGAAATAGAATCTACTTTATGGAACATATAATCCACGAAGCTAAATCAGAGTGTGCACATATTCATGCACGACACATATATCATTACTCCTTTTTTTTTTTTCAATGTGGAAACTTAGACTTGAAGAGGTTAAGTAGCTATGCCAGGGCTACAGGGTCATTAAATGACATAGACACAATCCCACGTCTGATTCTCGGACCTCTGTACCACACTATCAGTGTGGATTTTAGGGAGAATAGGATGAAGCAGAAGAATCAAATTTGGGGGTGTGTTTTACAAGATAAATTATGTGTGAGGTTGAGAAACCCCTTTTGTTTGTTTGTTTTTAGATGGTTGCTCACCTTCTGACACTGAATGTACTGAATCCCCTGGAGTCCCCTCCCCGCAGAAGCCCTCTCATATGCTCTGCTCTCTGGTCTCTTTGTCTTTTTTCTTTCTTTCCTTCTTCTTCTCTTTCTTTAAAAGTTTTTTTTTCTTTTCCTTTCCTGTGAGACTCCCAAATGCTGACTCCGCTGCCCATCAGACGTAGGTAACCTCCAGGCTTGTCCCTGCGTAGCAACCATCAAAGTTGGGGCACTAGATGTGCAATGCAAATGCTTCGGGGAGAATCTGGGAGTCTGGGGTTCCCTCCTGATTGTAAGGTGCTCCGCCGGGTGGCGGTGGGGTTTATGGCGAAAGTATGCTTCCGCCTTTCCTACCCATTTTGATGTATATTCTCAATCATTAATGTGCAGGGCACATTGAGGGTAGTGACTAGTTCTGGATGTCACTCAGATGGAATTGGTTCATGAGTAGCTGTGTATTTGGTATGTTTGAAAAATAGGCTCTGATTATCGCATGTCACCTATATCACATTTGCACGCCCTACCATTACATTGCCCCACAATTGGACTAATTCTTGTTTTTATTCTCCTTGAAAATCAGACGGATTGTCCATCCCTGACCTTGGTTGACATTTCCCTCAACATCTATCACACGACCAGCAGATTTTGTGGGACATCAATTCCTATAATTTGGGCCAGAGTATATCTACCAAAAGTTATACCACTTATTTCAGATAAGAGGTAAATAACGATAGACAGAATCATTTAATTAAAGTGCAACTCCAATTGGCATTTTTGTGTGATTTTATAAAGCTAATTATAAGTAAATAGTCACATTCTTACACAAACTATATGAAAATTTGCAAATGGCTATCGTATTATGTATATGTGTGCTATAATTAAAATATTATTTAGTCCACTGAGTGATTTTTTATGATTATTTGACAACTACTAAATATTGGAAACATTATAAATATATACCTAGAATCCAATGTACTCTTAAATGGTCTTCTATTTGAAAACAGCAAGCATACTCTAAAATAATACCATTTCTTCTTAAACGCCCATCATTTAAAAACTATCAGTGTAGCACCATACTTTCAATGAATTTCCAGTACCTGTTCTCCACATACGTCCTCGTGTACACAACAGTGTCCTGCGGTCCTGCCGGCCTGCGGTCAGCATCGGTGCTGGGGGAAAACCATTTGACTTCATGTTAAAAGTTCGTTTACAAGAATAATTAAAATAACAAGGCTTTTATTCAACCCCATGCAAAAATGCTATGTTACTTCTAAACGATAACCTTTGAAATACAAATATTAAAGTGGTATTAACTCATTTCAGCAAAATTTCCTTAAGTCTCTCATTTTGTTCCTACCTTCCATTGGCTCGGCACACTTCTGGAATGCTACCATGAAAATTGGTCTCTCACTAAATCTGTGGTAGAGCACGAGGATGACTCCGAATATTTGTGTAACATATCTTGTTGTCTGTTTCCCTAACAGCCCATTCATATTTCCAAACCATCCTGGCCCCACAAACCTCCAACGAAGATGGACCTTAATAACATAACACCTACTTTAATGAAACTTTTCTTTTATTGTTGTGCAAGTACAGTTCCTTCTTTTGAAATGCAGAGATTTCTAATTTTATTAGTGGCTAAACAGGCTTACACAAAGGTGTTGAGTTAGCAACTTGGTCATTTGTAAGTTGTGACTTCTGGATAGGAAAATGTAAACTGTGATTTTCCCTTAAAAATCCTATATTAAAAAAATGATTTTGACATCAGTGTTGACATTCTTTAGGTAGATTTAAATAAAATTAGAAATCTCTGCATTTCAAAAGAGGGTCAGACTGTATACATAGAGTGTTTATTAAAAACAGAAGGAGAATAGCCGTCTCATTTGTTTTATAATTGACCACGGTATTACCTGAAATTCCTCCTGGCTTCAAAAGAATGGGCAGTGGTTCTAGTGGACTGGTTGTTTAGAGCACTGGTAGGTCCATTTACTTGGCCATCTTGCCTGAGAAAGCAAACAAATATTTGGCACTTAAAATCAAAGCCATTTAGAAATTTTTTATCTTAAAATTTTTTTATTTTATTAAAATTCTGTTCAGGTAACATGAACCTCTTTATATTTGCCTGGTTTCTGCACAGGTGTACAAATGGAGCAGACATACTATTTTACTTCACAGACACCACTGTCATGCCTTCAAGACTAATCTATAGGTACGTGACACATTATCTAATGCTAGGGTAGATTTTTTTATTAAGGGCAGGAACCATCCGAAATTGGTTCCAGTAACATTTTCACAGCAGCAGTGCCATTTTAGAAAGCTTTTCATGTACAATATATCTGAGAGTTTATCAATTTAGTGAAAATTATCCAGGGGTTGCTTAGAGAAATTCCAGTTTTCATTTTATTTTCAATGGAAAGCAATACTTAGAAGATTGCAGAAGAACTTTGACCTAGATTTCTGCTAATCTCAAAATGTCACTAGGTTTAACAAAGTACAGGCATATTTGTTTTTTCCTAGAAACAAAATTTCTAAGGCAGGAATAGTGAAAACTTTAGCTCCTTTTCCTCCTCCGTGTTAATAAACTCTAATATAGAAGAAACATGAAAACCAAAAGGAAAGTTTAGATCTTAATCATGCCTTATCATTTGCAAATGGACTGTTCCTTCCATTTCCAAAAAGTTCTTAAAGGAGAGAAAAACATTTGTTCACATATTATCATCTCTGGCATTTGGAAGATCATCTAGTTTTAAGATAGATGCTTCACAAAACATACAGCTGGCTGAAAATGATACTAAGTGATGAGAAAATGGAATTAGTATTATTAGAAGGTTTTCTAATGTGATTAATAAAATATGTCATTCTAGGAATAATAAACATAGTTAGGAATTGTTTGGAAATAGTCAAATAAAAAATGCACAATACAAAACCTAATTTTAGAAATAGCCAGCTTCAAAGGACAAAGGTTGTCAGTGAGTTTGAAATGTATTTGCATGGTTCTTAACAATGTAAAATCAAACATCACCAGTTTGTAAAAACTGCAAATAGAAGAGGGAAATAATTTGCAAACAGTAATGTTATGAACTGAACTGAGTCCCCCCCACCTTCAAATTCATATGTGGAAGCCCTAATCTCCAGTGTGATTTAGAGACGGGGCCTGTAAGGAGATAATAAAGGTTAAGTGAGGTCATAAGAGTGGATGGAGCCTTAAACCCATAGGACTGGTGTCCTTATAAGAAGAGGAAGAGACATCAGAGATCTCTCGCTATATGTGTGCATTTACAGGGGAAAGGCCATCTGAGGGCACAATGAGAAGGTAGCCATCTGCAGGCCAAGAAGTGAGGCCCCACCAGAACCCAACCCTGGCAGCACCTTGATCTTGGACTTCAGCCTCCAGAACTGTGAGAAAATCAATTTCTGTGGTTTAAGCCAGCCAATCTGGTGTATTTTGTTATGGCAGCCTGAACAGACTAATAAAAGTAGCATTTCTTAGTTAGGTTTATAATGAGATTAATAACAACATCTTCATGAAAGATTTAAATTGTATACTTGTGAATAAAAACCAAATGTTAATAAATAAATTTGGAATGCGGAACAACAAACTGGTGGGTTTCTCAACTAGGTTAGGGGGATGATAGGTTTTTTAAAATGGACTTTTTATTTTGGAATAATTTTAAATGTATAGAAAAACTGCACAGGTAGTAGTAAGAATCCCTGTATACCCTTCACCCAGCTTCTCCTAGTGCTAATATCTTACATAACCATGGTACATTTGGCAAAACCGAGGACTTAACCTTGGTACAGTACATTTAACTAAACTACGGAGTTTATTTGTATTTCATTCATTTTCCCACTGACATCCTTTCTCACTTCCAGAATCCAAGTCAGGATACCACTTCCACATAATCATCATGTGATAGTTTCCAAATATTTTTTTTTCATGGGATGGTGATAGATTTTACAAAGGAAATTCTATCTTGATGCCATTAAGTGATAATACTAATTTTTTTTTATTATTCAGTACCATGATAATAGCGAGACAATACTCTGACAACCAGGGAAATACTCTGTAGTACTTTTTAAAATGCTACTGATTTAATTCGTTTGAGGTACAACCTGAGCACTGGGATTCTTTTCAACCTCCCCAGTGAGTCTGACATGTGCCTCAAGGTTGAAAGCCACTACCTTAGAGGTCGGACAGTCCAACATCTCACTCAGATGCCACAGGTTTTCACAGCGTGGTCCCCGGACCAGCAGGGGATGCTGATGTGCGCTGAAGCCTGGGAACCAATGTAGTCGAGGACTCTCTGCCAAATTACCCCTCTCAAATGCCTTGAAGAATATTTATAAAAGAGGACTCGACTCACAATGTTTGTCCTTTGACAGCGTTATTGTTAAGTTATCCTTCCTTGAAACAAATTAAGGAATTTTAAACTCTGATTAATGGTCATAGTCTTGTTTCTTAATTAAATAACAACTCCACAAAATATAAACCCAAACGTTGCATTGGATCTCACAGGCTCCCAATAGAATTACACTTGAGAAAATGTTTCCTGCAGCGGAATCTCAGCTTGAAAATTTACTTATCTGGAATGCTCACACACTGCTAATGAGAGTATCAAATGGTACCGATGATTTGATAAACAGCCTGTCAGTTCTTCAAATTGTTAAATATTGAGTTTCTATACAATCCAGCAATTCCACTCCTAGGTATACACACCCAAGAGAAATGAAAGCACACACCATAGAAAAACTTATATACATATGATTATAGCAGCGTTGTTCACAAGAGTGAATTACAGCCCAATAGTAGAAACAACCCAAATGAGCGTTTGACAGATGCATAAACAAAATGCTGTATATACATACAATGGAATATTATATGGCAATAAAAAGAAATGAAATATTCATACATGCTACAATACGGATGAATGTTGAAAACGTTATGCTAAGTAAAAGAGGTCCATCACAAAGGACCACATATTGTATGGTTCCATTTGTATGAAATATCCAGAAAGTGGCAATTCATGGAGACAGAAAGTAGATGAGTAGCTGCCTGGGCTGAGGGTTTGTATCATATGTGTTAGGGTTTACTTCTATAAAACTGTCAAGTTTACATATGTTAACTATATAAAAATAATTACTGTAGAAAGATATACAGAGAACTTGATGCCAGAACACTTCAGTTCATTCCACCTCTCTAATTTACTAACCTGGCCATTTCTCTTACTCTCTAGTCCTCAGTTTTTTCTGTTACTTACTCATTTTGAGAGTCAAGTGAACTTCCCTTTCAGTAGTCAGAACACATAGGTATAAGAATTGAGGCCAAATACTGTGTGTGAGAAATTGAAGCCATTATACTGGGTGGTGTAAAAACATTTCACAATTAGGTCCTGTTTCGTGGCTGTGATGAATCTGTGTGTTCTTTTAGCACGAGGCATCCAAGGAAGATATTCTCAGGCTGCTTTCTGCACCACTGAAAACCTACCAAGCAACAGTGAGTAAAAATAAGCCTTCACAGACCAAGTGCAGAAATTTGAATTTCCATGACGCCTTTTACACTAAGCACTAGAACAGGCTTTTAGTCAGAAATTTTAACAGAATTTGAATTTTGTTAAGTTTCTTCTACAGCTTATTAAATGCACTATATGTTGGGGGTTTTTTTGTATTGAGATAGTATTTATATTTAAATACCATACTCTAGTTTAATTCCTCAGAAAATACTCCATGTTTATATAATTTGTGCAGGCTTATATGTAATTCATAAAACAAAAGTAAATTATAATAAGCCTTACCTTCCATTCTTATGTTTCGACACATTAGAATTTACTTGAATTAAATTTTCCAGGTCCTGGTCTCTATAGAAAAAAATATAAAAATTACATATATGTACTTTTAGTTACAATACAATTTTAGGAAATTAAAAAAACAGAATAAAAGCTCTCAAATCAGGACATAATCTTGGACACAGTCATTGTGGTATAAGGATATGGGACACTGAAAATCTGACATTGAGCTATTGATCTATTCAACTGAAGCATGAGAGCGTGATGTTGAGAGAGAAAGAACTAATTTTTGAAAGGTTGGCAAAATCTGGTCTGAAAGAAACCACTGATATTCACATTCAGCTAATATTCAGTGAGTGCTACTTTGTGTCACAGAGCACTAATTGTGTGTGTCCAGGGGGATTATCTCATTCAGATCTCACAAAATCTTGCAGGACAGCATCTGGGGCCCAGAAAAGCTAAGTGAATTTTCCAAGGTCAATTAACTAATTTGTAAAAGAGTCAAGATTTGAGGCTGAGCCACCTGTCCATCTGAAATCAATTCTTGGATATTTAATTAGAGATTTCATTCCAGCTTTTTGGATTACAGAAATATGAATAAATCAATCCAAAATTTGAATAATAATTCATAATATGAAGGATAAATGGGACAATTAGATTCTTAAATCTTAGGCTACATATATGATTTGACACTCTTTCATAAGATACAATAAATATCCTCTGGTATGTTATTTATATATTAGGTATTTGCAACCTATCTTTGCTATAACACTGTTTATAACACTGATGGTTCTTGATTATTTTTTTTCATGAGCTTGGAAAAGCCTTCGTCATAAACATTGTCAGTTAGTAGCATGGTTTAGCCGTCCGAGTGAGGCTGTCTATCCACCTGCTTTCGTTGGGCAAGTTTGACACCATTTCCAAGCTTCCCTTGGTAAACTAGGATAACAACATCTAAATGTATAAGGCTGCAGTGAGAATAAATGACTACAGAAATAAATTTGGTGGACACAATGACTATAATTATAGGTGGTCTGAATAAGTATAAATAAATCATAGTTAATAGAAGTGTAGCGACACGGCAGTGGGCACCATTGATTCCAAAATTTTGAGGGGCTACTGTTTCATGTTCCTTTCTGCCCTAACTTTTCACTTCTTTAGAATTAGCTTCAGTTTTTCTAACTCTCCCTTCTGAGCTTGAATAGTAGTTTAAATAAGGTTATTTTTATATAGAATCAATGTAGGAACTCTCACAAAATTAATATTGATAAGGATGAAAAATAATATTAAAAATTCTCTTATATGTGGAATCAGATTTAGTATTTTTTTAAGATTTTAATTATTTATTATTTTTAGAGGGGAAGGGAGGGAGAAAGAGGGGGAGAGAAACATCAATGTGTGGTTTCCTCTCACACGCCCCCTACTGGGGACCTGGCCTGCAACCCAGGCATGTGCCCTGACTGGGGAATTGAACTGGCAACCCGTTGGTTTGCAGGCTGACACTCAATCCACTGAGCTACACCAACCAGGGTTAGTATTCTTTTTTATAACATCTAAATCATCGATAATTGCCATGTCTGCAAGTAGTCAGCATTCCATTGCTAACCTTGGACGGAGCACCATTTTTCCCTCCAACTTGAGAGCAGAGATGCCCGACCATGACCTAATATTGCCTGCACGTAGTAACCACTCCACAAATACTTGTGGAAATTAAACTAAATTAACTTAAATTCTCTTTTTCTCCTTCTCCGGGGGAAATCTATTACTATCTTACCTAGCTCTGGGAAAGACATTAAAAGAGCCCTAAGGGAGAAATATTAGACCCTGAACCTGTAAGGCAGTCAGCTCCAGCCACACCAGGGCACACAGCGGGCACCATGCCCACGGGGAAATGATCAGAAAGGCCAGTGGTGGACATTTTGCCCTCATGTATGTCAACTACCCAGAACCTGCCTTACTTCACCCCTGAATTGAACGCATTTCTTTCCTTTTTTACACATTTCCCAGCCCTGGCTTTGTTTCCTTTTGGGGGATGTTGTTATAAGTTAAATTGTGCCCCCTACCCACCACCACTAACACGTTCATATGTTGAAGTCCTAATGACATTATGTCAATATGTGACTTTATTTGGAGAGAGGGTCTTTACAGGGCTAATCAAGTTCAAATGAGGTATTAAGGTGGGCCCTAACCCAATATGACTAGTACCCTTACAAGAAGAGGAAACTTAGACTCAGACCCCAACAGATGGAAGACAACATGAAGACACAAGGTGAAGACAGCCCTCTACTAGCCATGGAGAGAGGCCTAGAATAGATCCCTTCCTCGTGGCCATCAGAGGGAACCTACCCACCTGACATCTTGATCTTGGACTTCTAGCCACCAGAACTGTGAGAAAATAAACTTCCGCTTTACGCTCCTTAGTCTGAGGTTCTGGTTACAGCAGTCCTAACAAATTAATACAGACCTGCTTCTGCCCGCCCAGCATGGTGACATGTAGTTTCTCGGCCTGATGGTGGACACCCTCACTTCCGCGGGCATTTTTCGATCCCTGCTGCTGTGTCTTTGCTCTGCCCACACCTTCTCCCTCTCTCACCCCTCACAACCTCTTCCCTCACTCCCCCCAACCAAGTCTTTTCGGACCCTCGCTATTATGGGGGAGCGTGGAAACTGGTTTGAACTTGAGGAGAGAGGAGAAGCTAGGATCTTCCAGAGGAAACAAGGACACAGGTAGATAATTCAAAACTGGAACCTACGCAGGCCTTCAGGACGCGCCCCCCCAAAATGGCCTAAGAACGAATCATCAAATACCATTGGTGGTTTCAAAGAAGTTTTGTTTTGTCTATTAAATAGTTTCCCATATCAACTTTGGTAGGGCAACTTGTAACATTTAATTCTGAGTCGTCTCTACTAACATTTAAAACAAAATAAAAGGTCGCAGATTATGTAAAGAATAAAATGTCCATTTGCTTCAGTTGTTCACCCTGATTAATGCCTCGAGCACTCAAAGACACAATAAAAAAAATTCACATTGCCCCTGAACATCCCAAGCTGAAGGATGTAAAAATAAATTTCATTCTTTAATTAAGATCACATCCATTGCATCGTGTCTTTCACACTGTGGTAGAAGATGAAGAGCTGTGAGTCAACGTGTGAAAAGAGATTTTAATAGAAGCCCAGCCAAATGCTTCTGGGTAGAGCAGAGGCTTGGTTCCAAACACTTCCTATGGCAGCTGCAGTGGAAGGAAGACCTTACAATTTTATAGTTTATGAGCAGCTGGAATTAACGCTAAGAAAAATCATCACTTCTCTGGATACAGTGAGAAATGTTGAAAAGAAATTTTGCTAACCAGAGCAACTAAATGCTTTTCTTTATGTGGATTTTAAAATGCTCAGGAGAAAATGTGAGATGTGTATATGGTCATAGCACACATTTGAATATAAGCATTTATATATGTTGTCATGTAATTTATTTTTTACTGTCTCTTTAAGGAATATAACACTGCTTTACAGAGCAGATTAAGGGAAAAAATAGAGATTTTTTGGACCAAGGTGTTATTGTCTCTTCTCTTTAAATTAAATGTATTGGGATGATATTAGTTAATATTATAAGTTTCAAGTAGACATTTCTGTAATTCATCATTTGTTTATTGCATTGTATGCTCACCACCCAAAGTCTAGTCTCCTTGTGTCACCATATATTTGACTCCCTTTAATTATTGTCTCTTGTTACACAACTTTTCCTAGGATAAGCATGGCATGAGAGACAGTTATCAGCTTACTCCCAACTACTCTTCCTCTCTCATGAAGGCGTGGGAGGTATTTATTAAAAGCCTCAATATGTTTCTCTCACTACAGCTTAAATTGCTTCTGCATAGTACCAGACACATTTGCAAAATTAAGAGTGCCTATATAAAAATTTTACTATGGTACTTTTTCAGACCAAGAACAAAATCTTAGGCTTTAACTTTCGCTCAAAAGGAGTCCCTGTCTCTGAAAGGAGTGTAGAATACAGGGAGGTGACCGTAATTCTTCAGCTCTATTGACATCACTAGGTGGCCCAGCTTTATATTTTTTATAAACTTTTTCAATGAGTGAGTCTTAAAGATTCTATATTGAAGAAATGAACAGGTCCATAAAGAGGTTGAAAAATTTAAGTGTTTTAACTATCAGATGTGACCAAGAAGGTTAACGGCTCTGCTTCACCATGGTTCACTGAGATTTTGCCATGGGCAGGAGGTAGTCATTGGCTCAAGGAGACCACTCAGGAGACAGCAGATTTCTTCCTTCTGGTTTCACTCAAGGGTCGCAGAATGTTAAAGCTGGAAAGCGGTGGGCTTTATCTAGGTGGGTTATTATAGGGCCTTGATTAGTTTGAAATTTAGCCTTTAATTCACAGAGTACTTATTAAGCCCTTAATATGAGCCACACATAGTGCTATGCACTGAAGATAAAGAAGTGAACAGGACATTAAAAATCCTGTCGTTAAAGAGAGATGATTAAATAATCATTCCCTCTAGGAGATAAGTGCTATGGGACAGAAAGTGCAGAGAGCTTGAGAACATCTAGAAGCACCTGAGGCAGATGTGGTGGGTAGGGTGGGGGTGGGGCTTTCCAGAGCCTGAGAGAGAGATGCCCAGGCGGAGACCTAATGGGTAAGTAGAAGTTACCCACACGATAGCAAGGAGGGAAGGGAGAAGGGCGAGCGTAAGCTGGGTGTGTCTTTGGAACATAGTAGAGGATGTGGTGGGAAGGCCTATGGTGGCAGGATGAGGGACGGGGCTCTGGGAACCAGGTAAAGAAGTATGGCCATTGTCCAGTGGCAATGAGAAGCTCCTGAAGGATTTCATCAGAAGAATGATGTGATCAGATTGGTGTTTGAGAAAGATCATTCTACCATGTGGCAAATGGACTGGAGGACAGAAGGTACGACAGGCAGCAGAGGAACGAGTTAGGAGCCTGACCAGTAACCTAGACTATAGTAGCAGTGGGGATGTTGAAGTGTCTCAGTTTCTGAGATAATTAGAGGCATCCAAAGTGACCTATTGATTATGGGAGATGAAGCAATGGAAAAAAATCAATGTCACTGTCTTCCCCATCCTCCAGCTTTCTGTCTGGAGCAGAAATATTGAAAAAATGCAATAAGAAGAGACTTTTGTTGAAATACTGAAAACTTGGAGGTAGGTCTCAGCAAATAAGGAGCCCTTCAAAAGGTGAAAGTATTCATTTTAATACTACCAAAAGTTCAGAGATTTGTTTGTTCATTTTTCCTATTTCAGGTAAGAAGGCTTTTTCTAATGCAAAGGCCTAAATGTCACTAGATGCTTTTCTGCCTTCATTTGGGAGCAGTAGTCTATAGGCCACAAATAATTGAATCTCTCTCTTTAATATTTCTTAGCTCATGAAGCTATGAAACTGTCACTGCTAAAAGCCAGGCAGTTTCTCCCTGAATAAATAAAAATTCTGTGCACATCTGTGTTTGTTCAAGTTGTTGTGTTCCTAGAAGGAGCTCAGGGACACCTGCTTACATTCTGATCGATGACTGAAGTGTATTCCACCCCTAATTCTGAATTAAATATACAGCTGTTGGAAATATCAGCAAAATCACATAAAAGAGCTCTGATTCACTGCTGTTACACTATTAAATAATCAGTGTTCACGTCACTTTGAATTGGATGTAAAAGTTCCTTGTGGCTGTTATCCCACTGAGAGGCACTTTAAAATACCCTCCTCTTTACCCACGAAAATCAATCAGTCTGCATAGATACATTATGGATATAGGTGGCTGAACCAACTGAATAAAGTCATTTTTTTTCAAGTAGGCAGCTTAGTCTTTCTTGTTTATCTGCTCTGGGATAATTCTTGAACATCTGAGCAGATTATCAACAAATCTGGTGTAAATACTGAAGAATCATCAGACATCATTTAGGTTACATTTGTGGATCGAGCTACCATCTTAAAACAATATCATGACCAATATTTAATTTTTTAAAAAATAGAAATATTATCTGTATAAGGAGAATGTCCTCTTTTTATAAGTATTTTATTAGGAGCTGTGAAATACAAACAATATTTTTATAAAATTAGCTTCTAATAAACAAAAGGCAAAACTCTTGTGCGAAAGTTACCACTGTCTATTAACATAGCACCATTGCTAGGGGGAGGGAGGGAGGGAAGGAGAAGAAAGTTAGAAGAAGGGGGGTGAGGGAGAATTGGAGAGGGGGAGTGGGGAAAGGACATTTTATGGAATCGTCCACTGAGGGAAGAGTTTGCTATAGTAGCCACATGTGATTATTAAATCTAATCACTCCCAACATGGTTGGAAACCTCCATGTTGCTAATAAAAAGAAAACCTGCCCCAACCAGTTCACTACAAAGAAACGGTCCTACTTAACAAAGATATTTCCATATGATTATCAGTGGTGGGGGCGACACCCAAAGTCTGCTGGTACTTCGGCTATTAGAAAGCCTCTATGAGAAAAATACGTTCTCTGCTCCCTCTCACTGTAACAATAATTTTCTGTAATAAATGTTTCTAATTGTAGTCCTTTAACTGCAGAGGAAGGAGAGGGATTAGAAGGGAAGGGATTGTAAAGAGTATGAAGAATTAAAAGGAGAGTCTGAGCTGTTTTAGCCACAGAACTTTGTGTGCTTTTTTTTCTTACAGGTTGTGACATCAGAAGGACTTGAGTTTAGATCCAGGATGTGTTTTCTTTCTTGAAAAAGTTATTTCATATCTCTGAGCTATAGTTGACTCTTTTAAAAGGATGATGTATGAATATATTTCTCACAGCATTATCATGAGGATTAAATGTATATGAATTCCCAATCACACCATAAGTGCTTAATAAATGTTGCCCTCTAAGTAACAACTACCTTGTACCTTCCTGCTTCAGAAACCCCACAACATGATAAAAGCGTACAAACAGAAAAAGCAAAATAAAGCATTAATGTACAAAACAAACAAGGGGATGTAAGTGCTGGATCAGTGAGTATAGGCTCCTGCCCTCTTTGTCCCAGCGGCTTCGAAGCACTTTTCCATGTTAATTTGCTTTCTTCACTACAGAGTTTTAAGACTATGATTCCCACCTATATATTTCCTATGATAAAATTTCAAGTCAGTAGACTAATTTGGATTTCTAACGCAGTGCACTCTGGTGCATTACCTATTAACTATTAATAAAGCCTTTAGGTGAATGACATGACACAAAGATTGTGAATTATAAGGTCTTGCAGAACTCAGATGGAAGCCCAGCACTAAACCATGCTGTCATATTTTGTGAGCCCACACTAGCTATGGACCTGTACCTTTGAAAGCCCTGAATATCCTTTCCAATCTCTGTAGCTATCTATGTAAACCATAAGTGTAGCTCTGCTTCTCCAAAATGATTTTTCTTATTTAATTTCACTCATTTTTCATTTCAGTCCTGACCCTCTATTCTCTAAAGACAACAAACCCCAAGTTGTCTTAGTGCATATAAAAGATACAGAACTGAGTTTAAAATCAAACGGTTGACTCCAGAAGAGTGCAACGTGTTTCCTTGCTGAACAGGAGACACATGGGTTACAAATGTGTCCCCATTTGTCACTAAAGAATAAGGCCTGAAGAAAGAAAGAAAAGAGAAGAAAATAAAAGGAAAGAGAAAAGAAAGAAAACACCTCAGCCAGAACCCTGAGGACATGTCAAGTCAGTTGGGCCGAGTCACTTTACCGTTCCGTGTTCCTGAGAGCTGAAGGTTTCACTTTAATAAGTTTGTCCAAGTCTTGGCTATTCAAAGAGAGGAAAATAAGCTCGGATTAGTGACAGGAGTTTTGATGGGGCTCATTGAACAAAGAAGCATAAGAAGTCCACTCCACCCAGGGACACCAGGCAGACGAAACATGAAATGGCTGCTTTTATGTGGTTACCTGTGATTGCTTCTGATCACTGCAGGACTCACTTTGATGAGGTTATCAAGATCCTGGTTTCTTTGAATAGAAAAATAAAAAGACTGCTGATTAATTATAAGGTTCCTTTGATAATATCATTAAAGTTATAAATCTGCCTAGAGCACTAATAAACCAAAATAGTCTTCCTGACTAAAGCACAAAGATTAATATAGTTCTATTACCTCTGGTTATTGGTGAGAGTTTCAGGATTCACTTTGATAAGCTTGTCAAGATCTTGATTTCTTTAAGGGGAAAAAGTTGAAACAGCCAGGTTAGAGATCATAAGGGTTTAAATTGGTTGAAAATAGGAAGGGTTGGCTATCTTATCATTTAGTTTGAGACGTACTGATTTAGCATAGAATAGCCTTGAAATCAGTTTTTGAACCAATCCAGGGGAGGCTGAGTTATGCTGGGTCGGAAGGCAGGCTCTCTGATTTCACGGGCTGTCTGCCAGAGCATATCACCCGCACGCACTGACTGACTCTTCACAGCAAACGTGGCGATTAAGAACTTCTTACTCAGAAATGGTTTAACTTCGTGAAGATACAAAATGATTCTAATATCCTTGATGCTTTTTAAACTCATTTTCACTAACTAAATATATT
This sequence comes from Mormoops blainvillei, assembly GCA_004026545.1. Taxonomy (NCBI): domain Eukaryota; kingdom Metazoa; phylum Chordata; class Mammalia; order Chiroptera; family Mormoopidae; genus Mormoops; species Mormoops blainvillei. The sequence goes on from PVJD01000341.1 coordinate 437,628, forward strand.
TAAAAAATAATAAGTTCTAAAATTGGGATTACACTTAAGTAAGATTGGGTAAGAGTAGGTTCCAGTCACCCACCAAGGTTGATCTTTCTTCCGTCTATCGTGACTGAAAAGTCAAATTAAACTCAGTTGTCTTGGTCAATTTAGTTGCATACTCTGAAAATGTCCAGTTCCTATTTGAAGTCCTACCAGTATCTTTTTCTAGTCACAGAACAACATTTCCTCTCACGGGCTTTGCCAGCGTTGACTGCCTCAGTATCATGCTTGGTTTAAGGGCTGGTAAGTTGTGATTTCTCCAAGTATTCCTCTCAACTCTGTTTTAATATTCATTCAATGAGGCACAGTAGCCTCCCATGTCAATAAATCACAGGACCAATAATATCTGCTTATAGTACCATCTTGGACAGCAACCTGCCTGTGCCATGTTCCCTCCAACGACCCTTTTTAATAACATAAAAATAAAATATATTTTACTTACTAAAAACACTGATGCAAGGTTAGAAACTGAAGGGGAAACTGCTTAGAAATTAATCATGAGAAAGGTCTGAGAAAGGTCCGCATTTCCCTCCTCCAGCCCCAAATCTTTCCATAGGTTGCGCTTCCCACCCAGCTCACAGGTCCCCTCAGTTTGAGTCCTTCGTCGTCTTTCTCAGCTCTCTGTGGTAGACAGACAGCCCCTTGGTGAATTTTCACTGTTTTGAATTATCTTCAATAGTAAGATAATCAACTGGTATCTACAAACACTGTTAAAAAAATGATTAGCCCTGATTATTGTGGCCCAGTTGGCTGGCTGTCTTTCGGCAAAGCAAAAGGTTGCCAGTTCGATTCTCAGTCAAGGCGCATGCCTGGGGTGCAGGTTCGTCCCCAGCTGGGGTGTGCACGAGAGGCAACTCGATTGATGTTTCTCTCCCTCCCTTTCTCCCTTCCTTCCCCTCTCTCTATAAATAAATAAAATCTTTTTTTAAAAGAATGATTAACCTATGAACACTATCCAAAATATAATTTCCAAAATATAATATAATATAAATTGATTGCAAAATCTGTCATAAAGCTATTATGTGCCTGAAAGATAACAATCTTTAAAATTAGGCTAATTTCATATATTGGAAGAAAAATTACAAACAATAAACCTTCGTAGAGGAGATAACAAGTTCAAAAGCCAGCACCTTTCAAAATATAAAATTAACTGCAAACACGAGAACTTCCATTATAACCATTCTTCTGAACATAGAAAATTTGACTCATCCACCTACCTAGAACAATTATATTTAAAAAGTTGTTTTATAAATCCTATTAACAAATATAATTTACATCACAGCCCAATTCTCTCTATTTTCATACAGACACACATACAACAAAACATATATTTCATGATATAATACCTTTACAATAGTAGAACTTTTGTTTTCTACTCTGTTTAATTCATTTTATTTAATTGGGAAAAATGCCACTCACTAAATTAATTACAAAACCCTTCAATGGGCTGCAACCCACAGTTTGAGAAACACTAACTTAGAAAACATAAATGTATGCTATGTTCTATCACTAGTTCCAGAAAGATAATGCTGTGTGTTAATAAAACAAGGATCTTAGTAACACTCCTGAGTCACCTTGACTGAAAGCATCGTGCAACTTATCTCAATAAATTGAAAACAACCAATTTACAGGCTTTTATTTTCAGTCTTTGGGTCCCTGCAAACACAGGAATCTTACATCTACATTTTATCTGGGAAAACATAACATATTTTCTACTCAAGTTACTGCTTGCATTTATTTTGCTTTAAGGATGTAGTAAAGGGATACATTAGAATATTTAGGTATTATTACTTCCATGCAGTTTAAAAGCTTTAAAGTGCACATTTCTGCCATTGTCATCTATGAAGTGATCATTCAAGTGACCCTGTGAAGCAGTGAAAGATACCTTTGCTGTCCCATGGGAAGAGCTGCAAACCTAGCTTTACAGACTCCTCTAATTCCCTGAGGTTCTCAATTAACTTTCACTTATTTTAAAATCAAAGTCTGTGTGTTGTGGTTAAAAGGATGGCAACTGGGCTAGGAGTTAGGCCGGAAACTAGAAGAACCCACGGAAGACAGATTTTTGCCCCTGACCTCAGTATTCTCATCTGTAAAATGAGGAGATTGGATTGGATCATCTCTAAGGCTCTTCCTATCTCTAACATCTCCTCCTAAGAATCTATGAATCTGAAATTTACTGCTTGTCATGTTCATTAAATTAGCTAGTCAATGCCTCTTTTTCTTTTTAAGTGCAACACCCTAACAATGCAGTCTATATCCAGCAAGCAGTACATGAGTATTCCAAAATGTAATATATTAAATCGACAGCCTATTATTGTCTTGCAATAACATCTCTGTGCCCCTGGTACATAATTAGCTTTAATCTATGATAATTGCCATCTGTCAATACGATTCAGTCTGTCTGCTGAATTCTCCTCTTGGCATCCACGGCCTATAATTATATCCAGTGTGCTACTCATGATACCTACTTGTACTCTTCAAACCCAGTAGGGGCTTGGTAATTGTTCACTGCCTAACACATCACAGAACTACTATCAGTCTTCCTCCAGTTTTCTCTGTGACCCTGGTCAAATAACCCAACATTCCTGAATCTTGAATTCCTCTTCTGTAAATTGATTAGGTTCAGCTGAAAGTGAGGTTTCCAAATTGTTCAAACCAACTGGGCTATGAGTTTCCTGAGGTTCCTTCATTCCAACTCTAAAATTTTGCAATTTTTATATGTATCAACTAAACTCAACAAGGAAATTTATGAAACCATTGTCAAGATATATATTATATATAAAATAGTAGTATATAATAAAGCAACAATCCTCATATAACCAGAAACAAAAAGTGAATTTCATCTTCATTCAGATGCTACTTAAAGAATTATCAAAATTTAGGTCTACAACTTTTCTGGGAGCAGCCAGCTATCTAAAAAACAATGAACTTCATAAAATTTCCATTAACCACCAGAAAATACTCTTCAAAAACAAGGCGAATGACATTTGCTGATGATGAGTCTAAGGAAGTGTCTAGATCTTTTAAAACATTATTATTAATAATTTTTCATCAATTTGGGAGACAAAGGTATTTATGTCAATTCTACAAAACAAACAACACATAGGCTATTTATGTACCGCTATAATCACTCTCTTCAATTGCTTTCCTTGAGACTGAAAAAGTGAAACCACTGTCATACATTTTTTTTCAGCTGCCTTTCTCATTATTAACAAATAGATAAGCTAAACTTCCAGGGACATATGCAAATTGTGATACTTTTGAAAGACTTATATTCAACTTGTAAACAGAATGACTATGTCATTTATGTTCATACTGTGCTCGGTTAAAAAGAAACAACACCTCCCACCACCAAAAAGGAAGAAAAAGAAAAGAAAAAAAAAAATCCTTCTCTTACCCAGCCATGTTTTTGATAGCTTTGGGGCTTGGATTAATAAATTCATCAAGACCTTGTGCAGTGCTAAAACAAAATAAAATAAAGGTCAGCTGGAAATCAGCAAATTTCATAACTGGCAATTTTTCTTTTGACACTTGAATCATTCAGTGAAATCCTGGATAAAGAGTGATAAATTTATGGCTTCTACTTTATGTACATTGGCTATCTGTTTAAAATTTTCAAAACAACCTAATAAGATGTATACTACCATCCCCCCCTTAATAAATAAAGAAACTGAACTTCAGAGAAATTAAGACACTCTTTGGGGCCAGGTACCTAAGAAGTGACTGAGGGTGAACCAGGATCGGAACCATGGCAACTGGATCCCAAACCCCACGCTCCTTTCTGTTAACACCCTTCCTCTCTGCGTTCATAAGGATTCCTTACGTTTGCACAGTGCTTTTCACCAACATTATCTTCAGAATTGAAAGGCAGCTTGGAGCTGCTCTGCCATGCTTTTCTTAACTTACGCTCCAGGGTATTATGGGTCTTAACTTCTCAAGAAGACAGGAGCAAATTCAACGTCAGGCAAAAATATTCTAATCAAATACAAGAATGTTATGCTGCTAATTTTCTTAGGAGTCATTTAAAAATTAATTCTTGGGTTTACGAAGGAGTAGAAAGCCAATGTCCTTTAATTTATTCAGTTTCATAAACTTAATACTTATTAACTATAAATTTACAGCAATAAGCTAGTTTTGCTGTTCCATGTAAAAATGAATTTCTCAAGTAGTAATCATGCAGAATTAGCCTCCATATTATCATTTAAAATAATATTCTAATGAAATAAGTGGAAACAATAATAAAAGAAAAATTTATACAGTATTATCAGACATCAACAAATCAGTTTGTTCTCTTTACCTCTCATGTCCCCTTTCAAAATGTCCTTAGACAAATAATTAATCTTATTTTTTGGCATAAATTGGAGACCTGCTCAGGAGTCTTTTGAAGGTTGTAATTGATAAGAGAAAAATATAAAATTGCTCATCATTTCTGCGTTCCTTATTTCCCTCCCTTTCCTCCAAAAAAATAAAAAGAGTTATTTCCTGATTCTAAGGCATGTAGGTAATATACATAACATGAATATGTAATACTGTGGTTACTGCACGATATAAATCAAGTCATTTCAGAGTCATTCTTTATGCAATGCTAAATCAGAACTAGCAAGACTTCAGAGTATATCACTTGTTTTTACTTTAAACATTTAAATAGGTAATCGTAGCTCAAAGGGGACATTTCTATTGTTACACTGGGCTCTCATACAAACGCTGAGACCAAAAAACCTGAACAGGAAGGCTAATAAAATATACTTCATTATAGGGACAATATATTATATATCCTGAGGAGAAAAATGATCAGAAATCCTTACGTCACTTAACTAGTTTTTAAGGTCAATCTCTAAAAACATTTCACCGTGTTCACATCTCCCCATGCACATTATGCAACTACATGGAATGGTCATTTGGTGGGTCAAAAATGGATGAATGTCAGTAAGTTCATAGCAATCAACAGAATAGGATAGTTTCTTTGCTCTCCATATCTGCTTTGAACGAAGCATGGAGTAGCATTATAGGAATCTAACGACAAAGAAAAAATATAACAGTAACAGTAACACCAATAGATAACGTCTGAGAAGTACTTGAGCACTGAGTGCTCTGCAAACTTGATGTTATCTAATTTTTGTGGTAACTCTTGAGGAAGGTAATTCTTATAATCCTCACTTCACAGATGGAGAAGCTAAGGCTTAAAGGGGATTAAGCCATTTGTCTAAGACTGCACAGCTCGTAGGTATTCTCTTAGCTCAAAAAATTGATCATCACGTGGAAGGGATGGACATATGACCTCATGCAACACATAGTGGTGTGCAGCTGCTAAAGCAGAGGCTCCAACACTACTCGGGAGAGGCCACATGATTAAGGCCGTCTTCAGCTTTAGGAACTTAGTCCTCTTACAAGAGGGACAAGGGAGACCTATCTTTCACTGAGTCTTAATCCGCAGTGTAAAGTATTATATAGTCTCCAGATTCAGTATCTGATCCCCAGAAAATGACAGTAATGTTATGTTCTTATTTGGTGAAAAAAAAAATCTAAGGACAATTTAGCACTAAATATTCAAATAAAAGAGTGATGAAAATTTTGGTTAACCCTAAAGTAAATGAAACTATATGCAAAGGGTGAGGATGGGTGGGAAGCGGGCTCTGTTTTGGAAGCTACCCCAGCTACATTCAGAATTGTTCTTTCTCTTCCACCCACATAAAATATTATTTCATCCAGGGGTCAGTAAACTGTGACCCTTAAACTAAATCCAGCCTCCAGTCTCTGGTTTTGTAAACAAAGGTTTATTGGAGCACAGGCCTACCCTTTCCTTATAATGTATTATCTATGGCTGCTAGTTGACTAGTTAAGACAGAGACTGTTTCAGCCCTCCAAACCTGACATATTTACTGCCTAGACCTTTAAGCAAAAGTTGCTGACCCCTGATCTAGCCTAAGAAACTTTACTAATTTTTAAATTTTTTTATCCTCATCCAAAGACATTGTTTTCATTGCTTTTTAGAGAGAGAGGAAGGGAGAGAGAGAAACATTGATGTGAGAGAGAAACATTGATCAGTTGCCTCCTGTATGCACCCGGACCAGGGGTCAACCCACAACCTAGGCATGTGCTGTGACTGGGAATTGAACCTGCAGTCTTTTGGTTACAGGACAATGCTCCAACCAACAGAACCACATTGGCCAGGGCTAGCCTAAGAGACTTTATATGACAGCTACTGAGTGTAAAAAAAGAGCATCCCTATATGCAAAGTAAGATAGGAAATCTATCAGAAACAAGATACATTCCTTAGCACCTTTCATATTTAACTCATGTTGAAACTACCATAACTACATATTTATAGCCAGAAAAAATATACAATAAAGATTAAATTTAAAGAATAATAACAATAAAAAGATAATTCTCTCTATGTAAAAGACAAATGTCATTTTTTGTCTTCCTTATTATTTCAATGAACTAAGTATAATTGTGTTTTTTTTTAAATGACCTCCCAACTTAGCTTTTTTGAGTGGTGGACAATAAGGAGAAGGGAATAAATGAGGGAGGAAGAAGGAAGGAGCACTTTTCTTCGCATGGAAACCTTCAGACTGCTCAGCTCTGGGAAATTATTTTGGGGTGATGTTCCATCTCACGGGCAATCCCGATTCGTTTTGAGGAAACTCCAAGCATGGATCGCAAATCCCATGCGGATAAGAGACACGTTAGAGAATCTCTCTCCCCTACGAAAGCTCGCGGCCGGGTGGCTGACGCGGAGCTGCTGATTCTGGGTGCCGGCACTGACTGTCTCTGTGACGGGCCAGCGAATTTTATCGTGCTTTTTAAGTCGAATAGGAAAAAAGAGGGGAGAGATAAGAGAGCTCTATGAATCTCACCTTCGGTTAGTACTTTTTATTTCCGGAGCCACTTTGATGAGGCCGTCAAGACCTCGGCCCCTTGAAAACATAGAAATGATCAAATCAATGGTCAGTTTACATCAGGTGGTTGTGAATATTTATTAAAACTTAGAGACATTTTTATTATAAGAATATTTTATTATGAAATGCTTATATATAAAAATTATATATATAGTGGACCTAACTATAACTGCATAGAAATAATAAACAATAACTAATGTTTTTAGAAAATTTGTGATGAGCCAGGCACTGTTCTAAGTGACACATAATTTGTGTGATTTGATTCCTGTGCCGATTCTATGACATAGGAAGACCTATCATCCCAATTTCACAGACGGAAATACTGAGATGCAGAAAGAGTGAGGTTTTTCTATATGGTTAGTAGTGGTAGGGTGGGAATTTAAAGCTAACCAACCTAACTCCAGAGTGCACGGACCTTCCATTACTCCGGCCATCTTACTGGTACATAGTAACAGAATTAGTGTTGGAAGTAACTAGAGAGCACGTGGTCCAACTTCCCACTTTGAGGATGAGAAGACGGGAGGCCCGGCAGGGAAAGTGAACAACCCTCTTCACACAGTTAGTGAGGGCAGAGCCACATGTATGGGTTCCAGCCCAGTTCTCCTTCCTTTCTCCAGTGCCATCCCTCTGCTTAAGAAAAATAAATAAGTAAGCCAATGAATAAAAGTGTCCCATCTATCCTGGAAAAACTCTTCATCTAATTGACCAAAATTGTTTACATTGTTGATACGAGGTTGTGGAGGTTACGTGGCTTTGCTTGACTTCTCGTTGAGTTCAGTGTCAGTCAACTGAACTGATGGTTAGATTTTATCTTAAGCATTGGTCAGCATGAAACAAAAAAGGGCAGCTTATTAAATCTTACCCTTGCACACTCTTTTCTGTTCTTGGATTCACTTTGATGAGGTTATCAAAGTCTTTGGATCTATGAACAAAAAAGCAAATAAACACACAGTAAGTAAAAAAGGAATTAAGTCAACTAAACATTTTAATTTAAAGAATATATGTACTCAAGATGGATTATACTATTACGTTTTGGTTATCTGAATTAATACCAATCTATGCCCTTCATTTAAAAGAGTAAAAAATTTGACCTTTATACAAACCATCGACACACCAGTTCAGTTTCTCATTTACCCTCAAAATAAACCCATAAAAGTAAGGAAGTTTGAGTTTTAAAAAAATTCAGTTCAGAAATTATATAGTGATTTGCCACAAACTCTCACCTGGCACCTCTAAATATCCCATCTAAGGCTGTAGCTATACTCTTTTGTTAATAATTTACATTTACAGTGCATTTTTGCTTTAAAATAATTTTATATCCATTATTTTACTCGACTCTTAAAATAATCAAGTGACAAAGGTGGAAGAAACATTATCATCTTTGTTTCATAACTAAAGAAGCCAAAGTGCAGCATGTTCAAGGGACCCATGGGGCACATGATGGAGCCTAGACTTTCTGATTCCGGGTCAAAGATTTTTCAACACGGTTTCTCTGACGAGTGCCACAAACTGATGCTGATGGGGAGGGAAGAAAGATAAGACATAATCCTCACCCTGAGTGACTTCTGTTTACTTCAGGGGTCACTTGGTTGAGATGGTCAAGACTCTGGCCCCTTTAAAACATTCAAGAAATGATGAGGTTAATAATAGATTAATACTGAGTGGGTAAAATTATTTATTAAAATTCAGAAACAGTATAAACTCTTACTAAGACCATATCAAAGAGTTGAAGGCTGTTAAAGGTGGCTATGCAGAGAATGTAGGGATTTATACATCTCTAAAACTCACTGAGACACCGTGAGGCAATATTTTAATCTTAGAGCCACTGTACCAGTAGCAAATGCTGTACCTCGGCTCTGTTTCTATAATGATTTATAATGCTACACCCTTAACCTTTGCCAGGTTCACTAAACACTTCGTAGTAATCTATATATACATCTCATGGAAAATTCCGGAAGGTATCCCCCTTTTTTTTTTTTTTATCCTCGTCTGAGGATATATTTATTGATTTTTAGAGAACAAGGAAGGGGGAGAAAGAGAAGAGAGAGAAACATTGATGTGAGAGAGAAACATGAATCTTAGTCAACCATCCTCCACCATACACAACCCCACCGAGGATGGAACCTGCGACCCAGGTATTTGTACTGACTAGGGATGAACCCACAACCTTTTGGTGTGCGGGATGACACTCCAAGCAATGAAGCCACCTGGCCAGGGCCAGAAAGGCATCTTTTTAATATCAAACTCAAACATGCTGTGGGACTTCCAGATCAACTTTGGATAATATATATTTTGTAAATGACATTCATTAGCAAGTTTTCTAGTCACAGCAATGGATTAAGATTGATATACTAGTTTGTTGAAGTCCATCATGTACGACTTGGTATCTGCTTCTGGTACTCATAACTGTGTGTTAAAACTACAAGTGTTGACTAGTTCTGTGTTGGCAACAAACAATAAAAAGATTAACATCTATGGAGTTCTGAAATGTAAAATATGTTTAGTGTAATATAAAACTCTACACACTCACTGAAAGCATGTCAGTACTTTATTGTTACCCTTTAGTGTATCTGCTTCTGATCTTAATGGAATTTTGCTCCTCTTACCATTTCTCCACGCCCTGTGGTCCTACTACAATCGTATGATAAAGTTCTGTGTTTGCATCTATACATCAAAGATACAGATATATGGAAGCGACTGGATGTTAACCCAAGTTTTACTTGTATCCAAGTGTCTGAGAATGTGTATAGCCAGGCTAAAAGTAACAAAAAGGAACCTTTTTCATACAAATAATGAATTAACCCAACAAATAGCCATTCTACTCCAGAATACTCTTTGTTGATTTTTTTAACATTTTGTTGGCTTTTGTATAAATAAAGTATGTGAGATTTAAATGCCAGTTGACTGAAAATAAAGATTCCTAGGATTCTATGTCTAGATTTGAGTATTCAAAAAAAAAACCACAGTGATAAGTATTGTAATTCCTCTCTTGTGATATTTGTGTTGGTTGTGGGGTTTGCTTTGATTATATTGCCAAGACCTTGACTTTTTAAACATATTCAATAGGGTACATAGTGTAAGGTTATTAAAAGTTCAACGTTCATCAAGTCAGTATGACAGGAGCGAGCCTGGAATAGAAAAAGCATCAGTTTGGCTAAACTTCATTGAAGAAGTAAAAGGCCATAGCTAAGGGTTGGAAGTTTATTCTACCTAAAATGTGATAACACTGAGAGTTTTTAATAAGGGAGGGAACATAATCTTTATATTACTTTTAAAAGATCTGCAGGATTCTGCACACATAATCATACACACATGAATCCACACAAACTTTGTACATTTGTGTGCATATATGTGCACACAGAGGCATGCGGGTACACACATACATACCAACATAGGAAAAACAATAGGTGATGATTTGAAATACCCTCCTTAATAAAAATCAGAAAAGAAAACATGAATTTTTTTTAGAGTCAAAGTAAACTAAATGTTTATTAAACTAAATATTGGGAGTATCTAAATCATTAAGAAAACATAAATTCACCTGATCTTTATTACTGCTAACAGTTACTTGTTACTGTGTGCTAAGCATGACAGTGTCATGATTCCTCTTTTGTAGATGAGTACATTGAGGAACAGGGGCACAGTTAGCCAGTGACAGAGTTGGAATTTGAACCCAGGTCTTTTGGACTCCTTGCTCACATTCACTACCTCAAGTTACCTTCCTGAACCTGCAAGTAGCCAAGGAAATCAATGCTTTCTTCTCTGTCTGTTGGTTGCAAAATTGTACAAGTTTCTGCACCACTGACCAGACAGGCTGCTGAGAACAGGACAGCCTGACAGTGAGTGCCCCAGCTGGCCAAGCCCTGGTTTTGCTGACAGCGCCTACAGGCACCAGTGACACATTTTAGAATCTAATAATATCATGTACTGAGCTAACTGAATGGAAAAGAGTTCAACTAAAACCACATGGAATTATTTGGTACACTGTTTCTAGCAACATGCCAACAATCTCAGTTTCAAATATATTCCATCTGCTTTTTTAAAAATTAAAAGCAAGAGGACATAAGCTTTCCAGATTTACTTGACAATTCATGGGTAGGAGAACTCTTAATGAAGTACACTTTGTTAAGCTCTTTGTCTTAAATACACACCACACTTTATACAAATAACACATGCAGCACACAAATCCACTACACACGTGAAGACAGTTCATGCACACACACATACTACTTACACAACCACATGCATTCATATATATATATACACACACACACACACCCCACTTAGGCATACGCACACACATACTACTTATACATACACACATACGTATGCACACATTGTGATGATTAATTTCATGTTTCGACCTGACTGGGCCACAGGGTGCCCAGGTATTTGGTCAAGCATCATCCCGGGTATGTCTGTGAGGGGGTTTTTGGATGAGATTAACCTTTGAATCCATAGGCCGAATAAAGCAGATAGCCCTCCATAACAGGAGAAGGCCCCATCCAATCAGCTGAGTCCTAAACAGAGCAAAATGGCTCAGTGACAGGGGACTTCCCCTGCCTGGCTGCTTCATCTGCAACGTGGCCTTCTCCTGCCCGTGGACGAGAGCTGACACCCTCCTCTCTCCGGGTTCTCGTGCCTTCAGGCTTTGACTTGGACACCATGGGCCGACCTAGGTCTCCAGCTTGCTAAACACAGGTCTTGAGACTTCTCAGCATGAGCCAATGCCTTATAATAAATCTATCTACCTGTCTATCTGTCTATCTATCTATCTATCTATCTATCTATCATCTATCTCTTATTGGTTCCATTTCTTGAAGAATCCTAATTAATATATATACACATACACTTAGACACACACACTAGTTATGTATAAACACATATACATATGAACACGGTGGGACAAACGTAGGTTTACAGTCACAAGTAAGCAAAACATAGTTTATTCTTGTATTAGTATTTATTAATAACTGTATTACTTTCCATACAAATGACTGTAAATAAACCTTTCATCCCACCCTGTATGTATACATACTACTTATACATACTACATACACACATACACATTTACAAAAAAATCACTTAGCTCAGAAGACATCAGTCAAAATTTACACTTAATATCTCAAAATCTACCTAATAGCAAACTTCACCCAAGAATAAAATGCAAGAGATCATTTCTGTGTATCAGTTGTATAGAATTGCTTAATATGATGTGTTTCAGGAAAAGAGAGGTCTGTTTTGGCTTGAATTTCAACTTACTCTCCTGAATACAAGCACTCAGAATCCTAATATGCTTACAAATGCCAGACAAAGGGAGGGAAAATGCTTTAAATGTCTTACCTCTTGATATTTTTATTTATCTCAGGATTCACTTTAGTACGCCCATAGAGGTCTTGTTTTCTTTGAGAAAGTAAATACATATCAATGAATGTTGTTAAAATGAAACACTAATCAAGTGAACAGTGATTAGAAAAATTAAATGGTAAATACACAAGTTCCTATCATTGTAATTTTCTAAGTTCTGAATGCAAATGAGAATTTTCTTACATCTTAAGATGAAAACCATTTAAGTTTCCTTTTTCATTAACAAGAAACATGTTTTTTACAAGAAACTCAAAATGCATAAGTATATGTGAAACCTGTTAATTAACAAAATCAACTTAGCCATCCGGTACATCTTGTTAGAATACCACAAATGGTCAGCATTGAAGTCAGATAAATTTTTATACCGGATCCAGTCAGAATATAAATTTCTACACAACAAATCAGATATAATAGTTTATTCTGTTTTTAGATAAGAGTGATGTTAATAATAATGATGATAAGTTTAAAATATTAAAACTGTAAATATTATTAATAATATTTTAAAATAATAAGAATATATGCTTTCATATAAATTCAACCATTTCCCCAGCTCAGATCTTTTAAATATAGGTGGGTTATGGTGAGTTATAAAGAAAAAAAAAAAACCTTAGATGATAGAAAAATTAATGACGCATTTCTCAGAACACATATGTTCCCCCCATGAAATACATTGAGTGACACCAACATGAGCAGACAGTGAACCCAAAAGGGACCACAGAGGGTGGCAAAAGTACCATGATTGGGTACTGCTGCCGTGTCCACACAGTGGAAGGGAAGAAGTGAGAGAATGTCCTACCCACTACGTGAGCGCCTGCCAAGCCCCTCCACTGGGCCGCCCTTTGAGACTATCGTCCTTAGAGAAGCTGATTTGCAAGAGTTTGAGTCAAACCTCACTCTTGGCTGTCTTTGTCATTTTGGAGATCCACTTTGAAAATGTTATCTAGACTGTGCTTTCTTTAGACACAAAAAATTCAGTTCAGTAACTCAGCCTTCAAAACAGATCAAAGCCCAAAATCTGAGAGAAAAGGCACCATTGGGACAATTCTTCAAAAGTAAGTGATTTTTTGAGAGCAAGGAGAGAAGGTCATGTGACCCACAGTTACTGTCCAAATCCATGCTAATGAAATATGTTTGTGAAGTTAAAAAGCCAAATCATTTTATCTTATTGTCACAGAAATCTGATTTAGGGCACGAATAAGTTTTAGCCAGTGGTATTTTCCCTTCCTCTGAAATTCATTTTGATAACATTACTAAGGCGTTCACCTCTTAAAAAAAAGTTTAGATCAGTTTCAAAGTATAGTGTGTGTGTATATATATATACAAACACATACATACATATTCCATATTACTGAATAATTCAAGATTTTAGAGAAAATTATTCTATTGATATTAAATTCATTTTTATTATAAAATTGCCTATAAATAATATAGTTAAATTAATCTTTGGGATTCACTTGGGCAATATGTAAATATAACTTCACATAGAATGTACTGTAGACTCTCCAAAGTAAAGGTCAGGCTGTAGGGATCAGACAGGAGAGAGAAGACAAACCTAAAGATGTGACCCCCCTCAATAGCACTGAGAAGAAATCACAGCTAACCTGGGAGAAAATAACTGAGATTTAGAAACATCAAAGCAATTCTTATTCTCTCTTAGTTTTATCTGCCTTGGTTTTTGCTTTGATAACCGTTTTTGAGGTCTCGGCTTCTTTGGGAAATCATGAAAACTTTATGCCAGTTGGGTCATATCTGATTGTTATCTGAAATCTGTTTCAACAAGAATGTCCCTGAAAGGATGTCAGGGGTTTCTAGGGTCAAATGACCAGAAAAACCTTTGATGTAATTATTCTTATCTTATTTATTAATTTCCATAGTAGTAATTGGTTTAAATCACTTTAGAAAAACTTGCTAACATACCTCTCGTTTTGCAATTTTGTCCTTTATATTTCTTAATTTAAATGTAAAATTTGGCTCATTTTTAAATTGGTTAAGAAAATACAGAATAAGAGATTATATAGCAGGTTTACCGGAACTTACTTTAATGTCCCTCAAATATGAGGTCATACGGAAACAGCATTCACCCTATTTGTTTGCCTACTATTATTTCATTTTTTTAAGAGCATTTGTTTTTTTTGTTTTGTTTTTATTGTTGTTCATTCACAGTTGTCCCCACTTTCCCCCATTACTCTCCCCTGCCCTACCCACCCCCACCTCCCACAGTCAATCCCCCCCCACCCTCTGTTGTCTTTGTCCATGGGTCCTTTATACATGTGCGACTTCATCTGTGATAGAGGAAAACATGACCCTCTCATTTCTAATGAGGTGTTAAAAACTATAAAAAAGAGAGCCCCACCAAGTTAGGAGCTCTACTTACCCTTTCTCATTTTTGTCAGTCCTTTGATTAAGATTAATAAGACTTCCAAGGCCTTGGTTTCTTTATAACATGGTGGGAGGGGGTACGGCGAGCAACAGAGAGAGAAAGAGAGAGAACAATTCAATCTCTTACAACAACAGCAGATTTCTCACAATAGGAGTAAAATGTTATCAGTACCTACAGCATGAGAAGTATTAGAAATACTTAATTCAGTGACTGTACTCATGCAAAATGCTGACAAGATACTAACTATCCTAATAGTAAGGACCTAACCATTATTCAGTTATGATTAAATCAATTTATACTCCCCTCCAGCTTTTTCTTTCTTTGTCCTTTATGGGTGGGTCGGTGGGAAGCTAACTTGAACACATTTGTTAAGACATTGTCTTCTTCTTCTTTTTTTTTAAATGTTTTAGTTATCTACTTTTAGAGAGGGGGAAAGGAGAAAGAGGGGGAGAGAAACATCAATGTGTGAGGGATGGCCTGAAATCCAGGCATGCGCTCTGGCTGGGAATCGAACCAATAACCCTTCAGTTTGCAGGCTGGTGCTCAATCCACTGAGCCACACCAGCCAGGGTAAAACATTGCCTTCTTTAAACATGAGAATCATTCATATTGGGGTAGATGTCAGATGATCAACATTTTAAATCTAAACATGCTGAAGACTTAGAGAAGTTATTTTTAATTTTAAAAAAAATCCAAGTTTCTGAAGTAACCTTGGAAAAGTGGAAATATCTCTATAATGGCTCCAGTTCTTTATATAAATTGACCATAACCAATAAAACTTTCACATGCCAATAGCATAAAACTTTTAGGAAGTATAAAAACTATTCCCTTTAAATTCCTCAATTGTCCAAGTATTCCCTCTTGTTATTTTCATCTGCCTCTGATTTCACTGAGACTATTGACATTTTAACGTCTTTCAGTATAAGAAAGAAGGAAGAGGGGGAGGGAAGAAGAAAAAGGAACTATGAACTCCCCCTGCTACACCAACAAGGTCGTCATTCCTGCATCAAAGCCCAGTGGCTATCAAGTTATTCCAGATTACAAATCACTTTTTCTCTTCCTTGCTAGCCCATGGAATGATTCCTTGTGTTGTTCATCCTAGTTTTCCTACTTTCTACTACTTTTGTAGAACTTTCCCAACTTTATATTTTAAATATCTGAAATCTCTTATCTTTCCCTGAAAAGTTCCTATCACCACTTACAGAGGATTGACTATTATCCTACCTCATCTGGTCTTCACTTGAAAAACATTAACCTGAAATAACACTTGCATATTTACATTATAATAATACATTGTTAACAAACATTTAGTGTCTGTGGGATTACTATTGCCAGCACTTTCGTTGAATAGACTTTAAGTGTTCTGCATTACAGAAAGTTGGGAATATGCATCTGCCAAGAGAGACACAGAAAGCTAGAATGCCATTCTGTTCACAGATTGTCACAAACAAATAATTATTAAAGATAACCAAACAACAGAAACAATTATCATGTTAGGAAGGCAAGTTTAATGACTAATCAAATAACAAGGTAAACAACCAATCTGCTGAAAACACAGAGATCTCATAAATCCTTACAGTTTGTCATTCTTGACTACTCTGGGGTTTTGTTTAATGAAACTGTCAAGAGTTTGGTTTCTTGCAACATGAAAAAATAATATCGGTTACATAAGCAAAAAACAATTTCCTAGTATATCAATAAGAGTCTAGAACTATAACTTAATCTCTTAAATGCTATCAGTTCAGTTACTGATCATTCATTAAAAAAAAAAAAAAAACATGGTTGTTGACTTTGAGATATTTATAAATGTACCTGAAATTATACATAAGAAGTGACTCAACCAAGATTCCATCTGAAAATGGCCTTATTATAGTATAAAAATTTCAGTGGTGAAGGTCTATGTTCCCAGAATCAAATGTCTTATAAAAAATATATTTGGTTCATAAACAGGCCTATTGTCCATGACTTTTACTAGCCAGATTGCTTCCATTTTTTTATGTTTAAGAGGGAACTTGGAGATCATCCAGCTCACACCCTTCATTTTATGGAACAAGAAAACAGAGGTCTCCAGAGGTTAAGTGGCTTGCCCCTGGTCACCCAGATTGATGTTGGAGGCAGAGCCAGCCCCAAATATCCACCCAACTCCTGACCCTGATTGGGGTTGTAGTTCACCAGCCTTCCTGACCCTTGTTCTGAGTAAGAGGTCCCCCCCAGGAGATGGTACATAGTCTAGGACTCAGCCAAAGAGGCCTGTAAGGGTCTCAGTCAGACCTTACCCTCTGCCATCTTTGTTTGTCTGGGCATTCAGAAAGATGAGACTTTCAAGGCTCTGGGCTCTGTAAAACAGAAAGAAATTCAAATTACAAACTGCATATTGAAATAAAATTGTGTGGTATCTTGAAAGGTCAGATACAATAAACATTCTTCACAAATTGCTCATTTACTTAGTGAATATAAGAGTAGACATCCTTCTGAGCAATTGTGTCTGAACTAATTGTGCAAGATTGAGGGTACTATCCCATCAGCGGAACACAACTCCCTTCCAGCTAATGTGTGAAGGAATAAAACGAGCACTCTGGGAGATCATAGTTTCAGGTTAGAGACAGGTGCATTTGTGCACTTACCTTTTCTCTATTTGTTCTGCCTTAGGAGTTGTTCTGAAGATACCATCAAGACCTTGATTTCTTCAAATGTTTTAAATAAAAAACGTCAGTAGTAATAATGGATACTTTAAAAAACATAGATCAGTTTACATCTAAGACAGGAAATAGAAGCCTATTGGAAGAGATGAGGCACAATTCCTGAAACCGCTTTATTCCAAACAGATATTTTCATAGAATCAAAATTTAAACTGCAGTGGAACTTGAATAAAAGTTACAAATTGGGGACACACAACCCATAATTGGTACACAGATGCGTTGTTTAGATTCATGAAGTGGTTTTGTTTTTAATGTGAGCCTACACTTATTGTACAAGATGGCTGTGAAACAAAGAACTCTGAATTTTCAGGGCCTCCTGAAATTGTCCTGCTCAAATCCTCGCGTGGCAACAGTCGGCTGGAGCTGAGAAACAGCCGGATTCTATGGGCGGGGCCTCCGCCAGGTTCCACCCAGTCAGCCCCCTTCGCTCATGTGCGCCTGCCTGGCCTCAGTAGGTCATGGAGTCTGGGGTTCACGATCTAATAGCTGCTCCTTATGTCAACAAATTAGAAAGCAAGTGTGAGTGAATTATTGATAGTCACATGGATCCATATTGTCAGAACAAGGTATGAAAACCGCATCTCTTGATCAATTAACTCATTTGACAGTTGCTTTGTTTCTCCGTTACTTCGGCCCCTGTCCCTTAAGTATGCTAGAATGCGAAGGAGCAGAGAGAGAACTAAATGTCTACGTACCTCTCCCTCAAACCTCAGTTTTTATAATTTTTAAAGTATGCAATTATAAATGATTCCAAATAAGGAGATAATGTTAACTAAGATAGTAAGTGGTTTTTGTAATGGTTAAACTAACAGCATTTAGTGATCAAACTCTGTTTACATACTAACATATTAATATTTCAGGAAGAGAAATGTGGTTATTCATTTAATTGCTTTACTAAACAAAGGGGGAAGGAAAATCAAAGACGCTTTAATATTAGAATCTTTGGATTGTAATAACCACTCATAATAATGATGAAATGATGATTTCTGCAAGCATCTTATTTAACATTCGTAGGATGCTTTTGACTAGCCCAGAATGTGGGTCCTCAGGTTCAAATGTGGAAAAGGCATAAGAAGCCACAGTACGTAATTTGGTCATAAAGCAAAGAATAAGTGCTTTAAAATCTTACCTATTCAAGCTTTTGTTCATTTTGATGATATTATCCAATTCTTCACTTTTGGAAGAGAAAAAATAAACCTCACATCAGTAAAAGCCTGCCCAGGGTCAAAGGGCAGAGTCATCTTAAAACGACGATTTCTGAGTTCTCTGAAATGCAACACAGGTCTCACCTTTATCAATTATGAAAATCCCATCTATCCTTCAAAGCTGCCCTCAAATACCTCTCCCTCCAAGCACCTCCCCAGTCCTCAGCTGAGTAGAGTCCTCGCCATTTCCGGAGTCCTTGCAGCTTTTTGTTGTTGTTCTTGCCGCATCTCCTTCGTGGCGCTTACATTACTGTACATCTAACTTACCAACTGCATGTCTGCCTCATATTAATGTCCCTGCTCCCACGCACACAAGTGCGCACAAAGACACATAAACACACACACACACCCCACTTAAAATTTAGAACTGAATTTTACCTTGGATCTTCTTCAGTCTTTAATATAGTCTTTCCTCCAGTAGATGCTTAATACCAGTTTTTAATTGAATCAAAAAATACAGGTACATTGACTAATTATAGAGTCTATTTTTGAACAATGCACTTGCACAAAGCAGCTACTGAAAAACACTTGTTCATTGGTAAGTCTGACTACTTTCTTGAATTCTACTCAACCTCATTCCAGGTCAGCTAAATTCAGTATCCTGTTTCTGCATTAGAGAACTGTCCAGTTTTTACTGGCTGCTTCTTTAGGGACAACCCGTTTAAGCAAATCCCCTGGGTTCCAGAATATCCCTTAGACCCACCTGAGCTGAGCCCACCCCCACTAGAGGGCAACCTCAGTGGGTTTCTTGCTCCTCTTCACTCCTCACGCATCCTTTCCTGTCTTGTCCACCCTCTTTGCTCCCGTTTCTCTCGGGTCCCACAACTAGTGTTTCAATTCACAAATTTGGGTTTTCTCTTCTTCCTAATCTGGAATCACATGTTTTCAATACTTTCTCAACAGTTCTAGTTTTTCCTGTTTCATTACTGGTGTTAACCAGGAAGCTGTGAGGCCAAGGAACTCAGTAGCTGTACACTGGGGCTCCCAAATGAGGGATCCCTGGATTCCAAAGCTGGATTTACCCCTGATTAGTTGGCGACTCTGGCTGAGTTACGTAACCTCTTACTGCCTTGACTGCCCCATCTGTAAAGTAAGACTGCTAATTGTACCCACATCAGAAAAGAATCAATAAGTTAATGAGTATAAAGTGCTTATTATGATGCCTGGTAAGCCATACATTAATTTTGGCCATTATATAAAATAGGTCCCAGTCAATACTAAATATTTCGTTAATAAATGGTTGCTATATTTATTTTTTAACTGCATTTAGAAATGCCAAGAGCTTGGTTTAGCCTTAGAGAGGGATTGTTGCTGAGTCACTTATGCGTTTTGGAGATGCCTGACACAAGGTAGCAACAGAATAGCTGTTGGGGCAGAACGCCCAGAGACCCTTAGGAACACATTAAATCAAAAACCATCACATAAACCCCTTCAGGTAATACTATGTGTTCGATGGTAGGATTGAAGGCTGAGAAAAAAAATACTGAAATAGAAAATTTACTGACTGTGAAAAAAAAATAATGCTCTATCCTTGTGTGGGACAAACATTACCCAGTCCCCTGACACAATGTCCCATTGTCTCTACTTGCTTGAAATCCTACCTCCCAACTCTGAGGCTGTGAATCTGTCCATGTCCCCAAGGGAAAGAACAAACCTAAGAATCCAGTAAATTTTAGCCCCAGACCTTTCTGACTGGTATGAGTCACAATGATGAGATTATCAGGATTGGGGGTTGCCCATGTTTATCACAAGAACATTAGCATAAATCACGAGAAGACACTCTGTGGTAAATTAAGTAACATGGAGATCGCATCCCGAATGAAGAAGCTCAGCTTTTAAAATGACCTTACATTGATGAAAGCTTTGGATATTAAGTTTCGCTATTGCATTTGCAATAAATTAAATGTGCTCTTAATCAGATAAGAGTAACAACCCATTTCACAAAGGAACATCACAAAGAGCAACTGGGATAAATAAAGCTATTTCTAGTCCCTACGATCGTCCCGCAGGAACAATACTCAGCTATTGATGCAGCAGACATTTCCCCCGGCCCCTCTCAAAGCCTCTGTCTGTCCATGAAGGATGTATCTGGCTGTGGAATTCGTGCACCCTGGCTAGGGAGAGGGGGCAGAAAAGCTAAACTCACTGCAGCTCTCTTTGTTTCTGTCTGACTTATGCCTAACCATCATTTTTCTTCAGTATCACTCACCTATCTCTCTCTTAAACATTCCTCTCACCCACCAAAAACTATTTTAAATCCCTATTAAAAACAAAATATTATCTCAAACATAAATCAGTCAATAAAATTAGAGATCTAGGCACTTAGATGAGAGAAGAATGGAGATGAAACCTTCAGGGTGGTTTCTAGAGTCCCGTCTGGATTCAGATCTCCTCTTCTGTTTATGAAGTTGTACAGAAGAGCTAAATGTTGCTTCTGTTTTTCTCTTCAGCTCTTTGACTGAGACTGCAATCCCTAATAATACTCTAAGTATTGCCAAATTCCATGAAGCAAGGAAAATTTGTAGGCAGGGGCTTTAAACTATTAAATGTTTATACCCAAGTTTTTCTCACTGCTCATCATTATTTTACCATCTCTATTTCATAAACACCTACTTTGCATTCAGATCAGACTCAGTAAATGACATATGATGAGTAGGAAAAAATATGTGCCTTAAAAGATTTAAGAGGTGATAGAGACGATGAGACACTTACATAAACAACATGAAACAGCACCAAATATGATTAGCTGTTATAAAATATAAACAGTGGAGCTCTAATAGCCTAGAGAAACAGAAGTCACATTTCACTAGATCACTCAGGGAAGACTTCACAGAGGAGGTGATATTTCATTCGGATCTTGAAAAATAGGTAGGACTTGGATGGACTGGTGTGTTAATCTAGAGGCTGGAAAGGGCTGCATTGGTAGAATGGCATAAACAAAGGCAGGGTATCTGGAAACTGTAGAAGGGGAGTAATTTAATTTGGTATTGAATGTAGGGTAAATGGAAAGGCAAAGTCAGAAATACCTCCAGGATGTTAGGTGGGAGCCTGGTTAGCAAGGGCCTTGACCGAGGTTTTATGGGACTGAGTATGGCCATGGGGAACCTGAGGAGTCTTGTTCACCCAGGATCTCAGGAAGGGAATTTTGGCAGTGATGGGCAGTGACGGTTTAGTGGGAGCAGAGACCGAGGGGTGTGAGTCAACCTGGGCAGCTACTCTAATAAGCTGTGCTGGAGCCAGAGCCTGAGGAGCGGTGAGGCCACAGAGGCATGAGGGACACTTGAGACATTTAATCCATCCCTGCCTGCTACTACCTAGAGGGAAAAAGACATGGGTAGATCAGGAATGGTCCCAGAAAGGTGAATAATAGAACAGAAGAGAAGTTGGGAAATAGACTATTTGGGAAGGAAGTTCGATATGGCCCAGGACATTCTAAATGGGGGTGCTAGGGAGACAGATAAACAGAGATCTGCACAAGCAACATAATTACAGGACTGATGGGTTCGAATGAGGCCCAGACCATGGACAGCTGAGGTCACTAAGAAAAGTGCCTATGAACATCGGTGCCACCCAATTTTCAAGGACACATCTATGGGCACTAGCTCTTCTGTTAAATTCTATATAATAAATAGCATTGGAATTTTGTTCATAGTGGGAAATTTAAGGTTAAACATTTTGAAACATGGACAGAAGAAAAAAACAAGCTGAAAGCTCTGAGATCTCACCCCTTGTCAGTTTTCTGAAGTGAAGTAGCCACTTTGACGATGTTCTCAAGATCCTCATTCCTTCAAACAATGAAAAATAAATAGAAGTCAATGACAGTAGAGCTACCTTTGAAGCAGCTAAAATTTTTCCTCTGTTCTCAGTGAAGACAATGATAGTTTATGTGTTATTTAGGAATTTTTTAGTTTAACGGAATAACAAAATAGTTCCATAATATCAGCTCATGGTACACACACAACACTCTGTCATTCCACCTGGGCATTGATTCTGCCACCTAGTGCTCACTGAAATAACTACAGTTTCTCCTGAAGAAGTATTGGCTGCTGCAAAATTCTATACCTAAAAAAAGATATGGAAAAAAAAAAAACCCACCGTTACGTGCACCAGTAAGCACAGAAGTGTGTTCAGAATTTCTCTACCAGAACCAAGGAACATTAAGCAACACATTCAGATGATAACCCACCCCTCGCACGAGGGGGAAAAGCACTGCCTTCCACAGGGAAAGGAGTGCGTTGTAAACTACGGACACGTAGCTTAAATCCACGCAGGGCCCTCTAGATCGTGAAAGGAAATGATTGGAAAAAGTCCTTGTAAGTTTCCCTGTAATTAAGACTTGTTTTTCACAAAAAAAAAAAAATCTCTAATAAAGGTTAGGATTCCATGAAAAAAATTTTGCAGTCTGGTAAATTTGGGAGGAGTAACCAACTTTTGGAGATTCAGAAGATATATATGCACTATGAATGAAGGCTTTGAGAAGTCTTATGTCAGAGAACTCTATCTAATTGTATTTCCTCAGTGTATTGGGCCATTAAATGCTTCTTTCCCAGCATTCATTGTTACGTTGCGGCACATGGGACGCGGTATGGAAGTGCTGAGGTAGAGTTGCACTTTAAGTTACTAGGAACGAGAGAAAAATGATGTTCTCCAATGGTAAGGTATTGGTGTGATATATGTTTCAAACTCCGTCCTGAAATTTTATTCTGTTATTCTGTTCAGACCACTTTGATTGTTTTCTTAATGTAAATCTTAAAGTCGAAATTAAAGAAATAAAATTCTTACGTACATTTAAAAATATTTATTACCCATAGTCAGTTGGAAAACTCATTTTATATATTTTATTATTAATTATTTTGTGTTTTTAGGTGTTCTAATAAAGCATACTTTACCATTTCTACAATTACATAGGTATAGAAATAGTTTGTTGTACCTTAACTTTCTTTCAGCAGGTCTGTTGGTTTCTGTATATACACCTGGTTTAGGTGGACAAATCTGCCTGTATTTTAGAAGTTAAAGATAATGTTTGTTAGGTAAGAAGACATTTCTTTGTTAAATTTAAATTTATAAGAAAGCATTTATGTTCAAAAACATCAAAGTTTATTGGAACACTATTTGAGATAACAAGCTTCACTAGACTTTGCAATTTAGCCTATCTCATTTAATATCTTTTAACCACTGAATATATATAGAAATATCTGTTCTAAATAAGTTCATTTTATGTTCTTTTTTTTTTCTCCTCACTTGAGGACATCTTTTTCATTGCTTTTAGAGAGAGAGGAAGGCAGAGAGAGAAACATCAATGCAAAAAAAGCATCCATTGGCTGCTTTCCAAGTGCACCCAGACCAGGAATGGAACCTGTAACTCAGGTATGGGCCATGACCAGGAATCGAACCTGCAACCTTTCAGTTATGGGACTTAGCTCCAACTAAGTAAGCCACACTGGCCAGGGCCATTTTATGTTCATTTTATTTTAGTTTCCAGTCATTGATAAAGCATTTTCATACTTATCTCTTTTAGATAATGATATATTTTGAAAGATTAAGAATCATTTTTGTTATTAGGCATCGGAGAGATGATTTTTTTCTTAAAGACATTCCATTTGAATTCTATGAAGAAATATAATTGCTCAGATATGAGGGGAAATATTTTTAAATTTCCACTATACCCACTACATCAATAAACGATCACATTGAGTAGAGAAAATGAAATTTTATGATGTTAGGTTCTGTCACAATTTATGATATAAGGCTTTTCTCTGCTCTTTTTCCAAGTATCTTATTGACCTACTTATATATTCTTGCTTGGTCTCAGGAAACTATATTCAACCTTTTTTTTTTTTTTTTGTACTCCTGAGGACATGTGTTAATTACTTAGGAAATACTTCTCTTTCATATCCTTTCATTAAAATCTCTTGCTGTGATTAAAGTAATCAGGATTTAAAGCGTGTGAGTTGTCCTAATTTTACTTTTAAGATCATTGGTAGATGAAATAAGTTTGAGTAGTAAAAATGGGTTAGACCAATTCCCGTGAAATTTAGCTTCTTTTGAATCTAATGTGTTCACTACTCTAGAGTCACTGATATTAGAGTTTAGAAAGTACTAAATCCAATTTATTTTAGCCCCCTATAAAATGCTGTTCAAATTAAGATTTAGTTGGTCAATATTATGAAAGAAAATATAACATAATATAAAAACATTGAGAAATTATTTTTAAGAGTATAACTAATGTACAAATAAAAATTTTTAAATATGGTCAATATTTTTAATTAATTCAATGAAGAAGTATTCTCTTGACTCATTAAAAAATGTATCCTCTTATTCTAAGGACATTTCAAAGGCCCTGTGAAGTTTCACTGGATAGAAATTCAAACTTGGGTTTTTGACTCAAGAGGTTGAACACTTAATGCTACATATCTCTGTTGCTTAATTAGCATTTTCTAGCTGAAGTTACCCTCTTACTGAAGAGTAGTTCTAGAATTGCCTTACATGTTGTCAAAAAAAAATTACCATCAAAAGGCAAAACTACAAAAGAATCAATGGCAGGCAATGAAATGAATATGATATATTGTCTCCACTGAGATACCGTTTTTAAATTTCACAATAATAATGGAAATATGCAATGTACATAATGAAAGATGATTTGAGGTTATTAAATCATTTAATAGGAACACATGGGAAGATTTTCAGATCTCTGAATTTGTGTCTCAGTATTAATTACTGAGTGTCTGAGATTCAAAGTGGAAAAGCAGTCTGGCTTTTTTCTTGATTTGGAGACAAGTTAATTAGAACATTTTTCAAAATTTGTGATAGTTTTGAAGTAAATTATAAATTCCTTAGCTAAAACAAAACCAAAGAACTATGTAAAGGTATTTTTAACCTAAGGGAGGGTTTGAACAACACAAAGTTTTGAAAACATCTTTCATCAGAAATTGTAGCTGTTAATGGGAAACTTAACTATGAGTGAATATAAGCCAAATATATATCTATACATACAGACATATATTTATATACGAAGAAAGAGAACGAAAGAGGTTCCATACATACTGGTTCCTAACACATAATAGAGGACCCTGAGCCTGAACCCTTCCTGGACATGGGCACTGTTCAGTTTCTATCTTGAACTGCACTTCCAGAGACAAGTAAACGTCCTAAGCGTTCAAAGGCAAACATAAACATAGATTTGTGTTGACAAATAGAAGTAGAAAAGCTTTACAAGTACTTCTTCAATTAACGTACACACAAAACAAACCCATGCTTTACACAAAACAGGTCCCAGTTCCATCGCTTTCATGTCCCTTGAACTTCTTCATCAGTTTCGGAGTACTAGGTCTTACCTATTATCCCGTCTGAGCACGTTAGGGGATAAAGCAGGAGAAGTGGGTTTTGGAGGTATTGGAGGGTGAACAGCTGGTTCCCTTTAAAACAGAAAACAGCAGCTCATTTCACCATGGGAACATAGTCTGTTTCAGCATCTGTTAATCGAATGCATTTATTACCTACATGAAAATATCTTATGCATCTAACAGCCCCCCAAAACATGAGGTCACTGAAAGCGCTCAACTTCAAAGAAGTCAAATATTTAAATTATGGATATTTTAAATATTTAATCAAATTTTTGGAAGTCATATCTTCTTTAACTATGGTTTGAAACATAAATTTTTCTTTGAACAGCTTAATATGTGGCTAGGCTCTCTAGCTAAAGTCACGGCATTTTGGGTCAGCAGCACATGAGCATAGAAAACAGTCCTTGGGCATTAATATATAAGCTTCTTTAGGAATTATGTCAGCTATCAGGCTGCTACAGAGACAGCAAGGAAGCACCTCAATTCCACAGACCTCAAGGTAAAGTTGACTTGTGGCTCTTCACTAAATCTGACTTAAATGTTGTCAGCACAGGCCAGCTTGATGCTAGGAAGCATATGTACTCCTGTGTGTGTATGTATACATATGTAGCCTAAACTTCACAACAAAGTGCCCGCATGGCCTCTAAGCTCGTATGATTGGATAACCTAGGAACTGGAGTCAGGCAACCATGTGAACCATGTGCCTATTTGGGACGGAGCCAGCGTCTTACCCAGGCACGTCACTCCCCTCACCCCCGCAACCACCGCAGGTGTTCCGGTCTACCCTCAAGATAAGTTCCAAACCTGGTGAAAGTAGCCTTGGCCCCAGACTCCGGGGCCTGTCTGGCTTCTGCAGCACCCCAGGAGAGTGTGTGGGCTCTAGGCCTGGCTGCCTGAATTGTCAGCTGTGCGATAACGACTTAACCTGATTCAGTTTTTAATCTGTAATAAACCTTCTAATAGGATTGCTGGGGTGTTATCAGAACTGAATGAGATCATGCTTTTATTCAACAAACATTTATTGGTAGCTTTCTATACATAAAGCACTCTACAGAGTGGACAATTTCCCTGTTCTCAAAAGGCTTTCGGTATGCAAGTAGATACATGATAGATGGAGAAAAGTGCTATGAAGAAAAATGAAACAGGGTAAGGGGATATAGAGCGATGGGGTGGGGATATAGAGCGATGGTGTAGAGATAGTATTTTATAAAGAATGGGCTGAGAAGGCTGCTCTGTGAGGTAAAACTTGAGCCAAGACCTGAAGGACATGAGCCACAAGAACATCCGTGAAAGAGCATGTAAACATGGGCACAGGCAGCTTAGCAGTCGCGTTTCATACTTGAAATGGACAAAATCACCATGGGTGCCAGTGTACGCAGAGATGGAGACAGGGACAAGACCTGAACCTTGGGCCCTGCAACATTTGCAGGTGTTAAGACTATGAGAAGGAAACAGCAAAGGAGTGTGGAAAGAAATGGCCAAGGAGAAAAGATCTATGGAAGTGTGGTATCAAGGAGCAATAGTGTTTCAAGCAGCAACTGGCCACACCAAATGCTACTGATAGATCAAATAAAACAGGACTGCCAAATTTCCATGGTTCTGGCAATATGGTGGTCATTGGTAACCCAGACAAGAACCATTTTGATGGAGCAGTGCTGAAACAACATTATCAGAGTAGATTTAAGATAAAATGGGAGGTAATGACATTGAAATATTTTGCAGTGAAGAGGGGGGTGAGAATTGCATAGCTCCCTGAAGGCTGATAGGTCAAGGAAGGTTACCAGAATCGTCAGGTATGATGATGGGAATGAAATCCAGCAAACAGGCTAAATTTCATGGTGCAGGAAACCAGGGCTGTGAGCCAGGAGGACCCCTGGTTCCGTAAGCCCTCCCCCTGCTACACTGCCTCCCAGGGGCGCCTTGGGCAGCACCAATGGCTCGGCGGAGGTTAGTATTCATGGAATTAAAACAAGGCTAATTAACACTGTTTTATCATATTCAGCTGCTTTGAGGGCAGGAAGAGAATATACAGAGAGTTGTATTTCCGTAAGTTTATGATTCATTTAAATGTGTATAACAAAAGAATAATAGCAACGAGGGAGGGGTACACATGGGAATGGTTACAATAAGGGACCGTGAGCTCTAAGATGGACATGGAGGGAAATGAGGATATGGTAGGGGTGGGAAGTGAGGAAGTGAAGAGCTGTGAAAAGATAGTAAATTCAGTGGATTTGTGGTTGGAGTGGGGTTGAGGAATTTTCTGGAGTGGGGAAAACGGGAGGGAGTGAGCTGCACAGACAGAAAGTGAAAGCCAGAGAGGGAAAGCTTTGAAGTTAAAATTTTGTACTGTACGTGGTTACTTACAAGGGCAAGACCTGTGGGCGGCTCAGGTCTGGTGGAGGACAAGCTCATTGGAGAGTCAAGAAAGTGAGAGGCCAGGGTGGGGAGATCCTCTTCCCAGATTTGAAAGTCCCCAGGCATTATGACAGGGTGTTTGACTGTGAGAGACAATAACCCTGGTGCCAGCCTCTTCAAACAGCGAAGGTGAGTGACTCAGGCTTTCAGATAATTCCAGTGAGGAAGAGACACTCATGACCGCATGGCTCAAAGAAGATGAGGAATGCTGAGGAGGGAGTAAAAACGGATAGGAAGGGGCAACGAAGAGCAAGCAGAACCCTGTGATATGAGGGGTTAGGAGAAAAAGAGCCCTCGCTGAGGGAAGGCTGTGGGAGCAGGGGCCCCAGGGTGCTCCCAACAAAGAAGTGAGAGCTCAGCCAGTCCGAGAGGAGGTTGAACAGCAGCAAGTTTTGATGATAACGGATGACACATGCAGGGAGGCACTGTGGAGCTTGAGAGATCGGGATTACATTAAGTGACACACAGTTTTGTGGGGGTGTGTGTCAGGCGCTAAGCAATGATATGACTCTGGTTCCCATGGGGTTCCATGGCCCCAAGGATGGAGAACGTAGCTGAATGAGCCCTGAAGCTTGAAGAGTGCGGTCGTGAGACTCGGGGTGAAGGGCAGTAAATCAGCAGAGGATGGACCGCGGAGGGTCTCCTGACTCTTGTGCTGATACGGCACTGAAGCCAGGAGAGGCCACGCGAGGCAGGAGAACACTGACTCGCTGTAGCTGCTCAAGAAATGCCTAGTACGGCGGTTGTTGCTTTTCCTCACGGGAACCCAGTGCCGTACCTGTGCCAAATTACTCGCACTTCCTACCCGTCCCCAACCCCCACTATATTCTGGCTCCTCCCTGGAGTGCTGCCCTTTCCCCTCGCCCTGGACACTTCCTCCTTGTCCTTCAGACTGTGGTGTGGGCGTTACCGTCTCTAGAAGTACCCGAAGCTGCGCTGGGAACATCCCTATGTTTCCTCACGGCACCTCTTCATGGAACATATCACGCTATTTTGGACAACACATAATTTTCTGTCTCCACACTGGACTAACGGCTCCTAAAAGGATAGTTATTTCTCAAGTACTAGAACTGTGTGTGACATGGATGTCCAATAAAGATGTGTGAAATGAATGAAAGGAGTGATGAGATGGTTTTCTCTTTGGTGAAGAAGGAGATGCGTACTGAAAGGGAGTCTGAAACTTTCAAAAGCTTCAAGTTGAGCTGGACCATAGGAGAAGTCCAATGCTGACTCCACTGCCGAGTGCCTAGTAGGTGCCAAGTGCTCAGGTGAGTTATTGTGTTACATGATATGCCTGGAAAAATAGTTTACAAAAATATGGTCTCCCCACTCTGGCTCAGAGTTTGATTTTACAATGAGATACTAATTTATTTTGTTGCCATCACCTTCTCTTCTTAAAAAATACTCCTGTTTGGGGGATAATGTGGTATCACTCACATGATAGTGTCTTTATTGTGTCTGTGTGGATTAGCTGATTATATGCTTTTCTCCCAGGGGCAAAGGAAAGAGACAAGAAGGTGGTCGGTCCTGGATAATAATGGATTTGCACAGAGCACTGGATAGCTGAGAATAGGCAGGGGAGGAGGATAAAAAAGGATGATGCCAAGCTGTGCTTATGTCAGAATCCCACCAATGAAAAGCTGAATTTCTCCCACTTTGGAATGGTTAAGGCCTCAAAAAGGCCAATAAACACTGACTGGGTGTGTCTGGGAGGAAGATGGGTTGAGAAGCAGATTTGAATGCCCCGTGCAGAGATGGTTTGGAGCACGCCCAGGAAAGAAAAGGTGGGTGTGTAGTTTTCAAGGCCAAGAGAAGCAGGGGAGTGTATTTATTTCCGAGGGCAATGCATTTACACCCCTGCTGGGCAGGGGCCAAGCGATTGCCACGTTCACTTCAATTCACCTCAAAGGAGGTTTCATTTGCCTGTCTGCAATGACAGCCACAGATGACAGAGTCCAAGCCCTCCGGGGTGATGAGAAGAATCATTCATGCCATGCCAGGAGCTGGTTGTGATGCCAAGCAGGGGGATTAAAATGCAAGAGCGAAGCAGGAAGCTGTGGTCTGGAATGTTTTGAAGAAAAGGAAACAAGAGACATTCATGTGGAACGATCCTGTTTGAATAACTCTTTGAGACGCAATGTTTAAGCTTGGATAAATTGACCCCTCTGTCCTTCCCTCAGTCACACAGACCTGTGCAGGATCCACGCCACCACATTAGTGGCTACAGTTGTAAAGGATAACTTTCAGGGATAAAATGGCAGTGTTCACAAGAAACTTGTGAAAACTTGCATATAATGGCTCAAGGGTCAGAGCTAATGAAATAACACTGTAAAGCTGTTCATATTACTTCATTTTCATGTGCTACTGCAAAGATCACTTCTTTTCATCATGGCTTTTTTGAATAACACGTAGCTCTGACTTCTGCTCAAAACTGACTTTGTGAAGAATGTTTCTATTATTGCACCACAGGTCTAAGTTGAAATGAATAACTGACTCTAATGTTTAATTGTGAGTTTCTTTTTCTCTTTCCATTGTGCTTAGCTTTTGTATCCCACAGATTTTATTTTTTCATTCTAAGAATGACAAAGGAGTTGGAACTTATATTTATTGAGTTACAGCAACATGACAGTTTGCCAGGCTTTTACATATATTATTTTATTTAACCCATAAATCTATCCTATGGAGTATGTATTATTATTATTTTTATTATTATTATTATAATTGTTATTCTCTGCTGAGTCTCAGAAATTTTGAGTAATTTGCCCTCGATTATATGGCTAGTCCTTGGCTTAGCCAGCCTTTCAATTTCGTTTTCCTGATGTCAACTCCCATGTTATTTTTCTCTATGTCACACTGTATCCAACCAATACTTTTCTAGGTATTTCCAATGAAAATCTAGTAACAGCAGGTTGTCTTGCATTATTTCCCTGACCAAGGAAGGAGTCGTTAGCTCAGAAATACTTATTCCACAATTGCCCCCGTTATACTGTTAGGACACACCGCAGTGTAAAAGGCCAAATTGATGATTCAAAAAAAGATGCAGCCCATGCTGTCCAAGAGCTTAGAGAGCGCAAGGCACACGTTGAAAAGAACGGTTGCCGTTGATGTCTCACTGTCCAGCAGCCAGTGGCCATTTCAATTAGACAGAGTGCAGCAATGGAGCCTGCCGTGGGCAGAATTCCAGAGAACCAGGCTCTAGACTGGCTCTGCCGCTAACTTTCAGTCTGGACCCGGAGAGAGCACAGGTTCTCTCTGAACCTCTGCTTGTTTATACACAGAAGGAAAAAACGGGTCCAGATCGGTGGCTGCCACCCACTACCCGATTACAGGCAGGCAGAGTGACTGTGAGGGACCCTCGGCTCGGAGCCTGAAGTACACACTGCAGACAGAGGACCTTGCACACCAGTGTGCTACACTTTCCAAACGTATGCAGATGCTGTTGTGGTTAAGAAAATCTTAGTGTGTATAATTTATGTTGGATTTATAAGAATATAAATAAACTAGCTGGTCAGTAAACACAAAGAGACACGAATTTTTAAGTATTGGTGAATTCCTAGCATCTTTTGGTCCTTAGATGTTTTTTCAAAGACATACTAAGAACAATCCAACTATTATCACGTGAAACTGTAAACATTTTCAGGATTAAAAATGAGTCTACTCGACATGAATCACAGACCTACATGTAAAACACACAACTACAAAACTTTTAGAAGAAAAAGATTTGTGACCGTGGGGTAGGCGAAGAGTTCTTTCATACAATACCAACAGCACAGCTTATTTTTTAAAAAACTTGATATATCGACTTAAATTTAAAAACCTTTGCTTTGCAAAAGACATTAAGAGGATAAAAATACAAGCCCTGCATTGGGAAAAAATGTTCGCTGATCACATATTTGACAAAGTACTTATGAACAGAACATATTTCTAAAAAACCCTCAAAAGTAATCAAACCACCAACCAAAAAAATAGGTATCAAGCAGAAAGGAAAAAGGACTCACGGACATGGACAACAGTGTGGTGATTGTGGGGGACGGGGCAGGGATTATAAGAGGGATAAATGGTAATGGAAAAAATACAACAAAAAATAAATTAAAAAGCAGATAAATGGTTTGAACAGGTATTTCACCAAAGAAGAAATATTCATGACAAATAAGAATAGGAAAAGATGTTCAACATTATTAGTCTTCAGGAAAATGCAAATTTAAACTATGATGAGATAAACTACACAGTTATTTGAATGGCTAAAATATGTTTTTTTAAACTGACAATATTAAAGGATATTAAGAAAGTGAAAAAATGAGTTCTCATTCATTGCTGGTGGGAATGCAAAGTGGTACAGCCATTCAAAAAGTGTTTGGCAGTTTCTCATAAAGTTAAACATACTCACTATATGACCTAGCAATCCCACTTGTAGACATTTAAGAGAAATATGTACATATGTTCTTATGAAAACCTTTATGTGAACATTTAAAGCATCTCTGGAAACAAAAGATATGTCTGCCAACTAGTGAACAGATACATGGATTTTGTTATCTCTGTACAATGGAATACTACTCAGCAATGAAAAGTAAGGAACTATTAATACATGCTGCCACACGGATGAACCTCACATGAATGATACTATGTGAAAGAAGCCAGATTCAAAAGGCTCTGTCTGTATACTGTGTGGTTCCACTTACATGACACTCTGCACATCTCTGAGGGGGAGCAGTGCCCACAATTTGCCAAGTATGAGGACAGTCCTAAGTAAAATATTAGTCCTTGCTCCCCAACCTGGAAGTCCCATGGTCACCAAAGTACAGTCCCTCTGTCACACTATGCTCCTGTCACTCACACGCAGCACGCCAGGCTTCCCTGCCTCCCAGAGTCTCCTTGCTCCAAAGCCACCTCCTCTCCACAAAATCCAGACCACCATTCCTTCGGTGTGCTCCAATTCTGCCCAGTTTTAGCAGAAAAGAGGCCTATGTTATTGACACTAAGATTTGAATGACAATAGGCAGCCCTTTAGCCTGTCAGGCATTCATGCTGTTAACTGAGGTAAGCCTTATAAGCTCTAGGTGATAACCCTGAAGTAATACTATTAAATGGTGAAATAATTTTTTCTAATCAAAGAGCTTGGTTTTTATGGCTGGAGCAGAGGGAGCTGTAGCTTGGAAGGTGATGTTTTGGGCAGACAGCTTGCCCCACGGTACCCCGATTCTTACTTTGCTTCTTGTTTGCTCCTACTTCTGAACCTGAAGATTCCCTCCTTCGTCGTAATTCAGGGGGCTGCCCTGACAACGGTGGAGGCAGCAAGGGCTCCGTGAGAGGGAGTGGCAGAGGGGATCTGGATGGAGGGGAAACGGATGTTTTCGGTAGTTGTTGCTGTCTGAACGTATGAGTTGCTTAGAACTAGTGTGAGGAGGTCAGAGACTGTCAATGCGGACCCCGCAGGACCGAGGGAAAAGCCGCTGAGGGCTAAAGCTTCAGCCCTCATTTCCACATGGTGAATTAGCTTCCTCCTTATTTTACTTGAATAACACTTTTTTAAAATAATAAACCTTTACTCAAGATAAAGTTTTATTTCCTTCGAATGTTTAGAATGGGCATTCTAGGCATTCAGGTAAGATTTTAAAATCACCGCACTTAGCCATTTTACTGAGTGCATTTGAATCTTAATTTTTACAACACAGAATCTAGTTAATGTAAAGAACACTTTTGTGGAGATAAAAATAAAATAGATTGTTTTTATTTAGAATGACAGCAAACTTTGTAGAGGGTTTGGTACCAATAGAGTTAAAAGAACTGCAGCATAATTAGAAAGGTTACATTTTACCATTTATAGTTACAGACAGAAAAATGGAACTGTAGTGCAAGGTTGCCATGGCAACTCACTTCTCAATCAGGATTTTTTTTTTCCCCCAAAATCTACCAATGAGCTAACCGAAAGTGAAAAACCACTGAAGGAGGAGAGGCTGAAACAAATATGGATGGGAAATTATGAACGAACGTAGCAAGCACGCATTCAACTACATAGTAATTTTCCTAGGTGTGTTTCCACAATTTTAATTTTATCAAATATTACATATTCATTCTCTGTCTTTAAAATGATTCCAGAAAAAAAAATACATCTTTTTGTTGTTATTGTTGTTACTGGTGCTTGTGGCTTCATTATTAACCCTGGGCCATTAAGGCGGTGATAGTCGCAAACACTCATTTTGCTTAATAAGCAGCTAGTATTGCTTACTTTGGCTTCTGTGTGTTTCTTAACTAAGCTTCACATGCCATTTAATCCATGTGAAGCTTTCAGTCACCTAAATGCACAGTCACAAGTGCTGAATTCACCATAAACAGCACACCGATATTGAATGGTATGTTCTGAAATCAGAAGCAATTTCAGCATCAACTTCCCAGAAATCTCGTTTCTATATTTCATTGTGATGCAGCTGCACATTTCTCATGAATGGCATCTATTATCTGCTCTGTTGGTTTGGGCCTGGCAAATGCTACCACTCTTGAAGGACTCAAAGATGAGAAAAGGTTTAAGAACTTGAAAATTGAGACATACTAATGATAAGTGATAAATAGTTTTGTGTCTGACTTTTTAACAGCTTAAAAAAAAAAAAGAAGTGGAAAGGGAAAAACTTTCACTGGCTCTGACCTTCTAAAAATTTTCTCTAATGATTATATTTGTACTTTCTTTGACATATATTTCACAATCTCTAGCTAGCACATAGTCATAGTTCAAATTACGTAACACCAAAGCATTAACTCTTAAAACAGAAACAATAATCTGAAAAGGTACCAAAGCTTATCACAAATTAGTATGTCACTCATAATTTGTTGTACTAAATAACACTTTTTTCACATGACATCAGGTTTGGAGTTACTGGATTTCCTGCTACCACTAAACATAACTGATAAAGGATGAATATAAAGAAGGCATCTTGGGTAGAAATCCCATAGTTCTACACACACAAATAGACGCGTGCATGTGTAAGCACATACACTGTGCTCTCTGACATTAGAACTTTGGTTCCTTCTCTCCTTTCTGCTTGGAATGGCTCCATCCTCACCTCACCTCTGTACCTGGCTTACTCTTATCCACTCTTCAAGGTCTGCCTCACGCATCCCCTCTTTCGACTCTCCTGTACCTCAGACATGCCCTCCATGGCCTCCCTCTCCATGCATCCACATATGTTGTGGCTGTCTCGACCTTTGTGCTTATTGTGCCCCCTAGAAATCACTCAGTCGAGGACAGCCTTCATGTTTACTTCAAACTGACTCCCCGATAGATTTTGAGTTTCTTGAAATAGGGACTGGGTCTCACACATCAGTGTATTCCTAGCACACAGTCAGGGCACAGCAAGTGTTTTTGGGAAGAGAGAGAGAACAAGAAAGCCATGTTTAAATAACCATTATAACTTAAGCCCATAGAATAAAGCCTACCTACATAGAGACAAATCTGATCATGGGTTGGGAGAAATTCCTTATCTTGAAATATTAATAAGAAATATTAAAATTAATTAATCAACATGTATTTATTAATACATCACCACAAATTTACTGACAATTCAAAGGATTATAAGATGATGCTATCTAGTCTATGAGTATATCCCACCCGTAAGTAATGTTTTAAAGTCATGAACAATGAATTGCCAAGTGAGGATTGCAGACAATAAGCTTTCTGAGTTCAGATGACAAAGACAACCCCTTGGGCTGAGGGAGCTCTGAGAGGAAGTAAGACCCTTATGAGCCTTTGAAGAATGGGCTGGTCCTGGACGGTAGAATGCATCTACTTACTCTACCTCCACCTCCCTCCCTCTCATTGCATCTTACCTTTACCATGTTAATTGCATTAGGTAAGGTCTCATTTTCTGCTTCCTCCTCTACCACCTCATGTGTAGAGACACATCAATGTTCACCTTTCACGCTCTTCTGGTTTAATATTATCTCCACAGGTAACTTCACTCTGAGGATACCGCATTTAAATTTGCGGGCTCACTCACAAACCTGGATCTCTGTCCAACCTTTTACCTGAGCATCTCCCTCATTTCTCACTGCTTGGAAATTACCTCCGCAAATATACCCTTTCAGTATCCCAGGCTCCACCTGCTCAAATCAATGCATACTCAGCTTCGTGAGACCAATTGTGTACTTCCCATCACACTCCTGTTTCTTCCTTCACCGGTGACCTCACTATGCTTAACATCACCGTGGGATTCAAAATCCAGCATTATGTAATTTCTCTTCTCCCTCCCACCCCCGCCCCACCTTGCAGGAGCTTTTCCTCTCAAATCCCTTGTTCGAAGCTCTTCCTACATCAGAGCTCCCAGGAAATGTCGATGGTTTTCTCGTGATCCCACAGTGACCATGGTTATGATTACTGGTGCAACCACCTTATCCAACTATTGGAGCTGTGAAAGACCCTGTGGAGTTCTCTGGCCCGAGAGCTGCCCACCATGCTGCCGAGTGGCACCGCCGAGACACGTGAGCCTCATCAGTGATGCCCCTGTCCCTCAGGAGTTCCCTGTCCTCCTCTCCTTCTGGGGCGGGGGGTGGCCCCTTGGGGAAGTCCCAAGCTGTTAGTGACTTCCTCCTCATGAAAACCTGTCGAAGCACTGTCCAAATGAAGGCTGTGGTGTGCTGCTGCCACCAGGGGGCAGTATCTTTTCCTTGATCAGCACATCCCTGGACTCCACAACAACTGGATAAGCGTAGTAGGGGAGACAGAGAGGTCAATGACAGTTTTGATGTTTTAAGTGTATGTGGTTGGATGTTTATCTCATTGTGATGTGAAAAACTAATTTTATTTTGAAAGGTAGCATAGAGAGCTTCCCAAAGAGTGAGTATAACAAGTTCAGTTATGAAGACAAGGGGCTGTGAGGGTAGCCTGGGACAGCACGCCGGCATAAGTGAGTCCTAGGAATTGGGGGTTGGGGGTGAGACAGAGAGAAGGAGAAAAAGAGGAAAAGGGAGGTGGGAGAGAAGAGGAGAGAGAAGTTGCTGAGCAACGGTGTCCCGCCTGTAGAGAAACATCAGCCAATGAGAAATGCCCAATAACGGGTGGCCAAAAACCTCACAAACAGGAATGTGTAATATGATATTGTGCACGGTTTGGTCTGGGCTTCCACAGTGTGTTACTACTGCTCCCACCGTCCCACATCTGTATCAAAATCTTATGCAAATGGCATTTGCACAAATCAAAGAAAAGGAGTTGTTAGCGCCTCTACCTGAGTTAGTGTGGAGCAGAGAGACCACAACAAAGGGAAGTCAGACTGACAGCTTGGAATCAGATCAAAACATGGCCACAGGAGCCCTAGTGCCCCACACGGGGTAGAAGACAGCATCCCAAGCCTGTGCTAAGGATCTAGGGAAGGTCGGAGTACGTGCAGATTAAGTAACTGGAACGGAGAGTAAAGGGGGGTTATGAGGGACCTGGGCTGGCCGTCAATACTAAGGATTTGGATCTGTAGTCTAAGAATAATAAAAAGTCGTAATTTTTATTTAGGAGTGTGATATGTTCCAATCATCTTTTATAAATAACACTCTGGCAACTGTATAAAGAGGAGATTAGGGAAGTGGGGGTATCAGAGCGAATGAAGGGAGAACACTTAGTCAGCTACAGTTGTGGCCCAGGGGAGCACTGGTTAAGGAGAGAAAGGGGTAAAAAATAACTTCAAGCTTTCAGTGGTGTTAACTGTTGGAAGGAAGGTATTCACTGAGATAAACCACCAGGCTAGTACAGAGAATTATGAATTTCATTTTGAACATGTTGAGTTTGCAGTGCTTTTCAGGTGTTCAAGTGAAGGAATCAAACTGGTCATGGGCCGTCCAAAGGTAACTCGGGGTAGGTACGGGGTGGATATAAATGAAGGAGCTGAGAGCACACACCTGGTCGTTAAAGCCCTGGCATGGATGGTGTTGTCAAGGGCAGGAAACAGGCTCAGGAGAGAAGAAAACCTTTGAGCCTTTAAGATCTTCCACATTTTGTGCCTTAGCAGGTGATGATGAGGTAGTAAATGAGACGGAGGAAGAATGGCTGGAGA
The DNA here is from genome assembly GCA_004026545.1 of Mormoops blainvillei. Lineage (NCBI taxonomy): Eukaryota > Metazoa > Chordata > Mammalia > Chiroptera > Mormoopidae > Mormoops > Mormoops blainvillei. Next base: position 475,997 of record PVJD01000341.1, read on the forward strand.
AATAAAAGACAATGCAGGAGAGCTGGGGGACAGCGTTTCTCAAAGGACAATGAGAGCGATTTCATAAAGGCCTGGAGAGCCAGCAGCGCCTTTTGAAAGGTCAAGTCGTCAGAGGGACTGATGCATATTAAAAAGAATTTATCGGCAAGATCAGTGACCTGGAGAGAGCCGTATTCATGAATTAATTGTGGTAGGAGCTGGAAAATGGAGATCGAAAGTATAATCGACACTTCTGAGAACTTTGTGGGGTTTTTGGTAAGAGGAGGCTCTTCCTTTTAGGAAACTATATTTTAAGGTGAAAGTGATTTGAACAGGGAAAAGGGAGAAAAACAGTGAGGCAGGGGCTTGGCCCGAAGAGTAGGAAGAGAGACAGAGGAAGAACTAAAATCTTGATTCGCTCTTGATTAAAATGAAAAGAAATGATAGGCTCTCGTGGCCTTTAATAGAAGATTTCAGAGAATAATCTTGTTGACATAGGCTGGTCATTCCAAACCCTATGGGAATTGTTTCCTTCTCAGTGAGAGAAGGAAGAGGGGCTCAGAGAACATTTACGTCCCAAAGTCCACGTAGCTACCTCAGAAATCAGCTAGAAGAGGTTTCCTTTGAGTTCACCTGCTCTGTCTTGCTCATGTGAACTACCACGTCTCCCATCAATCATGTTCTATCAAAAGCGGGGCAAGGGGCTTTCGGAGACATTCAATTCTTCACTCCAAAACTGATCACACAGCACTTAATTCTTTCACTGAAAAACTGATGTATATCACACATAAAACCATACTCATGTTAGAAAATTGCTTTTTTCCTTTGGCTATAATCTATGGTTATTTTAGAAAATTAAATTTTATCTTTTAAACTCTAGTTGCATTGGCCAACCTTATTAAGCTAATTGCATACACAGAATTACATGTAGGTATAGTTATAGATGTACATATAGATATAGACATAAATGCAGACTTATATAGTCATATATATGTATGTGTGTGTGTGTATGTGTGTGTGTATATATATATATATGAATAAAGGTGTGATATCATGGGTTCTTCTGTTGATGAAAAAGTTTGAGACCTTTTGGGTACAGCTTGCACCATGCCTGTAATAGATTTTAATCCAAACACAACACCAACAGAAGTTTTCAGTCCAAACACAACTAAATTTGACTGTTCTACACTATAGAAGTCAAGAAAGGGGCACTGGAGGGATGGGGTGGCCCATGGTTCCAAAGGCCACAGAGAGGTCGAGGATTAAAAATTCAGTAAAAATACTCATTCCTGTAAGGATTGGGAAGTCCGGTGGGCTTTTCAAATGTGCCAAACAGACAGAGACGTGTAGGAGAAATGAAATCTCTGAGAAAGATTATGTGATGGAAAAAAATAAAGGTTCACAAATGAAGAACAGAAGAGAGAGTGAGAGTGTCAGTATTAAGGGAAAGTTCCTTTGCAGGAGATGGGAGGCGAGAGAAAAGGGAGAGGGAGGCCAGCAGGTAAGCGATTGATGAAGGAAAATAAGGTTTGCGCTGAGCTCTTAGCTAGTATTAAAAATCATATTTTTATCTGTTTCTGACCTATTTTCATTTTCTTTGGTCTCTTCTGGGGACAAAAATCTCTTTTTGAAGCTTTTGCTTCCTTTCATCATTTAATAATTGCTTCTATTTTTCAGCTTTTACTAAAAAGTGATTTCTCAGCCCTGGGAATGCACTGGTATTAAAGGTGAGAAACAGACGTTGTCCTTTGTGCTCTTCCAAGGAAAAGCACTTCAGAAATCAAAGACATTGCTATATTGTTATCATTCTCGTCTTCCCTCCGAAGCTTGGCATGACATTAGCTCTGATCCTCACAGACAAGTCTTTCAGTTTAACCATTATATTAATAATCTGTGGTTTATGAAAGGAATGGATATTTAAATTGGTCAACCTAGTCCAATAATCTCCTCTTTTCCTTAGTTCTGGTGCTATGGATCTGAGCCAGGAATCAGAAATGGGAGCATTGTAACTCATTTCATCTTCCATGTAAATTACATCCAGCAAAGCTTTAATTGTAAGGGCAGAGAGCCAAGAACTGCCAGTTCTGTGCAGAGATCCACCAGCTGAATGGGCATTGAAAACATGCTATGTTAACTCATGAATAATCCCTCCATATTTTCACACAGTTATATAATCAGTTGCTTATTATAATGATAATTTATAATAATATCAGAATACTGAATAGAAGACAAAAATATAAAGTTATTTTTGAAATAAGTATTGTAATATATGTTGCTAAGTACCAGTTATTGTCTATCAAGACAAACTTAGATGGATATTATAATATTCAGGAAACAACAGCAAGTAGCAAAACTTGTAGTAAAAATTTTCCCCACGGAGGTAGCGCTATGAAAGGTATCACTCATAGAGAAATACCTAAACACAGCCAGAGGGGAAAGCAGGTTTTAAACTAGAAATAAAATCTGTACTTGGCAGTTCACATAATTGGAAGGTACCTACTGATGAGCAGGTTTAAAAAGAAAATGTTTTAACAGATGGTGGATATAATTCCAAGTTGTGATTATTCAACATGTTCAATAATTTTACATATCAAAATAATAGATATAAATAATACACACACACACACACACACACATATAGATGTAACAACAGGTGTGAAAGAAGCAACTTGAGCTCTTTCTGTCTATCTATGGACTAAAGTTTATGTCCTTATAAATCCAACCTAAATTATAATAAAGGACAATTTTTCCAAATATTTCTATTACTTGGAAATAAAAGAGACATTAAAAGCTTGCATAGCAGATACATTTTTAAGAAATAAAACAATCTAACGTTAAACATGCATATCATTTAATAAATTTCTTCTAATTGTTGAATTGGGAAAATAAATCCCATTAAAACATAAAAATACTTGGTACAGATATTCTAGGGGTTGAAGACATACGTGAAAACAATTTTTTGATACCCTAAAGCAAAACCAAATAGGAGACCTATTTTCCTTCATGTTAGAGATGACATAGATTAGGGGAGTGTTCCACACTGGTTTCTGCTTCTCTGAAGGCCAGGGTGTATGTAGACTCCATGTTTTGTTCACTGGTGTATCCCAAGACCCTAGAACCATATCTGGTGCACAGTAATCACTTATTAAATACTTATTGAATTGTTGCTGGTATTCCTATATGGCAGTAGTAGAATAAGGCATCCTCGACATCGTCTATAATTTCGGTTTCATTATTGCTCTCAACAATCAAAAAATAAAAATAAAAAACAGCCGTTTACAGAGCGCTTGCCACATATGCCCGCCCACACAGTCACCTGGGCTCTCTGCAGACTGGAAGCTGCTGTGCACCAGGAGCCCACCTTGGAGCCCCGCCTTGGAGCCCCGCCTTGGAGCCCCACCTGGTGCCTGACTGTTCTCTCCTCTGCCACTCTTATGGGTAACTTGTGCCCCCCGAAATTCGTTTGTTGAAGCCCTAATGCAGAGTGCCTGAGAACGTGACCTTACTTGGAACTAGGCTCGTCACAGATGTAATTAGTTAAGTTAGGATTAGGCGATACTGGAGTGGAATGGACTGCGTCTCTGATCAGGCCGGCGCCCTTACATGCATGTGGGGAGAACATCATGTGAACATGAAGGCAGAGATGAGGATGATGGTTATACAAACCAGGGAATGGCAAAGACTGTCGGGGAACCACCTGACGCTAGGGGAAAGCATGGAACAGACTCTCTCTCAGCGCCCGAAGAAGGAAGCCACGCTGCTGACGCTTTGATCTTAGACTTCTAGCCCCTGGAACTCCGAGACAACAAATTTTTATTAAGCCACCCAGACGGTGGTCCTTCATTCCCGCAGCCCTTAAGCGAACTAATATGGCTACCGACTGACTCCTTACGGGTTGTAAGATTTCAGATTTCCTACCAGGGGTCCTTGTCCCCTGGCCTCACTCCCAATGGCGCCGTCTGGTTCGTCACTCGGAGTTCGCAAAATTGTCTCCAATTTATTCCAAAGCAGCCCCTATTAGACATTGTCAATATCTAACATATTGTCCCATCAAATTACATAGCAATTACCTCTGGCATTTTCCCCTTACCTTCTGCTTGCTCCCGTGCTTGGAGCGGCGCCGTAACCTGGAGGGGGCGGGGGAAACCAGGACTGCCTGCCAAGAAAGGTCATCGGTTGAAAACACGGTACTTGAAAGACCTCATCCCACCCACGTGCCCACAGGAAAAGCTGGAAATAATGAGATTATAAAGGCAGCAAGATGACTTTTCTATAAGGCCTCGCCAGGAAAAATAAAAGCTATTTCACAAAGGCAGTAGAACGTAATTGTCCTATACACAAGCCTATATCCGCTCCCCTATGGAAACGCCTTTTTGCGCTCCCTTCAGCACTAGACAATGTGGACATTTCTTTTGAAAGAAAGCTGAAGGA